>VWYI01030298.1:0-29483 GCA_013399455.1 Anthoscopus minutus | reverse complement strand
TCTTGTGAGGAAAGGCTGAGGGAGCTGGGCCTGTTCAGCCTGGAGATAAATGGGAGGGGAATTCAACAAAGGAATGGAGCAAGGCTCTGGGCAGAAACTGATGTACAAGAAGTTCTATGTGAACATGATGAAGAACTTCTTTACTGTGTGGGTGATCCTGCATGGGATCCAGAGAAGCTGTGGAGTCTCACTCACTGGAGATATTCAAGAACCATCTGGACACAATCCTGTGCCCTGTGCTCTAAGATGACCCTGCATGAAAAAGGAGGTTGGGCCAGATGACCCAATGTGATCCCTTCAAACCTCATCCATTCTGTGATTCTGTGAAATACATCTGAATCTACATAGGATCCTTCGCAGAGCTCATCTATACATATGTTGGAGAATAATGTATTTTACTAGAAATCCTGGATATTGCATATAAACCGCATATGCATGACCAAAAATAATTCTGAGAGTGTGGTGACATGTTTTAATGCAGAATATTAAGACTGGACTAAGTAATGACTTAATAAACTAAAAAATAAAAAAAAAAGTAAATAAGATGCATAAGGGTAGTCGGAAGTGAATTATTTCATACAGAAAATAATAAACACACTGAATAAACTGTCAAAATTGAAAGCCCAGATTTTGCCAGACAGATGAATTTCACACACCAAGCAGCAAAGCTTTGAAGTAAATATATCAAAAAATTGGAAAGGGCAACACAGCGGTTCAAAGAAAACATGTTCACTACAGAGAAAAGTCTTCAAACCCAGGCTAAAAATAAATAAATAAATAAATAAGCTGCCTTATTCTAATTCTAGTATTGCTGGTTTTTGCTGGAAGGGAAAGGCCTGGGGAATTTCCCATTTGAAAATGAACAAATGAACAAAATCTATGTTTTGATCATAGTGTTTGAAGTCTGAGTCCTAAGAAAAAAATATAAACTCATGTTGGATATGTTCAAAAAAGGAAGAAAATGGGATATTTTATTACTTTACAAAGGAGTTTCAATAATAATCAAAAGTCTGTGAATATGAACATTTTGAAGGCATTCATTAAGGAATTCAGGAATTTTTCACAAATATTGACTTTAAGAGAAGAGGAAGAAGCCATGTTATAAAGAAATGCATAAAACTACCTCTGTAGAGGTTGCCACGAATACACAAATCAATGAAAATCAAGATTGATCAGGAAACAAAATTACATATAAAAATAGAAAATTTAGCATGTTACCATGAAAACAGAAACAAATGAGAGAATTCTTCAGATTAAATAGAGAAGACTAAAGAAAAATATTTAAACAGCTACATCTTAAAGCTATTTAGAGACTTAAAATGCCAAAAATTAAATTAAAACTATGAGTTTAATTTCCATAGTGTGGATCCACAATCAGAAGTGGTCAATCTTTTTAATGCACTCAAAGAAATATTTATAGTGTATAGGAGTAAGTGTCTCAAAACCTCCCTAAATAAATATCAATAGAATGATACCTGGGAATTACTATATACAATATTTGGCATACTGTATCCCTCAGAACACACATCTTTCTAACTGGAGTAACTGATAAGACAACATGTTAGAAGGCTTGGTTTTACATGAATGACAGTTCTGTCATTTAAAACACCTCCTTTATAAACCCTGTATATTATATTGCAGTTATATTTCAGAGTTATATGTTGCAAAAGTACTATTTCCTGGAAAATAATCTACAGTGCTGCTAAGGATGGCATGCTGATACTCAGCACTAGCTCCAGAAGAGTGAATTGATGAGACAGCTTGCAGGGACATCAAAAGCCTGCAACCAGCCCCCCACTTCCACACCTAAAAGGGAACAGCTGCAGAGAAGGACATGGTGGTGCCAGGTCACTGCAGCGGCATCGGAAAATAAAAGATGGTAGACACCTGACCTAGGACCTGGATGGGGTCCTTCAAGTTTAGAAAGACTGGCAGTGTCCCAGAAAGGAAGGGCTCTTTTTTTGGTGTCAGTTTTGCATATTTTGCTTTCATTGTAGAAAATTAGAGATTTCCCGTGGAAATTCACTGGAAAAGGTGTGAGGATGCAGGATTGAATGCAGTACTGAGATGTGTGCTACAGCTTATGCAGAAATTGTACATAAATGCAAGTGTTACGAAGATTAAATGGAAGTATAAAACATATAGCGTGATAAATAGGAAGTCTTACTTTAGGAATCTTTTTGAAAAAATACATGGCACCAAATAAATAAATGAGAGCATTGCATTACTAACAGGGAGAATAAAAATGAAAGACTTCATCCTACGACTGCAAAGCAGGGAAATTTGCATGATTTCTTGCATGCTAATCTTGTGTTTTCAGAAAATATAGATAAGTTAAAACAGTCACACAGCACAATGTTTTCTTCTGAACAGAAAAGAAATTAAAGCAATTCAGAAATATAAGAGAACTAATCTGTCAACTGAGAAATTATGTCCTTTCATCCTGTGTTTCATTAGCAGGTCCCAAGCTCCTAGTATTACTGGTGACAATAAAGTGAATCCATACTTTATTATCTCAATTCCTCCTGTCTCTCCATTTCTTAGTCCTTGCTTGGTTTTGAAAATAAGTTAGTTGCTATTCAGTCATGGTTTGTAATTGTATAGCTAAACAAATACAATGCTTTTCATGGCTGCATGGTTTTAACACAGCAACAGAACTTAACATCAGTGAGAAACAGAACGCTACAATCCTTGTGGTCCCATGTATGGTGTGAGAAATATATTTGTGTCCCCACTCCCTCTTATAATGTAGAATGAAATCAGAATGAACCATTACCAGAGGCAAATAATGGGTTTGTAAAAATTAAAGTGGATGGATGAATTTTTCCTCATTTTGCAGTAACTGATAACTACCAGAAGCAAAAATATTTGCATTTTTATGAATATAGGCCATAATATTTTATGAAAAATTAGGTTTAGATTCTACCTGTATCATGACTTGGCCCTGTTAGCAACTTCCAGAACAATATTTCTGTTATGGTATATGCCACTCTTCTTCCTGGGACACGGACAGAAAAGCAGACGAGGAAAATAACATGAAAAAAAGAGGCCAACAGTATTCACAAGAAACATTTTTACCAACTGGCAGAAAGTGCATATTCAAATCAGCCACAGCACCTAAATTCGAGGTAATGTTCCAAAAACACACTCTAGACAAAGCGAGCTATTGAATCACCTTTTCTACAGCATTACATCATACAGTATCTTGCTACTTGAAAATCACATTTATCTCCATATTTTTTTCGTTCATTAAATCAGTCAATTTGATGCAGTAAAACATCTTAATAGACCCTGAGTTCACACAGTCTAAAATGGTACAGTAGAAACCCCTTGCTGCTACACAAGGATAAAAGCAATTATCGTTTTGAAGAAAATTGTATAAGGACACATAAATTTTCATCCCAACACTCCAGTCTCCCAAACACTCTAAGACATAGTCACTCTCATGTTTTATCTTGTAACATTTTCAGAACCAAAGCTTTGAAATTCTTCATGTCATCTTAAAGATGTAAAGTGGAATTTCACAATGATGGTTGAACATTATTGTAATTTTTATTATAGAAAGCACGAATGTGAACAAAGTTGTAAGACTGACATCTTGAACTTGTGATATGTGCCTGTGATAACTGAATGCAAATTCATACTCAGATTTTGTAAGAATGTAAAAAAACCCCAGATTTTCTATGAAAATACTACTTTTCTTCTTTCATGGATTGTTTTTCCCTATTATACTTTGTTTTAAGCTAGGAATAAGCTAGGAATTTCTCCTTTAGGTTCCATTTGGTATTTATTGAAATAATTTGATCATTGTCATTAACTTCCATGGAAAGTAAACTATAATTCATTTGCAAAGAATTGTAAACTCGTGTTTACAAAATAATCTGCCTAAAATTTATAAAATCTACCACCAAGTAATTTTTTTCATAACATATTTAAGCCTTTGGAGAAACAATTTCAAACACTGGCTTATGCAGCATTTGTAATATCAGATAAGTCCTGAATCAGAAAGTGTAATGTGAAGAGGGAGCAAGAAATCAGAGGACTCGTACCTTTCTACCACACATTTTCTTCTTAGTGTAGATAAGGTACAAGTAAAATGTTTCATCCTGAAGTTAAAGTCCTCAGTCTGCAGCTCGTAAGCTATGGGTACTATGGGTACATGAGTATTACAGTTGTGTCTACTAATATTTTTTCTCACATATTTCTTAAGCACTATTACACAGAGATCCCAATGACAATAATCCTTAGTGTACGCTTCACAGCTTACAAAGAACATATCTTCTGGTTTTAGAACTCATAGAGAAAAAAATAACTGTCTCAATACCAATGTTTTTTTGTTTTATGAATCAGATAAACACAAATGCAGAGAGGCCAGATTTGTCTCATTCTCCAATTTGACGTTATGTCAGGGATGAATTGAGTTCACTAACTACCTGCAACACAGGTTTATTAGTCCCAATGTGATTGGTTTTTTTAATATGCTTTCCTACAGTATTACCCAGTGAGTTGTTTAGTGTGGCTGCTGAGCTCCTGACACAAAGATTTTGGATCCAGTTCCAAAACTGAAACAGACAAATAAATGATCCTTTGTTAAATCTGTGACCCATTGAAATATTTCTTTTGTCTTTAAACTAACAATATACCATAAAATAACCTAATTTTTGTATTAAATGTATCCAGTGCTTCTTTGATAATGTACTGAGTTTCTATGGAAAGGTTTTGGTAGCAGGGGGACTACACAGCTGGTTTCTGTGAGAAGCTTCCAGAAGCCTCCCATGCATCCAGTGAAGCCAATGCCAGCTCTCTCCCAGACAAACTCACTGCTACCCAAGGCCACGCCCATCAGTGAGCGTGGTAGCACCTCTGGGATAATGTATTTAAGGGAAAATAAATTATTCTACAACAGCATTAACAGCCGGAGAGAGTGAGGAAGTGTAGTAACCACAGCTCTGCAGCACCCAAGACAGCAAAGAAGGAAGGGAAGAAGCTGCTTCAAGGGCTGGAGCTGGGATTCCCCCACAGCCCGTGGCAGATCTTGTGGTGAGGCAGGTGTGCCCTGCCTTGGGCCTTTGGGTTTTCTATTCTGCGTTGGTGTGTGGCTTTTGTTCAAGGTACTGAGATCCTTTCACAAGGTGAAGAAGACACAACAATCATACTCCAACTGGGGACTCAAGGACATTTTTTCCAAACTTCAGGCTCAAAGTAAAACAACATGGAAGGAAGGGGGTGGGCAAGTGGGACTCCTGTATGCAAATGGACCCAAACATATAAAACCAGTGAGATCTCAGGACTGGCCCCGCTCCCTTTTGCCTCCATCTTTGGAGCCATCCAGACAGAGACCGATTGTAGCACTGGTGCTGTCTGGGGGTGACCTCTCAATAAATATCCTTTATTCCCCTAACTCCATATAGCCTCTGTTCCAGCTCTTCCAGGCATCACCCCTGCAGGCCATGGAGGACCCTGGTGATACAGAGAGCCATCTGCCCCATGGAGGGCCCCATGCTGGAGCAGGTAGATGCCCAAAGGAGGCTGTGACCATGGGAAGCCAATGCTACAGCAGCCTCTTGGCAGGACCTGCAGAGAGGGGAGCACACACAGGACTCGTGACCCTGCAGAGGACCCACACTGGAGCAGGCTCTTTCTGAAGGACTGCACCCCATGGAAGGGACCCACGCTGGAGCAATTCATGAAGAACTGCAGCCCGTGGGATGGACTTACATTGGAGAAGTTGATGGAGCAGGAGAAGTATGAGGAGTCTTCACACTCAGAAGGAAGAAGCAGCAGAATCAAGGTTATAAATTGACCACAACCCCCATGCCCCACAATTATGTACCACTGAAATGGGGAAGAGGTAGAGAATTCAGGAGAGAAAGTAAGTCAGTGAAGAAGGGAGGAGTGGGAGGAAGATGTTTAAAGATTTAGGTTTTATTCCTAATTACCCTACTCTGATTTGATTGGTAATAAATTCAGTTAACTTCCCCAAGTAAATTCTGTGTTGCCCATGACAATAACTGGTGAGTGATCTTTATCTGAATTGACAAGTCCTTCATTTCATTTTCTCTCCCTGTCCAGCTGAGGAGGCAAGAGACACAGCAACTGTGGTGGGAATCTGGCATCCAGCTGGGTTTAAACCACCACAGATACAGTGAAATATAACTGTAGCACATGAATTTTCATCATACAAATAGAGAGGAAATTATATTAAAAAGTGAAGATAATGGTCTGAGGAGATAAAAGGCAAACAACAAAATATAAAACAAATAGAAAAGGCAGCTTAATTTCTCTACCAGCACAACAGCTTTCCCAGATGTCTCCTGGGTTTCTTGTTGTTTTTCTTTTTAACAAGATTATTTCTGTGGGGTATTTCTGCTTGAATGGCATATACTGCACTTGAATGCTAAAAAGAAATCTTAGCCAAACAAATACAAACAAGTAAACAAATTCACAACCTGTATCATAAAATCTCTAGTTGCTCAACCTGAAGGTATTATCCCAGTTTCCCAGCTTCACAGATTTGTAGATCATAGAATCATAGAATGGTTGGCTCGGAAGGAACCTTAAAAACCAACTAGTTCCAATCCTCCATGCCATGCACAGGGACATCTTCCTCTAGACCAGCTTGCATTAAGCCCCTTACAGCCTGGCCCTGAACAACTCCAGGGATCAGAAGTCTCTGGGCACTCTGTCCCATTGCCTCACCCTGCTGACAGAACTTCTCCATAATAGCTAAATCTCCCCTACTCCAAATAAAAGACACTCCCCATTTTACTATCACTACATGCCCCACTAGATCTTTCTGAAATGCAGTTTTCTTGCTTAATCATTAAAAAATACCATATATCAACTTATGTTCAGCTTTCTTTTGTTGGCTTCTAACCTTTTATAATGGATTAAAAACTGCATTGCTATAATCTGTCTGGACAATAATACTGGGACAATATTTTCAAACATGAGTTTAAAATGCTCTAAGAAAGTTCTCTTATTTAACATACATATAAAATCTTTATTTTTTTAAAGCATTGAGAAAAAAACCATTAAAAACTAAATGCTACTTGCAGAGAGAAAAAGTGACAGGAAATGTTGCACTCCTCTAGTATTACAACATGAATTATTGCCAAAAGGTCTCTGAGATTTTGTTGGAGCAAAAATAATACCATGTAAAAAGCTATTATGGTTCATAGCCTTAAATCGTAGCCTTCTTAAACCTTCTTAAATTTACTGAAAACAGGGGACAGTAAAATGAATAAATTAAAGCATATATGCAAGTTCATTAGTGCCTATTATTATAAATTTAGATATTTTATATGTTTAATGTTAAAAACTTCATTGTCCAAAGAAGTCAACTTTGATATTAAAGAACCCTTATGCTACCCAACCAAAAGAACTCTAATGCTACACAACCAGTAAAATTAAATGGGAATACTAAGAAGCATTTTGAATAACAGGGCTTTTGCATGTACTGTACCCAGGGAAAGAAAAAGTAAAATTAGTATTCTAAAAGAATGCCAAAGTTCAAAGAGGATCAGAGAGGAAAATAATTGTTCATTATTTTAGTCTTTTTTACTCTTTCTATCTCGCTTCTGCTGTTGTTTTTTTTTTTCAGTTTGTACATGGTGTCATTTTATGACCCTCAGGTATGTTAAGTATTGAATCAAGTATTTAGAACTGATTTTAAATATGTGTTATCTATAATCTGAGAATCAGCAATAGAAGTAAATATATATCTGTGTTTTTCTAACATAGTTTTTGTATTACTTCATAATAACACTTTGTTCTTCCACTTCATTAGTTAGCACCATCAGTGGTAGTCTCACGTAATTGATTCTGTTTTCTGCTTGATCTGGAGTAAAATCAGTTATTAAAATAACTTGTTTGAGTGTTTTTTACATCTTTATTTTATGGTACATTCTGTAAACTCTACAATAAGAGTTACAGAAACTGAAATGAAAGGGTTTGGAATGCTGCACAACAATGCAGAGATCTAATGGTCACAGACGTGACTCCTTATGTCAAATAGAGAGCAAAAATTTAAGAAATATTTCAAATGGCTTGAAATTAATAACTTCTTGACAAGTGAATGATTTGATGGTAGTGTGTCTCCTTTTTTCTATTGTTTCTAGGGGCCTAGGCTTATAGGTTTTCAAGTATTCCACACAAAGGAAAAATTTCTGGTTTTAGGAAACATGGAGCACAGCCTTTTTTTTGGTTCATAACATTATGCATCTATTGTCAACATTTTGCAGAAAACAAAGAATGTAGAAGCTTTAAATATATTATACTGAAAAAGTGCTTAACAGTGATATAAGAGTTAAAAATAATAATACAAGAAAATTTAAAAGACTGAAAAACTTCCAGTAGAACTCACTGAACCAGAACAGAAAATATTCTAAAATCAAAAACAAATAAGTTTTTTAGTGTGGAGATATTTCATCTCTGTTTTCTGCAGTTGCTGTGAAGATAAAATAAAAGATGTTTAAATTTGTGTACTCCAAAAGTGCATAGATACCACAAGCTCAGATGCAGGTACAAGTTCTGTGCATTTTAGGAATGGGAATGGAAGACTAGGCATAATCTGATTTTCCAGTTTTTTAATGCTTTTTATGACAGAAGCCATTATAAACTAAATCAGAATTTAACTCACCCCTAGAAGGCACTTTAAAATTAAAATCGTTTCAGAAATCACACAGAGCCCATAGGCAGCTGAGGAGGACCAGTCATGTCCAATCACACAGCTCTGAGGAAGAAACATGGTTCCTAGAGAACCAAGCTGTTAGGAAAAAACTCCATTTATGAGTAGCCTAAAATTCTTCATAACGCTCTAAAGCTCAACAACACATAGCCTGGAAGCTGTCATTCTGCTATTTTAATTTCATGCATCTTTTTGGAGACTGGGAAAATTATGGAGGACAAGGAAATGCTCACAGTATGCACAGCCATAACAGAGATGATGGATAGCATAGGTCTTTGCCACAGGATCTGAACATTTCAGTTGCTGCAAACAATTAGTACAAGCACAGTTCTGGATGCTCTGTCACTGACTGAAGTTGTGGTACATGGAAAAGACTCATGCACAGCTCAGCCTTCTGCCTTAGGGACTGCCTCTAAGGGCACTGGGAAACAGAAATATAGGGAAGAAAAGAATACTCTGGTTTTTGGTTACATTGCAATTCTCTTGTGTATATTTGCATAATATACTTCCCAGAGTGTAATAACCCACTAGCCTGTTTTTAGCTGTCTGTCTATAAGAGAGGATGAATAGCAGGATTAGAAACGTCCTTCTTACAATTTCACTCTCTCTCCATGCCATTTTTCTCAGCACTGTACTTCTTTTCCTCTTCTGTACAAGATAATAAAAGAATGGAATACCTTTCCTGTTATCCAGCTATTCAGCTGAAAATAAGAGGATAATGACAGAATGATTCAATGTCCATTTGGAAAGTCAATCAAAGTGAATTTTGATCTGTTCTCAAAGGCTTACAAATGAGCTGAAAGAGATCATTACATAAATCCTGATTCACAGTCCCTTTCAGTAATATGGATAGGCATTAAGTATACATGACAAGAATTTTAAGGGAACTTCTAGTTCTCAACAGTCATCAAACGAAATTTTCAAAGATACCTAAGTATCTAATTCTCACTGGTGCTTATCTGCATCTTCATGAGCCTAAGTACCATAAAAAAATCCATCCTTTGATCATCATCAAGTGCATAAGGAAACTCTCAAAAGCATGTAAATAGCTGGCAGATATTCATTCAGAGGTAAAGAGGTAGAAGGTAGCAGAAAGAACAAAGGAAAAAAAATCACAGAATCAGCTAGGTTGGAAAAGACCTTTGACAAAATTGGGTCCAACCTATGACCTAACACCGCCTTGTTGACTAGACCATGGCATTAAGGTCAACTAGACCAGGAGTGGCCCAACACTCATCTCTGGGGAACACCACTGGAGACCAGATGCCAGCTGGATACAGTGTTGCGGCAGATGTTTGTTCCTTTTGGTTAAGCTTGTTTAAGTTCTGTACCCCTCTTCCTTCCCAGTTGGTTTTCCCTAGTTGTAACCTCCCCTGTTGTGTAATGGTTAAGTCCTTTTATTGTAACCACTCCTCCCTGTCATTCAATGTATCCCCTCCCCAATTTCTAGCTCCTTCCTTGTCCCTCCTCCCTGGAGTATCAATCCTTTGTTATCCCTTTCCCCATCAATCTGCCCTGACCCCTGCCCCTTCTTTCAGAGAATTCATTGTCAGCCCTCCCCAGACTCCACCCCCATTTCTCCGCCCCCTCTGGAAATGCCCTAATCCTCGATGCCCCAGTGGATGGTTCCCTTGCCCATTATCCCATTCTTTGCCCTGCTTGTATCTTATTTGTTGCAAATTTGTAACTCACTCCCATTGGAACTCCCATAGCTTTCCCTGATTGTTTCACTGATTGTATCCACCCCCTGAGTTGCTACCTTTTATAAATGGATGTAAGCCCTTGTTTTTTGCTTTTGGGATCCTGCCTCCCTCCGTGGATAAAACCTCAGAACTGCAGACCATGAGCCTCCCTTCACCTCTTTATCCGACCTCCGACACTTTGGAGCTCATAGAGCTGAGCTCTAAGCCAGAGCTGGGATCCAGGTCACTGTCCTGGTCTGGCCCAGTCTTGGTGTGAGCCGGAGAGAGCCTGAGCCAGCCACCTGTGACTCTGGCACGGCATCAGTGCAGCACCATTCACCACCACGCTCTGGGCCCGGTCACCCAGCCAGTTCTTAACCCAGCAAAGGGTACACCTGCCCAAGCCACAGGCTGCCAGCTTTCCCAGGAGTATGCTGTGGGAGACAGTGTCAAATGCTTTGCTGACATCCAGGTGGACAATAGCCACAGGTGGGTCACCTGTTCATAGAAGGAGATCAGGTCAGGCAGGTCAGGCAGGAACTGCCTCTCCTAAATCCATGCTGGGTGAGACTGATCCTCTGGCTCATGCAGGTTCCGTGTCATCATGCTCAAGATGATCTGTTCCATAATATTGCTGGGCACTGAGGTCATGCTGACAGGTCTGTGGTTCCCTAGATCCTCCTTCTGGCCCTTCTTATGGATGGGTGTCGCACTGGCCAGCTGCCAGTCATCTGGGACATCCCAGTGAGCCAGGAATGATTATAAGTGATGGAGAGCATCTCTTCTGCCCACTCCCTCATCACCCTAGGATGAATCTTAGTTTTTGCCCATGTAGTCCCATGGATTTGTGAGCATCTAAGCGGCTCAGCAGGTCACGAGCTGCTTCCTCCTAGATTACAGGGAAGCTATTCTACTCACTGCCCCCATCTACCAGCTCAGGAGGCCAATTGTCCTGAGGATGACTTGGCTTATTGTTGTAAACTGAGGGTTTGCATAAGTAGTTCTAAAAAGCATGTCACTTCGTAAGTAATCTACACTGTGTGTCAGAAAACAATGGCTCATGTAAGTTTTATAATATACATTTTCCCCTCCCCCCAAAGTCCTTGGTCTTATTCAGGATAGACCCCAAAACATAGCATATTGTAGCATTTATATTCCACTTTCACTTATCCTAAAGATGAAGAAGAAAACAGAAAAAAAATTTCCTGATTCCATTCATTATATTTTTGAGACCATGTTTATCTCATTCTGCTTTCCCACTGTAGAAATGTTATTTCTTCTCAGAAGAGATTGTTCTTCCCAAAATTTCAATAGCTCACTTTCTGCCCAGAATTCAGCTAACTTTCATTTAAACTCCGTTTTTCCTGAAAGACGGAAGTGTATCAGTCTTCCAGATATAATTTGAAAAAGTCTTGTAACTTTCTGCATATTCCTTAAATTTAGAGAAATTAAATTCTCCTTGCCAACATGCTGGTTAGGGCTGGGATAGAGTTAATTTTTTTCACAGAGGCTGGTGTTGCATTGAACAAGGTGTTAATAATATAGAGATATTTTTGTTACTGCTGAGCAGGGCTTACACAGAGCCAAGACCTTTTCTGCTTTTGGTAGTGCCACACTGGTGAGGAAGTTGAGGTTTCATGGGAGGAGGAGACACAGCTGGGACAGGTGCAACCTGTTGCAACCTGGGGTCAGGTGCTGACCCCATCTGACTAAAGGGACTTTTCAGACCATATGACATCATGCCAATATATAAATAGCGGAAAAGGAGGAGGAAAGTATGGACATTTGACTTCCCAAGTCATTGTTGTACATGATTGGGCTCTCTTGGAGATGGCTGAACACCTGCCTGCCCATGGGAAGCAGTGAATTAATTTCTTGTTTCCTTTGTTTGTGTGTGTGGCATTTGCTTTCCCTATTAAACTGTCTTAATCCAAATCCACAGGTTTTCTACCTTTTTCCCTTCTGGTTCTCCCCTTAATCCAGCTGGTGGTGGAGTGAGTGAGTGAGTGGCTGTGTGGGGCTTGGTTGCTGGCTGGAGTTAAACCAGTCAACCAAAATTAATATCATTCAAGGAAAAAAAAAAACCAAACACAAAAAACTAAATTAAAGTCAATGTGCTAGAAAAAAAAAAAAAGGGAAGAAAATAAAACCTATTTTGATAGATTGCATCAACAGAGTTCAAATTCACTCTCTGTTCTTATCATGCAACTATAATGCTTTGTTTCATCACACCTGGATGCTGATTCTTTTTGGATAAAATTTTCTGTGTCTGTAAGTGAAAGAAATTACTTTTTACAGTTAGTGTGAGAAATTATGGTTATGATGATAGAGAAAAGAAAATAAAGAAAGTGTCTGAAGCCATCACTGAGGAGACACAGAAGCCTTTTAATTACGCAAAGCCACAATATCATCATGGATTGTAAACTTTGTCTGCCTGGCGCATAAATCAAAACAAAAGCTGACTTCAGCTGCTTGCTTATAAGCACCAAGTGCCACATGGGACCTGCTGAAACATCAGTATGAAGTTGGCAGATACGGTACAGAACCTGTGGGAAGCTCACTGCCTCCTGGATATGTATTTGGAGACTCAGCAGTAGACCCCGCAGTACCTAAGAGGCACTAGATAGATACACAGGCAGTGGAAGTCTCAGGAGCCTTCAGTGCTGGCAAACTACAGATTTTCCTTCTGACAGGAAACTATAGCAATGCTCTCAAATTAGGATGAAGCCTGAGAGTCATACCAAAGCCTTAATGATGTCAGAGGAGGCAGAAGAAACAGGGATGTGTAGGATTTTTCTGAAACCAAATAAAACCTTCTAAAATCTGACTAAGAAGAATTCTTGATGAAAATTTGAAGTGTTTGTGATATTGTTTATAGGAACTTACAGAATCAATTTGGGTTTTGTAAATGTGACAGAAAAAAGATTGAGAATAGTCTAAACCTCAGATAAATCAGATTAGATGTAGAGAATGAATAAAATGCTTTTCTTTGACAGATAGTGGAACAGAAATTCTACTTTTTGTATAATTAATTCTGTATTGAGAAGTACAGCATTTTACATACAAAAAAATTAGTAATAAAATACAGAATATTCAGCTTCATCTCTAAGCTGTCTCATTTTTATGAGATCATCCAGGCCTAAGGTTAGACATTAATAGCAAAGATGCTAAACCATTTGTGCTTATAATGGGATGATAGATTTACTAATGTAGGATTAGCAGAATTAGTAATGGATTAGTAATAATGGAATTAGTAATTAATTTGCAACTAAAGAATGCTTTTAAGACATCTCTAGCTGCATTTAAATAACTGATTCTTTGATGATGCTGTCGCCATTGACTACACAAAGCTTCTGTTCTGGCTACAAGAGAGATAAATACAAGACCAGGGATTTATTTCATTTTACATAAAGCTTTTTCAGTATCTACTTTACTTTGCATATTCTACAATCCAAAATTAACAGTTTATCTAATCTTCTAGTCTTTGACAAGTACAAAATGCAATGAAATTATTTTCCACTTTTTACAAAGCTTTTTAAATTACTTCAGATTACTATTATTTAAAATACTATTCTAAATACTGGTAAAAACAAATTAAAGCTAATCTTCTGCCTAAATCATCATCTTGATAGACTTGTTGTCAAGATAACTACATTAAACTTTAAATTTTGAACTGGAAAACAATTTACTACAGAGAATCTAGGGGCAAAGAAAAAGTCTAGGTATGAACTGCTACCAGAGCATAAATGAACATATCTACAGGTATTTTTAAATGTGGAGGTGAAAATAACCAAAAATTAACTTCAGAATACATTGCACTTCTCACTATATACCTAAAATAATCTGACAGATAAGTCTTATTAGCAATTCCACAAAAAATGTGAAACTACAAATATTTTTTCTTTACAGATGAATCAAAAAAGATGTTAAGAAACCAAAATATTTCAGCTAAAGTGACATTCTGATGCAAACTTATTACTTAGGTATCTTTAAGAAGAAAATATTTTTATTTAAGCAACTAAAAAGTCTTTCCAGTGCTTGTGGTATCTATCCAGCCTTTTCTACTTAAACCCCTTTAAATGTCTGACTAATTGATAGTCAGGCACAAACTTCAAGCCTTGCACTCTGTCTTGCCAGTTCAAGGCATACATAAAATTTGATTCAAACAGAGTAAGCCACCAGAGCTTACATTAGAATGACGTCAAAGTCCTTTCCTAATGAATAACTCCAGCGTTTACAACGAAAGAGGAACAGCAGAGCAAAAACAATTTGTCTGGCATCTGTCCGTTCAAAATTCCTTCAAAGGCACGTTGAGAGGGAAGTCTGCAGCACAGCCCCCAGGAGGCATTGGCATGTTTCATTATGACAGTCCTTGGCAGCTCATCAGTTCTACTCAGGAAGTGATCAGCCCCTTCCAGCAACCAAACTAATTTGTTTCCTATTCCAACTTTTTAGATTCCACACCCTCTGGCCTTGTTCTTTTCTCTCCAATGCATCCAAGGCAAACTATCCCATCTGGGCTGTCCAAGCCAACCCTTATCAAAGGGCAAACATCACCTACTGTGCTACTGTGAACACAAGAACTTGAAGGGAAAAGGGATGGTGATCACTTTCCTTGATGGTTAAGGACTGTTCATAAAGCTGCATAAACATCTGTCAAATGGTTTAAGAGGAAAGCAAGCTTGACAGATGTTTTTAACTTTGTTCTCTTTTAATGAAATGTGTCTCTCATTAAATTGATCACTTTTTCAGCCTTTCAGCACAAGCTTTGGGCTACCTGCAGAACAATGCTCCATGAAAGGAGAGCCTTGATATCTTTCTTCATTAAAATTTGATCTGTATGAATGTAATTTCTATGATGCTTCCTAAACTACATTCTGGATTTAATTACATTGATCTCTATCCATTTGGTATTAGGTATGCAGGTGCAATTAAGCCACAACACTAAATTTCTGTACTGAAATAAGAAACTTTACGTAAGTAATCTTCCACTGATATTGCCACAAAGAAAATTGTCTGCCTTTAGCCAAATAAAAATCATGGGATTTTTATTGTTTGTCCTCAAGAATAGTTTGAAATTCAAAACATTCCTGCCAAAACAGACAGGAATCCTGTTCAGTCCCATTTTCCTTTGTTAATAGGATATAGGAGCTTGGAACCCGGGATAACTCATTCATTTGAAATATAATTCCTGAAAAATCAATAGCAATTTCTTGTCCCTAATACTGGAATTTTATTCAATGTCTCATTTTCTTCTTGTTAATTTTAACAGATTATTTAAAAAAATAACTATTTTAACCCAAAAGTTATAGAAAGAACCATGAGAAATGCTACAGTTATAATTCATGCAAGAATACTGACCACTGTTAATAGTTGTTGCAAGGAATTGTTAATGGATATAATGAAGGTGATGGAGAGAGTATGGTAGATCATATCTCATTTTTGTGATCTGGGAACAGGAACTTCTGTGTCACTTAAGAGCCTTCCCATCATTATAGGACATTTACATGCATTTTTTCTCAGGAACTTTAGAATATTTAGAATATTCTCTCATAAATGTCTGGTCTGTGCCAAGAAGGCACAAAACCCCCACTATAATTCACACTTATGTATTGTTTAATTTAAATCTATCAGTGCAGTTGCAGCTATCTGCTCAATTACCTTGTCTGATTATAGGAGAGGAGGAGGAGGCTTATCTTAAACCTGAATTTGAGAAAGGAACATGATTCTGAACACACATGAAGGATTTTCTTCCAAAAGATCTCTCAAATGGCATTCCCCAGGACTCTCTTTCTCTTGGCACCCTGATGATTAAGGAGGCACACACAATAAGAGGGGCAGCAACTGAAAAATGAAACACAGATGTATGATCTACCATACCCAGTTGAGAATTCAACCATACTTTACCCAGTCCCAAGTAAACTCCTCTTAAGAATGACATGGATTTAAAAAACTCAGCAAAACTGTAGAACCTACCAAGCCTTATTGTCAGTGTTTTTATTTTTGTCACATTTTTTTCCCACTGAGTATCTGTTTTATTGATACAGCTCTTTGAAACTGAGAGCTTATTGGGGTGCTTTACGCTCTTTGGGAGCTTTGCCCCGGTACCTGGCTTCTCAGCGTCCACGGCTAAGCCAAAGCCACATGGCTGGGACAAGTCCAGACACGCTGCGGTCGGAGCAGAAGCGAGTGTAGTTTAAGCCAAGGCGTCCCCCAGCAAGTTAGAAAGCCAGCCCGTTTACCTCCTGAGAGTTTCTCTTTGCAGATCCCAGACGAGGTGAAGGAAAAAGATGCGAAGTTCGACTTAGGTTTCGGTCCCGATTTTATGAAGTTCCATTAGTGACACCAATGTTCATTCTCAGAAACCTAGGTTGAAACCTCCCGTCTCTCCGCCCACCATCTCTCTTTTATCCCTCGGGGCGGAGCAAGGGGAAGGGAATAGTTAGTTTACCAGTTGAAGGAGAGGGAGTGTGGGAAAAGCCAGATTGACATTCGTGTAACTCTATCTCTTGCTGCTCTTCCTGGAACTCTCGAGGGTTAGCCAGAAACCCCGCGAGACTTGGGGAGATCCGGAACACGTGGATATTGCGTCACACACTGCAACAAGAGCTTCTCAATTCCACATTAATACCACAACCATTAATCATGAACACATGATTATGATCCTTGGATCATCGATTGCACCTTCCTATGTACGTAATGCAGACATCCAGTGAATAATAGACAGCATCGCAAGTCCTAAGTCTTTTGACTTTGCTATATAATCTCTCTAGGTATAAATGTTGCACAATAATCATCAAAAGTTCTTTTTTTTTCCTTTATGCAGATGTAATTTTATCTTCTTTACAGGGCCCTACTTAGCTCTCTGAACTTTGGAAGCTCAGCTCAGAAAAAAAATTTGTAATCATTAATAATTTACAGAAAATATTTTTCACCAGCATTTCATTTCTTTCTGTGCTAACATCCTGTTACTCTGCTGTCAATGCAGCACCTTTCCTTTGTACAGGAAACACTCAGAAGGAAAAGATAGATCAGAAATAGAAACAGCAGCAACAGTTCAGCTCACCCAAAGCTGCACGATTCGGCATAAATTATTTTATTGCCATAGGCCTGTTGTGTACTGCAAACCACCCTTCCCCCTCAATATGAGTGCCATCCTTAACTATTTAGGGGAAATTTTAGTCTCTGAATCCTCTTCTAAAGATCATATGTTTTTATTAAAAATTGTTAATTTAACCAGTATTTCTCATCCTTGATGCATCATTTTAATTTAAATAATCTATTTATCTATCTAAACAAATGCATCATGATTCAAAATATTGGTCTATGTTTATAAACAGTACAACAGTCTCAGGCTTTTCTCTTCTGTGACAAATGTGGCAAACCTTAACATGATGAGAGGGAGAAAGACAGAATGCAATAACATGATCAAAGCAGTGATGGAAAAGTAATAGTGTTGTGTGGTTACTGTCAGTGACCTGATTTCAAGGGAATGTTCTCATTAAATGCCTGAATCCAGTTGGAGCATATTAGCAGAAAGAAGAGATTCCACAGAAAAGAAAATCTCAGAGAACTATGATTATAGACTGTGCATCAAAATTCTTAAAAATAAAAATGTGATAATAAATTTTATTTATTCATAGTGTGTAGAATCTCACTACACAGACAGATGCCAATACAAGATTTACATTTAGGATTATGACATATTCAGGTCTCTGTTCTCTAGAAAGAAAGTCTCTCTGGTTGTCCTTATGACTCATGTAGATTTGGTTATATAAACTGATCTCCAATCATCTGTTTTCTAAAGTCAGTTTCTGCATTATAATAACTAAACTAAATGCAACTCTTGGAAAAATATGAAACTGTGAAATATGTGCTAATCTCTTTGTAGCTTGCTCAAATTTTGCTCTAAATACACTATCTACCACATACCAAATCTTGTCAAACGTCCAACACTGTTAAACATAAAAAGACAGAAAAAGCACCCCTCCAAGAGGTCTGACTTTTTTTTTTCACATGGTGTTCTGCCAGCTCAGATGAAGGGACAATGACACCTACTGCCATGGCACCAAAGGCAGCTAAACAAAATCCCACCCTGTATCTTCATCTGTATCACATTTTTCATTTACTGGCAGGAAGACTGAAAGCAATTTTAAATGCTTAAATTTTTATTTAGAACCTAGCTTTTCTTTTAAATAATTCTTTAATTATTTCTGTATTGATAATGAGTGAATGAAAATAACAGCAGACACTGAGTATCTTGTAAAACGTTTAAGAGTCAGGAGGAGGAAAAGATTTACAGCTCTTCTTAGATTTTGGGATTATCTTCCATTTCTCTTAAAATCTTAAGTATCTGCAGTCTCCGGCTGTTGTTCTAAGATTCTATGACTCATATGCAAAGCACTGGATCATATAAAATCTTAGTGGATCCTAATTAAGATGCTATCATAAATAGTTTGAAAATTACTAGATCAAGGAATCTGTGTTAAAAGATTTCCGTACACTGTCAATAGCTTTGCATCATAATCATAGAATATCACAGAGTCACAGAACTTATGGAAATGGAAGGGACCCATCAGGATCAGTGAGTCCAACTCCTGGCCCTGCAAAGGACACCCCCAAGAATCAAACCACGTGCCTGAGAGCATTGTCCCAATGATTCTTGAATTCTCCCTGACTTGTTGCTGTGACCGCTACCTTGGAGTAGTGCTTAGTCATACTCTGGGTGAAAAAATATTCTCTCGATATCTACCTTAAATCTCCCTAATAGCTTAATGTATTTTTATATTGTGGTAGCCAAGACTGCACATAATATTCAAGGTGGGGCTGTCCCAGCCCAAAGCAGAGCAGGACAACCCCCTTCCTTGCCCTGCTGGCCATGCTGTGCCTGATGCCCCCAGGACAGAGTTGGCCCTACTGGCTGCCAGGGCACTGCTGGCTCATGTTCAACTTGCCCATGACCAGGATCCCCAGGTGCCTTTCCAGGGCACTGCTTTCCAGCCTCTCATCCCCTGATCTATACACACAACCAGGGCTGCCCTGTCCCACATGCAGAATGTAGCACTTGACCCTTTTAACTTATGCTGATGATTGCCCAGACCTCCAGTTTGTTGAGGCATCTCTGCATGGGCTCCCTGAAAAGTAAATTTTTACCTCAATGTAATTAGAGTTCATTTCTTTAAACTTTTCTTCATTTTTAACTTAACTCCTTTGACAATCTAGTTCTATTCAGTCATCACTTGGCCCTGCAACCAAAGAGTTATAGAGTCATCCAGCCAACAGGTTGTTACAACTATCTGATTTTTGCCTTTTCACTGCTTCCTTCTCCAAGATTACAGTGGAGTAAACGCCCATACCTTGACAAATAGCTACTGATGATATCACTTCATTTCAGTGACATGCATCTTGTTCTCATTGAGATCACTCAAAAAATGATTTTAATTTTGCTGGTTTAGTCAAAACATCCTCTACTTTAATTCTCCTGCTGGTTACAGCCTTATAAAGTTGATACAGTCGTCTCATTTTTAGCCTCATGAGTAATTTAAGACATCCACCCTTGTCTTCTTCACATATATTAACTTTCTTTTCTATAATCTCACAGAATCCAAATTACTTCTCTTGGGAAGTTGAACATGACATCATTATTGCTTTCTTAAAATATTCTCAGTACTAATGTCTAAGTACAGTCTTATAAAAGGAAGTAATAATAAATGTATATATATAGACACAGGTTTTAATCTTCACAAATGTACACAAAAATTAATCCAATGACCATATAGTTGTACCTCATTTCTTTTCACACATTCAATATTCATTTTATTGTTTTTCTTGTACCAAATCCAAAATCAGTTTTCTGGTTCTTTTAAAGAAATAATCACATGTCTGTAAGTTCGTCTTTGGGGACTTTTTGAAAAGAGAATACTGTTTGCAAAATTCCTCTAACCATATTCAGATTAGAAATAATGCATGTACCTTGTGTAAGTGATCAGTATATGCAACAAATACCCAGGAAAAGGATTCCCATACATTCCTCATTTCTAGAAATCTCAGAGCTATTTTGGTACTTTTCTGGAAACAAACAATTCACTCTGCAGTATGCCTGTTGCAAGTTTGATGAGCAATTCTACTATCTAAGTATTGATTATGTCTTTTACTTCATGAACTTCAGGTGTGTGTTTCCTCCCAAAGTGTAAATTTGTCAGTCCACACCTCACAGCTATAGTCATGAAGATTCGAAGGAAACAGTAAAATAGTGATTAAAAGTAATATATTTCACTGCAGCTTACCATGCATATGATACACAGGATATCTTCATCTTGATAAAACAACTAATTTATTTCTGTCTTTGGATAACATCAAATGTCTGTTAATACCACAGCTATTCCAAATGCATTCATCCAGTGTGGCTTTCTGTAGAGAGAGCTATTTCAGGGTAAAATTTTTAACGGGGCTGATAGTGGAATAGCCACAAAAGTTTCAGCAACTAGATCAGTGGGTCACATCTAGAGGAGAGAATTTTCATTGTAGCTGGTGTCAGAACTAACCTCAGACCTAATTCTGTAAATTTTATTGTTTTAAGCTTTAGTCTCATCTTTCTGTTGGCAAAAGAAATGGAAACATAAATCAAACTTGTAGTATAAATCTCTCTCATTTTTCTTGGACCTAGTGTCTAGCAAAATGGCAAACTATAGATTTTTGAAGGTTATTCAAAACTTGTTCATGAGTTCTGAACTAGGTTTTTTCAGTTTCCAAGTTCTATTGTACAGCTGCAATGTGGATAATATGGATAACTAATAACTGTTTCTTTCTTCTGATTCAAAAATAACCTTTCCCTCCTCCTGTGAGATATTCACAACTTATTGAAGCAAATAACTGACTTCTATAGAGTATATTTTGCATCATAATTTTCCAGGGTCATAAACTATGAAATCAGAAAAATACAAGAGATGTACACATCTTTTAACTTGTTTCAAAATCAACAGTAAAAATTATATTTTGTTATATCAACTTTGCAAGGTGGTTTTTACCAGTCCTAATGTTCCAGTGTGTAATTATGTCATTCAGTTTGCCGTTTTGTTTTCCTTCTCTTTAAAGTATTCGAAAAGTGACATCTAGCAAATTTCACAGTTGATGAAATCTTGGCCCTAAGATGAACACAGAACTCCCACTGATTTCAGCAGGTCCTAGGTTATCATTAATGCCTTTCAAGAACTACTATCCCAATAATGTAATATAAAAGAGATATAAAATATATCATAAAAAGGTACTTTTAATTACAAAAATTTTCAGAGATGCACGGCTCCTGCTTTTGTTTCTCAAAGAGTCTAAAAGACAGGTCCTAAAACTACTGAGTTAAATGGCAGAATCTGCATTGCCACCCCAGCACTTGGAGATAAATGGTAACATTTAATGAAATAATAAAATTTTTAGGGGCATAAAACTGTTATTTCATTCTGGATTGGGCTAATTGCTTATTTTAAAGCAAAAGAAAATATTAAAAAAGTTCTCAAAAAAATGTCTTTTCCCTTTCAGTTCTCTAAATAATGAACTTGATGGTACAAACAACTTAGCCCAAAAAAGACAAAAAAGCATTACATTTATTTGCAGTGCTTGACAAAAAGTAGTGAGCATATTGAGCCAAATTTTTTTCTCTAAAATATCAGAATATATATATATATATATATATTCTCACCCAGGTTCATACCTTACATTTCTGAGACCTTTATTTCCAAAACTGAGACTCCCTCCTCAGATAAAAATGCAGAGAATCAACAGCGGTATTTTTCACTGTGTTACAGACAGATTGGCCATTCAAGAAATATTTTTCATGCAATCTCTTTCCCAAAAATCAAGAACAGTCTAAGTATTAAGGACAAATATTTATGGAGTGTATAATCAGTAAAGCACAGAGTGGGGAGGACCACAATGAATTAAAAAAAAGCCAACAACAACTAGCTGGAGGCCTGACACAAACTCCTGTAACTAAGTTCTACCCTGTGTGTAGGTGCTCTGGGGAATGTTATACAGAAGATTTTACCTCCACTGTACCCATATAAAGTCGTGCCAAAACAAATTTCCTATTCGTCCTGAAGCAGGCAAGCACACCAGAGAGTAGCAGGAAGAAAGCTTAGCTTCTTGTGCCAGCAAAGAAAATGATCATGCTTCTGATCAAGCAGCATAACTATCCCACTTCTAGCATTTTCCCTACACTGTGAAGAAAACTTTCTCTCCTTTTTTCACTAAAAAAGAAATTGCTTCGATCTTATACACCTTTGCTCCTCCGCCACATATAATTTCTTGCTCTCAGTCCCTCTGTCCATGAAGACTCCTGGTCACAGTGTGAGCAACCACCCTGCACTACCACCCATTTTCTGCACTTCAACACATCAGCTCTGCATGTAAAGCATATCTCACCTTGGAAGGCTGGGCTTCCTCTCCCTTATGCTCAGGTTTCTCTCAGCATCCTTCATGTGTCTCTGACTGTTGACTTAGCCAGCACCGACCTTTGGAGGAAGGCTCTTTTCCTATTGTCCATAAACTCATCTAACCTATGATCAGACTTCTCTCTTCAAAGTACAATAATGCAGACCTACCTTGTCCTGACAGTAAATTCTGGGTGCATTTTCAACCAGCTCTTATTTTTGATAATTTGTGGAGACAATTATTAAAACTCATAATTGAAACAATTTAAATAAATTACGTAAACCAAGACATGCTGTTCAGTACCAAAACACTACCCAAATAACCTGTCTAATCTGATCTAGCTATTTCCTGCTAATATTTTTATGTTGGTTATAAGACACTCAATATATAAAGTTTCAAATACTTGCTCTAAGTTTCAAATATTTGCTCTAAGTAAATTAGCCAGAATTAAAACTCAGGCATTCAAGAACTTGTCCAGGTTGTGTTCAACTGTGGTTCAAATGCTTTCTCAATGAAGTAGCACTTTGGAAGTACTTTAGAAGAATGCAACTTGTGGTGGCAAGGCAAACCTCTCTAGACTTGCCTATAGAACTCTGTCTTTAGCTGCATAGAAAAAAAACATAAGCCCTGCTAAAAAGAAACTTTTTAGTATCTGCTTTTCAGGTCAGGAACTTTTTATCCAATATATTGTTGTTATTGTTTCATTAATTCTATGGAGTTGCATGCAGGCTTGCATTCGTTATTTTTCCTGTTCTGAACTAGAATAGGTTACAAGGGTCAAAAGCCCTATTTAAAAAAGAAAACAGAAACAACAAAAAACAGTATATGAGATAAGGCTGTACACAACAGCATTTGATGTATTATATCGCACTGATATCTGACAACCCTTACTCCCTGGTGATGTAGTTCTTTTCTAATAATTTAGTCTCAGTCTATTAAAAGACAATTACAGATAATGCAGCCAGGCAAGTGGTGAAGGATGTCTAGAATAGTACTTGTAGAAAGGTTATCAAAACACAATTCTCAAAAAAGAAGTGTGTTATTGATTTTTTAATTTCAGATAGAGACTGTTAGATTTTCTAGGATTGAACATACCTAGAAGAAGCTGGAAATGGATCCCCCCTTGCAACTTCACAACTCATATTAATAGATTTATATATAGATTTATGTATATTTACTGCTAAGTAAATATATCTAACCATAAGAAGTCATAATATCTAGAGATTTGATAGACTCTCAAATCTGTTGTCATTTTGAATGTTACCAGACTTCATACTTCTCTCAGCTCCAGATGAACAATTTCCACTTTATGCATAAATTAATATAAAATCAAAAGTATTCTTTGAAGCTTTTGTTCTGTACTGTTGTCGTCTGGGCTTTTAGTTACAAGCTGGCCACAGAGTAAAATAGGATCTTTGATAGCATTCTGTTTCCGAAAACATCTCTGATAAAAGGGGTTAAGTTGACCTTCTGACCTTCTGATTCTGAAAATCAGGGGAACTTAGAGTGTGCTTACCTATTTATTTTGATACACATGAGCATTGTTTGGAATCACGGCTGTCACTGCAGATAGGAGTTTAAAGAAACAAGCCCTGCTCAATAAGGCTCAGAGATGAAAGATGTACTGCCTTTAACCACATCAGTCCACTTCACTGTCCAGTTTGAAAAGAAACTTCTTCAAAAGGAAGACTGCTCTGATGTGTGATAGGATCTGTATGTGAAGGATTTGTGCAGTCAGCTGAATCTCCTTGCCCAACATGTCAGCATATCACTACAGAAGCAGTCACAGCCTGTAGTGGGCATAGACAGCTGTGCTTCAGCAAGCAAGGAGTCTGCACAAGTGCCCCATTTCCTGTAGTTATCCAGTAGCTACTAGCCAGAGCAGTGATTTTAAATCAGGGTATTGTAGTCTTTGAAATCTATTGAAAAACATTTCAGAGTTTCATCAAGATTGGTGCAGATGTAAACCTAAACATGAATGTACATCTGAGCAGGAATTGGTTGGGCAAGCTAAATAACCATACATATAGCTATATATAAAGGCACCCACAAACTTTAAGTGTAGTTTTCTATTCCAATCATGGACTATCAAATCACTGGTATGGCACTGTGTCTTTGTCCTCAGGTTTCAGGGAATCTGCCTGCTTGTTGGGTTTTTGTTGGGGTTGCAGAGGATAGGAAACCATCAGGATGCTTGGGTGAACAGTGACAGCAGTTCCTCTGTGGTCTTCAACGTTATCAAAAGACTGTTTCCACAAACATAGAACTCCAGATTTCTGCATTTCAAGAGGCTTAAATGGGAAGTAGCTCTGTGGTACTCAACCTCTATGCTGAGCACTCCATATTCGCCTTCCTTTTCTCTGAACTTAAAATGTTGGTCTGAGAAGTGAAATAGGTTATAAAGTCTTTAAACATTAACATAGCCCTGAATATGCTGTTTATCTCTAAAATGTAGTAAATGGCATGCAACTTTATTACAATATTACCATCCTGCCTTACAGATTATAGCTAAAAGTTTTTTATTTCAAAAGCATTTCTTATCACCCATATTCATGTTAAAAAAAAGAAGTTTCTGGTTTAAAGCACATCCTTGTCCATACTAATAAATAATGAAGTTAGCTCAACATCTAAGATATGGTAATGTCATTAAATGTACTTCTTGCATATTCTAAATTCCCCAACATATCAACATCCTAATGAGTTCTAAAACTTCCATGAACCTCAGATGTTTACAGTGTCCTGACAAGGTTGTTTGAACACTGTCCCAGTGCTTCCTGCTAGGTTTCAATATGTCGGCCACAGGTCACCTAGCAACCATTAGTTTGGAGGAAAACTGTATTTTAAATCTCATTAAAATGTTGTTTATTCTTTAATGACTGTGATTCTGCAGTATATATTTTAAGTGTGCATACACATGGCTCCCTCTTCTGGAAAATCCACACAGAAAATAAGAGCTATCCATTTAGAAATGAAGGAAAATAATCATAAAAGTAATTAAATTGTAATAGTAGTAAAATAAATAATAATAATAAAGGTGATAGAAGGAACAAAATGGGGCGGGGGGAAATTACATTTTAAAGTAATGTAATCTTTATCAAACCTGTAATTTTCATTCTCAGCCTTTTTCCAGTTTGGTTTTTTTTCACTTTTCATGACAATTTTACCTCAAATGTATAATCTCAGCCAGAAAAATGTTGAGAACAAAAACATCATATACATTTCAGTCAAAACACTGATGTGGAATAATGTGTAAGAAGCTGAAACAGAAGATGATGGAACAGATTGGCAATACAATGGAAAAATGTTTGAATACATTAAAGAAACCAAATGGTGGAGCTCAAATGAGTAGAGAGGTGTTTTCCACTGCTAACACAATACATAAGAGATGAATATGACCCATATTAATAGGGCCTGGGAAGGCAAAATGCTTTAAAACACAAAAGTAAGTTGAAATCATGAAAAAAAAAATTAACTTAGAAATATGTCTCCTATATAAAATTCATTTAAAAATATTTTTTAATTAAAATTGAATGAAAATTCTTTACAAGAAGCTAACAAGATATTTTTTCAAGTGTGAAAACAGACAGAAAAGTTTCTATTGAACTAAGATTTTGTTTTCAAGGTTAAACAGTTTGATCAATATACCCCAAATAACATTTTTGTTGAAAAATTGAAGCATGAAATCAACTGCCTGTGTACAGTATATTTGAAGATGAATACAATCAAAAGGCTAAGGCTTAGAGCAATCTCACTTAAAGGCAACACCTTTACATTCTCTATCTTTGATTATGTGTAGCTGAAGAAGTAAACTGAACTAAAGAAACACCTAACTATCCCATTTAGATGATAAACTAAAAGGAGCTATTATATGGATATTCCATGACAGATAAATAAAAATAATTTAATAGTAGAATAAGAACAAAAGGGATAATATTCGCCTTCTGAATTCAGCTTAATAAGATAAATTAATAATATAAATCAGCTTGAACTGCAACACGCTTTCCCATTAGAAATGTAATTTCTTAAGTGTTAATATCTGAAGGATTCAAGCAGATGGACAAGAATTTCCACTTCATATTAGCCCTGGGAAATGGGATATTTCTCTCATGATTTTGATTGGCTAAGACAATGTAATTTATCAGGCAAATAAATCCTATTCATCAGGATTCCACAGAAGAAATCAGGCAAATAAGTCCTATTCATCAGGATTCCACAGTTTTCACAGAAGAAAAAGAAGATCTTTGAGTACAGACTTAAAGGCCTGTCTTTAGGGTCTTAGTTTTTATTTTTAAGTTATACCTTTGGATTTTCAGATTTCCATAAGTTACTCTATATTCCTCTCATAGATCTATGTTCTTATTGGAAAATAGTGCTACAGATTAAATTAAGGGCCAACAGACAGCTTGTTAGAAAGAATATTGAATATGAGATTAAATCTTTGAATTTCCTCATTTTGTTCCTCAGTTTAATTACAAAAATAATATAGAACTTCCTTTACTCTTCACAGAAAACATTAGAAAAAGGAAAAAATAATCCAGTTTTTCACAATTTCTGTCAATTTACTGTGAATCTAAGCCACATTAATTAACTTTTTAAAGGCTGCTGTGCAGACTTAGACAAATTAATAAAAATACAGAACATAAAAATCATATTTTAGCAGTGTAATAGAACTCTTTAGAAAAGCAGAAAATGAAATGAGAACTGCTTCATAAGCAGCATCAAAATATTGCATGATGATGGATAAAGATGACATTTACAAGGTTTGGGAATGCAAAATGGTGAAGTTTACAGGAAATTAATCTAATATGGTAGACATATAATTTCTCACAGAGGCTGGATCATAATTCACCTGTCTTCACCGGACAAGGTCAAAATTTACTACAGTGTACACCAGACAACTGTAACTTGAAGAGGCTTCATCACATCTTAAATCAGTATCTGCATAATTTCAGACATAAAAATCTAATTCTGAGGCAACTAGAGGATGCATCCCCGCTATATTAAAAGGAAACTCTCCAAAACTTTTGATTAATGAATAGAAAAAACTTTTATCTACTTAAAAAGGCTGCTCATAATTAATTTGATTTATCAGGAAGCAAACAAAAATACAGTTTTCTCAGAAAGATAACACATGTAACAAAACCATCCCCTTATTTCAGCATATCAGCTTTGTTTCAGACTAAAGTTTCATTCCAATTAAGGCGAAAACAATACAATCAATTTAATAAATGCAAAGGTGCTCTTTGGCATAGAGATTACAAAATCGGCACACTCTGTATATATATTTAACCCTAAATGCAAATCTAATTCTTATCTAGTTTAATGTTCTCCCAAAAACATTATATACCAAAAAAAAGACTAATTTTTTTAATGTAGTCAAGTAGAAAACATAATTATTTTTGGTAAGGGTAGCATTTTAGGACCATTGAAGAGGGTCTTCTGCTAATCATTAAGGGCCTCTGAGGCATTGCAGTATCTTTTGGCATTGACCTACTCAGTAAACTACTCATACATATTTAATGGAACCAAATATTGAAGGACTAAATAATCGTAAAAACTATTATTTTTATTATGTATGACCCTGGTCAATTTATTATGATTTCACAGGAAATTGATGGCATTCCATAAACAGGACTAACATGCTTCAATTCTGGTGGAGTTCTTCAGTTTCTTATTGACACATTAGACTACTCCAAAGTCTGCTTTTCCCACCAGCCAGAGCAGTGACTGATATAATCTCTGGACTTCAGGAAAGTTCCAGCAATAACTGGAAAAGCTGAAGCAAGTGCTGCAGAGAGTCTATGAAAATCACCAAGTTCTTTGAAGCTTTCACTGAAGGAGGAAGAAATATTGAATCAGGGTGTGCAAGGATCAGCACGGCAGTGCAATGTCTGATGTCCTGAATGCAGAAGGGCACACTGCTGCAGTCATGTGCCTAACTTGTCAAAATTTCCACAGGATAAAGATTAAAACTGGATAAATTTTGATAGTGGGATACTGGTTTTCATGCTCTAAACTAATCGTCTACTGGATGACTTTGGGGCCAAAAAACTTGAATTACTTAATAGCTAAAAAATTTGTTTTATAAGGAAATCTTAGTTACCATCCACCTTTCAGGTATCCAAGCTTTTCTAGCCTCACAAAGTTATTATTCTATGTAATATACAGGAAAATATAGAATCATCAAGCTAATCAAAGTGCAATAGATAATGTGTGGGTAGACGTCTTTACTCAAACTCTTTTGGCTCTCTTATCTGCTGGTAAAACAAACAGAGGATGTGCTCATTTACAGCTCTGCAAGGAGGAGCAAAGCAGTAAATGCTGATCTTAATGAAATGAAGAATATTTTCCTGTACTTTTCATCTGTTAGGATGGACAAGAGGCAGTGATGTTAAAGGGTAAGACATGGTTGATTCCCAATTGCATGTTTGGTAGACATGGTAGGCATGGAAGAGAGTTTCCCATTGTTGCTGCGGCATATCATATACTTGTGAAGCAATAGGGAAAATGCAACTAAGCAGGAAAGTGAGGTGGAGTGAAATTACATTTTTGTTCAGTAGAATAAGTAGCAAAAGAGTGAGGCAACTACCTGAAACCTATCAAAGTGCAGCTGGAGAAGACCTTGAAAAAATTAAATACGGGCTTCGGCCTAAAAGAGAAACTTTCAAATGTTTAAAAGAATTAATATC
>VWYI01030295.1:190854-290464 GCA_013399455.1 Anthoscopus minutus | reverse complement strand
TTAGCTGAATCCCCCAGCAGCCTTCATAAGCTGGCATTAAATACATGGATGGGGGAGAGAGAAGGAGTGCTTCAGCCTGGATATTCCCTAATGATGTGCAAGGCTTATGATTTTTTATCCATGTACAAACCTTGAGCCAGGAGCTATCGTAAGTAGTCCTGTTCCTGGGTAAAATTTATGTACTTTGACCATTTTAATTTTTCTCTGGTTTCTTCTACTTTTGCTCCATCCCAGTATGGCCATTAATAGGCTGGTTTTTGATTTTTCACAGTTATTTTAAGGAAATTTTTGACACACAAGCAGTCATATAGAAGGTAATTGTGCTTTAGCAGAAAGCACAGAAATGGAGGATAGTCAGCAGTCATTGCATGTACTTTGTCCTTTAAAATCTTCCTTGTCTTTACTGCCAGGTAGCAAGTCAGCCATTCATTCAGTTCAGTGACTCATTTATGATGGATGTCAAAGCAGCTTATTACTTTTCCTGCCACAAAATTAACTTATGGTCCCCAGACAAGAGACAGCAGGAAAGCTAAGTAATTTAAAAAAAAACCCACCTCTTTCAGTTGATAAGGTATTAGATGTTTTTATGCTGCTTGTGTCAGTGTGTCTACAGTCTTGGTGTCACTTCAGTGTGTGTCAAAGGAAACCCTGCAGCTGCAAATACTTTGGAATTAGTACAAGAGCCCCAGGAGCTGGTCAGATTTTTACTTCTTCACATGTCCTTGGGACTGAAAACCAAGGATTACTGTGTTTTCCATGCTGTATGGAGAACCACACAAATGATAGCACACCACCTATTCAGGTGTTCAGGAAGTTCTTATCTTACACCTGGTGTCATCTCTGACAGTCAGTGTTTTGGAAGTTCTTCCATTGGTGACCTCTTAGATTTCTTGCCCACTTTTAGGACAAATACAAATCTTTTATTTTGAATCTACTAATTTTTTGAACTTTTTCCTGTTTCTTCGGTAGTCACTTGTTTGCTGCACTAAAATAGACCTGAGTGCTAGTGGCTTATCTACCTATTATGTAGATCTTCAGATTCCATATTTGCCTCTGGAAAATGAAAAACAGCTTCCATCTTTAATACTTGAAAATACTAAAGAAGCTGTGGGAACACATTAAAATTTCTACCTCTTAGAAGGCACTTAATGTTTTCCCCAATACCAACAGCTCCTAGTTTCCTGGGTTTAATCAGTTTCTGGATTAAACTAAAAGTTCGTGGTAGCCACACACTGGCATGTTAGAAACACAAATAATACATCTCTGCTGCTCTTCCTGCAACATGCTTGGCTTCTGGGAAGCCTGGATCCTGCACAGGGGCACTGGGGACAACAAGCAGGATGACTGACTACACTGATAGCCCAGAAGCACATGGCAAGAAATCTGGAAAGTAAAGAACATTCAAAAGCAGAGGGCCAGAAACAAAAAACAAAGGAACAAGTAGCAAAGTGCTGTCTCTGTTAGGACAGTCCAGGAGCTGGTACGTGGCTACATTTGCATGCTCTGGTTTAATGGCCTTGCTGAGGCTACTTGGGACAGGAAGTCAGCTTTCTGCTAAGATTAAAATAGCTCCTTTCTATTCAAATCCAGGTTTTTTTAAAAAACCAAATAGCTGAAAAATTCTAGTAGGATTCTCCAGACTTAAGGTGTAGTTGTGTACTGGCCTTATTTTTGCCTTCAAGTGCTGTGAGTTCTTATGGTTCCTACCATTCATTAGACATACCAATTTCTCTGAAATCAATCTCAAAAATACTTGCAAGAAACTCCTAATCAGCACTACTGTTCGATGTGATGAATTAAAGATGTGAATTTTCATCATGTTTTATCACAATGAGCTTATCTTTTCAGAATCTTTATAAGCTTATTTCAGAGTGCCTGAGTAGGGAAATGCTCCTGTTGTTGCAGAACAATCTGTATTCATGACCTTCTCAGAATAGTAATGCAAATATTTACCATTAATGCCTCTGCTGATAATGCTTCACTTAGGGAAGATGTGCAGCCACAAATGCTTGGTTTCTGTCCCTCAGCAAACTCATGATTCATTCAGGAAAGCCTTAGGAGAATTTTCATATTTTTTGCAGATTTCTTTCTAAATGCTTAATTTTGAAAACATTCGCATTTTTTGCAGTGTTGAAATGCTAAAAACCCCCTAAGAGTTCTAAAAGAAAAGTTTGCTTGTTTTGGGTCTCAGTGCTGTATTGTGGTTATTTTCCTGTGATTGGTGGCATTGCAAGATGGTATTTACTTTTACAGAAGATCTTCCTTGTTCTTTGTGAGAGAGGAAAATTGCATTCTAACCTACATAGGAGTGACAGAGTTCTTTCTGAAAATTAGTGTGACAGAAGACAATCTGTAGTGTGGTTATGGGCATCCTACTTACACCTCATGGCTTGTACCATCATTTAAAATGTAGAACTTTCTGCCTTCCCAGTTGTGTAACTATTCTTCCAGACCTGGATTTTATTTCCTGGAACAAAATAACATTTTAAGGTGCTATTAATTTTCAGATTAAACAAGTCATAAAATGTAAATAAGCTTACAAAAGAGCAGTTACCTTCTTTTCATGGAGTTGTTAGTATTAGGATTTCTGGATCTTTCTCCTATCGTAATTCACTTTTTCCTCTTGGGTGCCTCACAATGAAGGCACTGTTATGGTTATTACACTGGAGCATGTCACAGTGGGAATGATTGATTCTTCAGAAGAGAAGGAAGCATAACTTCTTTCTTTAGCCTCAGTCTGAAAGACAAGCACTAATATTTTGGGGTGGTTTTCTTGGCTTGTAGATTTTGGACTTGATGTCTGCAGCCTTCTTGTTCCATTTGAATAATCAATCCCACATCAAAAATCTGGCATAACTGTGCAGTGGTGACGGTTGGACTGTGCAGCCCATCAATGTTTTTGTTTTAAAAGAAATAATAAGGTTTTCTATCCCTAGCAATTCATTACCTCCCCTCAGCTATGTTCTTAACAAACCTGGCAGTCCATTTGTTAGTGAGACCTTCACCATCCCCCTCTTCGTACCTGGGAATTCAGGACCCTGTGTGTGCTTTTGTCCCAGATATTCCAGTTGCTCCTCACTCACCTTTAAGCTGTGACAACAGAGGGTGAGCTGGTTTGGGGTCAGTATTTCAGCTCAGTGACCTAAAGCCAGTAATTGTTTCCCAGGATTTTCTGCTCAAGAGCTTTTGGATCCTAGAAGGGAAAAGCTGTGCAGTTCAGGACAGTGGGGTGGGGATGTTGGGCATCAGGGACCTCCTTGGCACACGTAGTGCCCAGGTAGTGCCCTGTGCCAGGAATCCCATTCCCACTACCTCTCCCCTCTGGATAATTGCCAATATACCCATATTTCCTTACAGTATTCCTGCTTTTAGGCATGTCAGTGTGTGAGAGTGAATCCAGGCAAGGAAGGTGCAGCAGCAGCTGTGGAAGGGAGCTTGGTGCTTCAGCTGAGGGACATGAAGGAAGGGAAAGGGGCAGACAGGGACATATTGCAATTTGTTGATGAGAAGCTGAGCTATACTGGGAGTGTGACTCAGGAAATTAGCAAGGCAAGAAGCACTGAGGCTGGGAACTTAGCTTGACACATACAGCCATTTCCCTTTCATTTTTTTTTAATTTTTATTTTGACCATTGCAAATAATATTTCTGATGATTTGCTTTGCAATGAATTGTCTATCTCCTGTTCCCTTCAGATGGGTGTGTTCATGACAGAATGCATTTCCATTGGTTTAATGTACCCACACCTCCAGCCTCTGAATGTGCTGATGTGAGGGACTTGGGATGAGAGGTTGGAGGGGCAGCTTATTTTGCTCCAGGCAAAAAAATCAGCTCCCTAGCAGAAATTAATGTAAATTCCCTGTTTACAACCACTACTGGCTGGACTTTGTGCACTTTCCTCTGCAAGTGACTGATGTAGGTTCCCTTCTCCCCTGCAGCTCTTGGTTCTCACTCAGCATTTAATTTATGCATGGATTTCCCTCTGTGTGTGTGTGTGTGTGTGTGTGTGTGTTCATCCCTTCTACACACGTGCAGTGGGTGTGGGGTACCTGTGTTCAACATCATGGGCTAGTTAGACTGCTCTGACTGAACAAGAGTGAGTTCTGGCTCTTCTGCTAAATAAGCATATCCCTGTTTCTCCTCACTAAAAGATCTCTATGCTAGCAGAAAGAATTTGGGAAAGAATCAACCATTTAGATTTGTGACTGTATTTTTCTACTGGTAGATCTCCAGTTAAAATCAGCAGTGTAAGAATTCCTTCATGCCACTGCTCCTATGGATTGACAAACTTTATTATATATCTGCTATGAAAGCAAAAAGATTAAAACCAGATTTTGGGGTTTGTTTTTTTCTTTAATGTTTATTTTGAGATAAGAGTTTCCATAGAAATCTGGCCAAAAGCTCCTCAGTGTTTATGTTCAGTGTAAGTAGTGTCCAAGCCTAGTATTGCATGTCACTTACTGCCAGATCCTCTCTGAACCATGGCAGTTTGATAAGCGTTACTCCAACATGCTAAATTGCTTTTCTGTGTCAAGATGCTTCCTTGGAGGAGACTGGATGGTTTGTAGTAGAGGCTTCTCTACTTTTCCAGTACTTCTTCCACATGTTTTTGCACTAAGGTGCCCACTGCAATGCAAACTACTTTGCCCAACTCTAAATACCATGCATATGGCAAGATGCAGAAAAGAGTAAGGAAATTTTACTTTTATTTCAGTAAGGAAATTTGACTTCTTTAAAAGCCCAGTTGAGTCTTAAATGTACACTGAGTGTCCTTGCTTGTTCCTGTGACGTTTCGCTGAGAGACAAGAGGCCTAGAGACTGAAAACTGAAATTGTACATCACAGAGCAGGACTCCTGTAAAATGCCACTCAGTGCTGTGTGGAAATGATTTAATTCAAGATCTTCATCTCTTTCCTTGAGGTTTTAAGAGAGTTTTGCACATTCCCTTAAAAACAAGAAACTCCTGGACTTGAGAGGTGACTGCAGGAGGCATCCATTTCATTTCCTGTTTGTCACCAATATCTGTGATGGGGCAATTTCAGTCCTAGATATGTGATCTGGAAAACACATTCAGGTCGGCAGACTGCATGTGGGAAGTGTTTGTTGTCAGCTTCCATGCTGAGAATTTAAACCAAAGGAGCAAAAAGTTCATTCTCTTGGAAGTGATGCTTCAGAGTAGCAGAAGATATTCTGCCATTACTTCTGTTCTTTGTTAACTTTGTTTTTATGGGATTTGCAGTCCATATGTTATTTGGACACACTGGATGTCTCACTAGAAACTGTTAAAAGAATTCAAAGCTGAGGAGTTGTCTTTTTCCTAGAAGAATGTCCCTTACACAGCTAGAGCAATTCCAACACATATTTCAGTTTGGTCTTTAGCTTTGTAATGTGCCAGAGGTACCATTTGACTTGTCTAGACTTAATCTTCCTCTCTTTCCTAGGAGCTGATGCAGCAGAACGACATTGGCTACGTCCTGAATGCCAGCAATACTTGTCCAAAGCCTGACTTTATTCCAGAATCCCATTTCCTCAGAGTGCCTGTAAATGACAGCTTTTGTGAGAAAATTTTGCCTTGGTTGGATAAATCAGTGGATTTTATAGGTGAGTAGAAAATGTTAATTCTCTCTCTCAAACAGCTGCTCTGTGTGTCTGCCTTGCTGTTTTGGCTGGAGAAGCCCCGAGTGCTGTCTGGGTGGTGTGGAAATACCCTCAGGATACATGGATATGATCAGCATCACTTCATGAGCACAGGAGAAAGAAGAGGGGAGATTCTGCCACTGCATTTTCCAGCATTGCAGAACAAAGACACTTCAGAGCTGCTTTCAGGGCAGCCTGGTAGATGCCTGATGTACATCTGCAAAGACTGGATTATAAATTTGGACATACACCTTCTGTATTTACATTTGAGAAGTGAACTAGCCAGATTTGAACTGGCCAGATTGTTCCCTCGTGAATGCTTGCTTTTTATTTGTATATAAAATTAGAAACAATCACCTTTCCCAGACATCCAAATAGGGTTGTTTATGTGCACATTAAAATGAGCTATGCTGTGACTGCAGGATGTTTCCTGTGTGTAGTCATGCTTTTTCTATACTCAATGCTAATACACAGTGCTAGACAAAATAAGTGAGTTTTGTTTCAAGCTTCCATAAGATTTGCAATTAGCAGTTCGCTTGGAAGCTTTGAATAATTTTCAGTAACACTGCTTTCTTTGTAAACTTTTCATCCTGGTACGATGCTGCTGACTTTGACAGTTGCCAATCTCTTTTGCCATGTAGAAAAAGCAAAGGCATCCAACGGCCGTGTGTTGGTGCACTGTTTAGCTGGGATATCTCGCTCTGCTACAATTGCCATTGCATACATCATGAAAAGAATGGATATGTCCCTGGATGAAGCTTACAGGTAGGGACAAATCTTCCTTTCCTAACTCTTGTGCCTGTTGCCCCTTTTTTAGGGTGGACGATAAAAGGTTCTATGGCCAAGGGTAGAAGCAGACATTTTATCTGGCAGCTCACTGGCTGCATTTGTTTTATGCATAGGTTTCTTCCTGAAACAAATTAATGGTATTGAATAGATGCCACATATTAATTGCTCACAGTAGAATGGTCTTTGATCCAAGCAGGCAAATACATGGAATGTGAATTGCCTTTTCAATGTATGTGTCTTGTCCTGCTTCTGGCCAGGACGAGGTTCATTTCTGCAGTAGCCAGGAGAGGCATGGCCAGGACCTGGAGGTTATTCTGTGCCACCTCCTGTCACTGCTGGGTCCTTCCTGGGGCAGGGTCGGTGCGGCACTGTGGGGTTTCCACATGGTGTGAATCATTTGCCTCTTTCTCATGCCCTCTGTCATTACTATGGAGCTGTTACTGTTCATTTTCTTATCTCATCACTGTTTCCAGTAAATTTCTCTTACCTCAACCCATGATCTTTGCCTTTTGTGCCTCTAGTTCTCCTCTCCATCCTGCTGCAGAGAAGCAGTGCAAGGTGCACGGGTGGAAGCAACATTCCTGAACCACAGCTGTGTGCACAAACACACACAGCTACAGCTCACGTGCAGCAGCATCTTGTGAGCCACAGGGACAGCAGAATGGTCAGGGTTTGAAGAGAGAACTGAGGGTATTTAGAGCCACACTTAGGACAAATGCTGGGCGGGATCTGTCTCCTGCAGTTTGGTGTTTGGTAGTGCTCACAAAGAACTGCCTGCAAGTGAAGTGCCCCTACATGGAGAAAGATTCTTTGTTGCTCCTGAAGTCAGCCAAAAACTGTGGGAGAAAGTATTTTGAAGTATCACTTCATTTGGCTTTTGGTAATATATGTGGAGACCCCCTTCCCTTTCCTCTGTTACAGATCCCATTTTTTCTCTACTTGGACTGTGAACACTTTTCTACACTCCAGGTGTCTTGGCTACCGTTTACCATTACTTCTGTATTTAATTTAGCCAACTGCTTTGTTATGTTGTACAGAAAATTATAATTTTCTTTTTGATGGGCTCTCAGGCACAGCTGGTGCATCTCTTGCACTTACATTCCTCTATAAGGAGTTACGCAGAACCAGTCTGAGTACTTACCCTGGAGCAGGGGGAGAGGAGCCCCTTTGGAATCACCTGAGTGTTTGTTACCACCACCCCTAAAACAGGGATGAGGACAGAGAGATGAACACTGGATATTGCCACGTGGAGCATGACTTCCACAGAAACTTTTCTTTTAAGCTGTTGAATGTTGTTGTGTGTGCAGTGAAAAAAACTGCATGTAAGAGGTGCCTGAGCTACAGCTCTCTCCTGCTGTGTTTGGACGTTTCCTACTAGAGCCTGCTGGTCTCGGTGTTGTGCAGGAATTTCAACATGGAACAGATTTGGTTAAGAGGCTTTTTAAAAGCTCAGTTTTTCAGGTACAGATAACAGGCATGAATTACAGTGGATGTGGACAGATACTGTACAAGGTGTGAGCTCAGTGAAAAAACCTACCTGGTCTCAGGTAGGTTGCACACACTTCAAAGAACTTCTTCAGGGAGCTTCTAAATTCCTGCATGAAATCTCTGCATTAAATTCTAGTTTGTATCTTAAGTGAAAGCATGAACAGAGTGTGAAGGATTAATCCCACTAAGTCTTTTTCTCTTAGCAGTGAGCAACTGCTGTAAAATTTAGATTATATTTCATCATGTTTCCTTTGACATGGCTCTGGGAGAATCATCTGCAGAACATTGTGGTCATTGGTTTGGGATCTCTTGCTGGCCAAGCTTAAAAGAAAAATACTTCCCTTTGAATTAGTGGAAACTAGATAAAATGTTTGTCTGACACTATTACAAAAATAAAAAGGTGATACTATTACTTGAAGTCAAAGTTAGAAGAAATAAACTTTTAAAGTCTTTTGTATAATGGACTATTTAACAGAAATAAACATAAGAATTAAACATTATACATGTTTTCCAGTTGGAAAAAACAGTATTTTGAGATTAAAAAGATTGCAAAGCTTTAAAACTTGTCAGGGGACCCAGCATGCTTTCCCTACTATTTTCGTTTTTAAAAATTCTAGTTTTAAATTTGGGACTGCTCAGTATTGTGGAGAGAGAGAAGAAAGTAGAGATGAGGATAAAGTGGAAAGAACAGAGTGTTGGGGAGGCTACCAGAACACAGGCAATAAGGACCTTGCTTTAAGTAACTAACTCAAATATAACTAACTTTGGGAAAAAAATGAAGAGACTGAATTCCTGGGAGCAAATTGCTGAACGCATTCACATCAAATGCTAAGAGGACAAACTACAGACTTTCTCCTGAAGAGACTCACTGGATTTCTCCATTTGCCACTGTTATGCTTCTTGGTGGAAGTTTCCACTATCAGCTTGTGCAATCTGATACTCCAGGTCATAGTGTCAGCTCAACTACTCCTAGTATTGTTTGTTCTCTGGCAAATTAAAAAAAAAAATGCAGGTTTTGACATCTTTCATGTGGTAGCATGTACACACACAACTATACCTTTCCAGTTTTCTCACACTGCTTTTAATGACTGTACACTCATCTTCTGTACACTTCCCCAGACAGGTTGTATTTTTAATAGTATTTAATTTTCCCAGTGACACATTATATGTGTGTTTGTCCTAGATTTAGCTCTTTAAGGTTTCTTCCTTTGTTAAGTCGTCATCTGGTTAATCATAACTCCAGGAATGTTTCTCATTTAAAAAAAGCCACAAAAAAAGCCAAAACAAAACAAAACCAAGACAAACAAAAAACCCCACCAAAACCAGAGGAGGAGGGATTTGGGCAACTGTTTTGCAGCCTGTTAAAAGCAAAGTACTTATTTATCTGTACTGCAAATCAGACAGATAAGAAATATGTACTTATATTTAACTTTGAAATAAATAATAGAAACCATGTGATACAAGTCTTTTGTACATTTAGAATCCTGGTTCAGCAAAACATTTTCACGATGACTGCACTTGCAGTGCACGAGTGGACTGGCACACCTGTGCCAGCCAGGCTGCTTCCTACAGCACCTCTTCCAGGGATTTGGCAATCTTGTTTCCCTGTACTCCTGAACACCTGCAGGGCATGAGAGAGAGCTTTTATTTTAATTCTGCAATTGCACCTTTCTAGTTTTGGTCATCCCATAAGTGGCAGTAACAGTGTGGGGTGGAAATCACTGGCACTTGCTGGACGAGGTCAGAATGTACCAGAGCTCTCTTTCTTGCCTGACAATGACAAACAGTGCAGTGACATGAGAGAGGTGGCAGGAACATGTGATGTCACTGGGATGGTGGGAAAGGTGTCCACTCTCTGTAGCACATAGGGAGTGGTCTCTTGGCTGAAGCTCAAGTTGGTGCAAAACTCAAGGAGTTCTTTACTCTGGTCAGAAACAAAGGTAGCAAAGATCCCAGTGATGAAGTAAATACAGAAAATTACTCACTGGAATTACTTGTGGACATCATGAAGAGTTCAGATGTTTCCTTCTCCCCCACACTTTACAGCTACCTTTAAACTACAGAGACAATTGAGAGCATGCAGCAAGCATTATTTTGCTTTAAACTGCCTTAATTTTTAACTCCATCCTTAGGTTATTTATGCTTGATTGAACCTTAGTCCAAGTTAAGAATAGGCTGTAGATATTTACAACACTCAGTTTAGGGTTATCTTATACCTGAGCAGCAGGCTCTTGAAGCAATTCTTGGTTTGTCTTTTCCCAGATTTGTGAAAGAAAAGAGGCCAACCATTTCTCCCAACTTCAACTTCCTGGGCCAGCTGTTGGACTTTGAGAAGAAGATCAAGAACCAGAGCGGTCAGCCTGGCCACATCAGCAAGCTGAAACTCCTACACCTGGAGAAAAGCAGCGAGCAAGTGCTGGAGGGAGGGCAGAGCAGCCTCTCCACCACGCAGTTCTGCCTCTCCGCCACCTCGGAGCTGCTGGAGCCCAAGCCCACGGACGGCGGCTCCAGCCCCCGCGGGCACCCGGCCCCGCTGGAGGATGCCCAGCTGGTGCAGGGCATCAACGGGCTGCACGTCTCCCTGGACAAGGTGGAAGACAGCAACCGGCTGAAGCGTTCCTTCTCCTTGGATATCAAATCCGTGTCCTACTCAGCGAGCAGCAGCTGCGTGACCGCATCGGTGCAGGGCTTCGCCTCCTCCGAGGACACGCTGGAGTACTACAAACACGCGGCTGCGCTGGAGGGTAGCAGCAAGCTGTGCCAGTTCTCCCCCGTGCAGGAGGTGTCGGAGCAGAGCCCGGAGAGCAGCCCCGACAAGGAGGAGGCGGCGCGGCCGCAGGAGGCCCCGGGCCCGTGGCCGCTGGACAGCGCGGCCTCACGGCCACACGCGGGCCGGGCCGGCGGCAGCGCGGCCGCGCCTCGGCCCCTGCTGTACCCCCTGCACCGCAGCGGCAGCGTGGAGGACGCCTACAGAACGAACTTCGTCTTCGGGCTCTCCACCAGCCAGCAGCACTTGGCCAAGTCCGCCGCGGGGCTGGGCCTCAAGGGCTGGCACTCGGACATCCTGGCCCCGCAGCCCTCGTCCCTCACCAACAGCTGGTATTTTGCCGCCGAGTCCTCGCATTTCTACTCGGCCTCGGCGGTGTTCGGGGGCGGCGCCGCCTTCCCCGCCTACAGCTGCAGCCAGCTGCCCTCGGGCTGCGAGCAGCCCAGCGCCGTGCGCCGCCGGCCCCGCCAGGCCGATCGAGGCGACTCTCGGCGCAGCTGGCACGAGGAGAGCTCCTTCGAGAAGCAATTCAAGCGCAGGAGCTGCCAGATGGAGTTTGGGGAGAGCATCCTGTCGGACAACAGGTCCAGAGAGGAACTGGGCAAAGTGGGCAGTCAGTCAAGTTTTTCAGGCAGCATGGAAATCATTGAAGTGTCCTGAGGGGCGCAAGCTCGTGTGACTCTGGCAGAGCTGCTTCCCCTTCCAGGCTGCTCCCCCAGCGTGTGAGAGGTCCCTGTAAATCTGAAACTTCGGGTAAAAAGGTGGAGGGAGGGAAGAACGAAGCCAGGGAAAGGTTGGTACTGCAGGGAAGTGACCGTGACCTCTGCCCTTGGAGACCAGGTGTGCTGCTGGGCTTTTCCCCTCCCCAGGAGAAGGGCAGAACATTTCACAGACCTTTCCATGTCAGAGGAAGCAATTCTGTGGAATGGATTGCATATCCTTTCTGTGGCTTTTAACAAGGAAGCTCTCTTGGTGTCAAACCCTTAGTCTGGTTCCGCTGAAGCACACTGGTGCCTGTCAGAACTAGTTTTGTTCTCCCCTCCCCATGCCCTACATCTCCACCAGTGCACCTAAGCCCTGACACTGAGCCAACCTCTGGAGGGAGACCTTTTTCCTGTAAGAAAAGGAGACCAGGAGTGATTCCAAAGGCCACAGGGACCGGTTACAGCAAGGCTGGTCTGAACACACTGCTCAGACAAATGTAAATACTGGTGTAACTATTGTTCTAATGGATAGGCTTTAGGTGATTTGCTAGAGAGCTGCTTCAGAGAAAAACCCAGTACCTCAAAAATACACAGAATAAACTAGGGCTTTATGGCTGCCACATGCTGGTAGTCAGTTCATAAGCAATGTGAACAAGTAATGACTGGCCATGTTTGATTTTTTTTTAAAGCTGTCTACGCACAAGTGTTTCAGTTGGCTCAGCAGCCATTCTTAAAAGAAGATGAATGAACCCCACTTAGGACTGTTTCCCCTAGTCTTTTGATACAGTATTTTTGATACTAAGCTGGCTTCTGGGAGAGGGGTAGCTGCTTTGGCTTCTAAGCTATAAAGGAGTGGTTGATAGGTAGAGCTATGTGCAGGGGAAGTGGCTGGTACAAGTGGCCACAACATGCTTTCCTTGCCCATTAACAATTCAATTGCTGAAAAACAATTCAAATGTCTTGAGTTCTTTTGAGGTAAAATGAGCTGGCGTGGCTTTTGTCCATATCTGAGCAGGGTGAAACTGTAGACAGGTTGTACCATGTCCTCACTCTCAGCATCCCGGGGCTGACACCTTGAGCTTGAGGTGTCACAGCTCTGGTTTCACAGGAGATGAGGCACAGCCCTTCTCATGTTTTTGACAGCAACCCAGCTGCCTCCCCTCCCACCTTGACTGCTGCTCACCTTGGGCTACATGTGCACATTCCCATGAGAGGTTTTTGGTCAGAGAGGGGTGGTACCAGAGCCACTGTGTAAAGCTTCATTCTTCCTGTCCCCAGGGCCTTCCCCAGCACCCCTCAGAACATGTGTGCTGAGGGGAAACTGTATTGTTTTGTCCCATTTCAGTGCAGGCAGCTGAAAAGTGTAGCAACAAACAACCCTGGCCAACAGCTTTAAAAAAAATTTGTCAGCAGCAAACTGAAGCCCTAATTCAAGTCAGCAGCTTGGGTTATGTTTGGGGTTTTTTTACTGTAAGTTTAGCTAGTTTGTGACTCAAATCTCAGGTTTTACTATATTGAAAAGTGGAGAAGATTTTTGTCATTGTTTTGTTTTGTGGCTAGGATGTGACTTTTAAGTTCCTACAAAGGACTGTTGAAAATAGCACTGAAAGCAACAGCATTAACTTGATCCTAAAAAGTGCAAAAGGCACAGAGAGAGGACGCACCAGGAGTCACTGAGCCCAGAGGCATTTTGTGCTGCATCTGCAAGAGGCTGGACAAAGGGCCCGGGCAAGGGAGAGGTTGACATCACGCTGGACACTGTCAGGTGCTGGCTGTTCACTGAACGTGCTGCCACTTGTCTCTGTTTACATCTCCAGTGGAAGTGATTACATCACAACTATTTTCAGCTGTGTGTGTATTTGCCTGTGTAAACAGTTCAACAGGGCTCCTCTCAGCCACATTTCAGGAAGAGCCCGTGGCTTTGATTTAAACCAGTTACTGGGATTTAACACATATCAATCCCTAGAGGCAGAAAAAGATTCCGCCTCTTCTGTGCCCCTTCAGACGTGTGTGTTCTCCCCTTCTTTGTATGTTTGGGGTTGATTGCCTTCTGAGGAACTGAAATCTGGTCTTGTGGCTCCTTGTGATTCCCAGTGTGTTCTAGATGAATCCAAGGTGTAGGCTCAGTACTTATAAGGGTCAGGTTCCCATAGGAGGAAGCCTTAGCCCCATGTCCTGCACAGGGTGGTGCCCTGGCTCATACCTGAGCTAGAGGCCTGTCCCTGAACAATACTGGAAATGGTTTGCAGAAGTCTGGAAAGCAAAGTGGAGGATGTGAGAGAGAAAAACGTGTACATGTTCAATATGAATATAATGTATGGCATTTGGTGTGTGGCATACTTGGCATGTTTGGTGTATGGCAAGCTGGTGAAATGGTTCAGAGAGATGTCGGTTTCTCATCTTGTTGTGTCATGAGCATTACCTGTATGTTATGATGAAATAAAATCAGAAATGGTACCTGTTTATACAGAAGGCTGAGGAAGGAGTTGTGTTCTACCTGCAGCAGGATGTGCTCCCCCCAGCAGCCAGGAAAGCAGGGGCCTTGTCCTTTATGGAACACCCCCCTCCCTGCAGGTATGTTAATGAATAATGGGGCTGGAGCAGCTTTAGACCACTTCTCACAAGCAGTGGTGATTTTACACAACCAGTAACCATTCAGGTCTCTTACCTGTCCCTGATGATCCCCCTTCTGCTGCATTGATGAGCAGCAGGGGTACTTGTCTGCATTAACACCTTCCACTGTCTAATCCAAGTGTGAGTAACCTGTTCCTCAGGCAGCTGGGCTGGTCTTGCTGAAGCAAGTATTTCAAATTGCTGGTTACACAGATATAACCCCCATGCTTTTTTTCTTGTCTCCCTCCCATACTACTTAGTTGAAGAATAATTTAATTACTTGTTTAAATACTTGTTTTGAATGATGCTGTCAGTCTTGAAGCATTCAGAGCAAGTTCTGCTCTCTGAGATTGGAACACACCCCCCACTGCTGCTTCAGAGAATGGTTCACACAAATATAGCAAAGATTAGAATTAAAGAGAGCTGCCACAGTTGTATCCTTAGAGGGGAAACCTGCGAGTTTATGTAACAGCATCTTCAAACTCAGGTGCAGTAACAGAAGCCTTTTCTTTTGATAATTTCAAAGCACAATCCCAGAAAGGGAAATGTAAAATCTTCAGCCTCTCTAAAAGAAACCAAACCATCAGTCAGAGCACAAGCACCAAACCCGTGTGAGATTTTGTGCTTACTTTCTACAAGGTAGATGTAGCAGCTCTTAAGAACAAGAACCATGCAAATTCAGTGGCATCATCAGCTGCTTTGCCTGTACAACAGGTTAACACGACAATCTTCTGAGATTTATCTGCTCACTCCACTCCAAAGTCCACTTCTGATTGCAGTAGCTGTTTGTTCCCTCAAGTTCTGTTTTTTTTAAGCATTCACTTCAGCTTTCACAATTCCTCCTGCCTGCTTTGCAGATGTGCTCTGCTCCTGTTCCCTCCATCCCTCTCCCTGACCCTGCCGTCACACAGCTCTGGGAAGAGACAGTGTAACTCCACCTCCAGTCAAAACCCAAAGTGCAACTGAAATCTGCCTCATGCATGTCATCAACAATTTTCATTTCACTGCCTGGCATAACTGGGAAGAAGTCCCTGAGGTCACTGGGCTCCTGATGTAACCACCATCACGGTGACATTCCTAGAATGAAGTGAACTGAAAACAGCAAACCTCCCCCAAGCAGGGATCAGGTAGCCCTGCTTTTGAGGGGGCTGGGGAGGATAAGAGAGTAGAAATGTGGTAATTAGGTGAACTACTGTCTTTACTAACTGTATTCATGAGCTCAATAGGCTGTGACTCACAGCATAAGTTACAAACTGACTTCTACCAGAAAGTGGGGGCATGAAAAGCCCAGAACAAGAGGGAAACAGCACTAAGGTCCTAATAAGATTGTTACTTTTTAAATCCAAAATCACTGTGATTCAACCAAACTTACCTAGCCAGAGATCTTAATTAGCCAGCCATACACCTAGCTAGCCTGTATTTGTTATTAACCTATGAAAGTTCTAGCACTTCCAGACAGTCTAACATACACAATACCACAACTGTATTATACACACAAACCCACAACTGAGAACCCAAATAGAATAGTGTTGCCAGTACATCAGCTTTGCCTGGCAACAGCACTTTCCAACTTTGAACCCCACCTGCAAAGAACTTCTTGGCTCTCAGGTAAAAATTGTTGCTCTGAGGCAAACTGAAGTGTTTCTGCAGCAAAGCCTTCAGCAAATTCTGCAGTTCCAAGAATATTAGTAAGAATCACCATGAATAGAAAAGGAAAGGGAGCTATTTCTTGCCTTCTGCAACACCCACCCCTCTCAGAAGGGGCTGCTTTCCTGGCATGTAAAATGCTGCCACACTCGTCTGGAGTTGTCCTGCTGCAATGGATTGCTCACTTTGAGGAGTGGATTTCAGGGACCCTCGCCATGTTCCACTGCCATACAAAGCCAAAGTGTGATCCTACAGGCAACAATGAGGCTGGAGCATCACACCATTAAAAAACCCCAAAAACCAGCAGCAAAACAAAGAAACCCTGTAAATTTGCCTCTCTTTCTTTATTCAGTATACCCTGTGCAGGTGAGAGTTCATCACCATTTCACTTTCCCAATGCCAAGTCCCAAGCATTGCTGCTCACATCTTGTATTCCAACTGGACATCAGTGCTAACCAGAACTGAGACAGCTTTTGGGGAAAAAAAACCCACCAGCACTGATTTTTAATTGGGGGACATGTTTCCTCTCAATCCCACAGCAGAGGCAGCCCCTGGGCAGCTGAAATCAGCCACCTCCATGGCACAGAGTGGGTGCAAATAAAGCTGAGATGTGCCTGCACTGCCCAGAGACACCGTGGTTGGGAAGTGGGAATGAAGAATGAGCAGTAAGGCAATTGGAGAAACAAGACACTTGGAAAAGAGCACACCAAAGGTTTTAATGCTGGAGCTGAGGAACATGGAGCATGCAGGAAGCTGAACAGGGTTAACCACCCATAAACCATGGAGTGTTCAGCCACAACGCTGGCAATCAGAATACCCTCTGGCACCTTGGGAATGGAGGGCCATTCCAGCAGTACCTTGGGAAACTACTGGCACACAGTCTGAGAGAGGGGCTTGCTCATGCAACCAATGTGCCTGTGAAAATGTGTATTTCTACTCTTTCTGTGTAAAAGAGCTTGGAGGAGGGAAAAACACACTTTAAATATTTAAGTATATTTAAATATATTTAATTTAAAATACATATATTGAAAAAAAAAAACCCACAAAAACTCTTTTTTCTCACCTTCAGCAGATCTTCACAGGAATTGCCCTGCAGGTAGGTTGGCACTTCAGCACCCTGTCAATGTATTCAGTGACAAAAACAACGGAAACAACAAAGCAAACCTGCTCTGCGTGGGCAGCACAATGTCCAGTGTGAGACACAAGGAGCACCAGTGGCAGCACAATGGGGGAGTTGCAACAGCAGAGTCAAGGGAAGGGTCAGAACAGCTCAGGCCAGAGAGGGAACCACAGCCCCAACGACTCATCATGCTCCCCAGTTTTTCACAAGATCAAATATCAGAACCTTAGCCTCTACCCCAGACCACATATCACCCTAGAAAGCAGAAAAGGGCAGCAGTGTCTGGTTTCAGGGCAGCACACCAGATTCTTCCCTGTTCAGAGCACTAAATTTGTGCTAGAAGTAACAGCTGGTACATTGGCAAAAGATACCTGAGGCCTCCTCCAAGAGTGTTTGGCTTGGAAGAGGAAATTCATGAGCAGAAAGGCGATTCCAGTCATATCTCCAAGTTCCTGCTAAACAGCTTGGGAGGGAACTGTCAATCTTACCCTGAGCATCGCTTGCATCTGAGCTGAAGCTGAAAACAGCATTTGGAGCAAAGCCACAAGGACCAGCCAAACAACAAACAGTAGTTCGAGAAGATGTGGCAGGAGACAGCCCACCCTCAGCAAGAGGCTGAGACTTACAGTTCTGGAAGGCAGTAACAATGTTTTAAATAAAACTGTAAACCATCCTTCAAGGGCAGTTACAGGGTGCAAGCTTCTCACAGTACCCATGCAAGAGACTATCACCTGTGGAATGAAGGTGATGACATATGAGCATTGGAAAAGGTTGGCCTTCACATTTCAGCTCTTATTTCTTTCTAGTTCAGTTATTACACCTTTCACAACCTACCCTTGCTGTTCAAGAAGCTCTGTGAGGCCCAGCATCACAGTCACAAGCTTTATAAAAGACCAATGTTCCTAGGAACAAACATTTTCACCCATTCTCAGCCCAATGCCTTGGTATTTTCTGGCAAATGAGGAAGGAACTGATTTGCAGTATTCACTCCTGCAGCCTTCAGTTAGGAGTACTGCTCCTTTTCCCTCATTAGCACTGCAGGGAGCAGTGCTTTGATCTGATAATGGCCTGAAGCCAAATGTCTACAAGCCTCAGAGAAGTGTCTTACAGGAGAGAGCAACTGCCTTGAGATCCAGTATCAGGATCTTCCCAGTGGCACAGGCATCCAGCACAGCAGGGTGTGGGACACTCATGATCCCATCTGGCAGACAGCTGAATGTCGCACATTTTAAACATCCAGACAGCATCATCTGGACAAAAAAGACAAAAATGGCTGCAGCCACTATTTAAAGCAGCTCAATATTCTTGTGTCAGATGGTGGGAGGCAGAGATACATTCTGTGATGGACAATGAGGACTCACAAGGGCATGGCCATGACAAGCAGCTTTTCCTGGATTAAGTCTCATGTAAGCTTTTAACAATACAAGTGTAAAACATGGCAGGAAGCTTGAACAAGGATGGAATTCTGATATTTTATCCTGGGCAACACACAGCATATGCCTATATATGTACAACTGTGCAAAACCTCTGGGGTGGGAGCAGCAGGCAAGGAGACCTGCTGCCTTTGCTAAAAAGCCTCCTGCTGAGTTCCCCTGCCTCTCTGAAGCAGTCAGTAACACTTCCCTGGAGACTTAATTTCTACAGGACTCTGCTTCTGGACAGTGTTCAGCAGGCCCTGGGATCCAACCACCACCATGGTTCAGATGCACATCTAAGTTGGCTGCAGTCTGCATGACAAAATTTCAAGCTACCTGGCCTTTGGGATTGCAACAGGAGAACAGTGTGTTTCTTCTTGCCACCAAACAATAATTATTACAATCAAAAACCTACTGCACTCTTACTTCCAAATGTTGAGAGATAACCTTTTGCTTAGTAAATGCTCTTAAGTACTAAGACGTATTGAAGCAAGCTGCCTTTGGCAAGTGATCCCCACCTTGTGCTGGACTGGAAGCTGGTTGTCCCTGACTGTCCTCACTGCTGGAACTGCACTCCTGACACACAACAACCTTTGTGGTTCATGGGCTCTTCGGCCTTGGCTCACCTGGGAGGAGGCAAGAACATCCCACTGCCTTTGGAGCAGGCAGCTGAAAAGGGCCCCATGGTTTCAGTCATTCAGCAGCGTGCCATCAGCAGCTCCTGGCACAAGGGCAGCTAAACCAGGAGGAAGAGCCAAAGGACTTCTTGTGTCTCTCTCGTCCACCCTCACACATTTGAAGAAGCAGCTGCATCCCAATGGTAAAAAGGACAGCACCAAGGTAACTGGAGTGTCCCAATAAAAAAAGACACCTTGTGTCCAACTTCGGGATACAAAGTGAGCAGGTTGGTGTCAGTGCCTGTCAGAGGGACACTAAATGCCACCGGTTGGGGCACGGGGACATTGCCAGGGCAAGGCCCAGGGCAAGGGGGAGAGGAACACTAAGGTTTGCTTTACATCAACAGACAGACATATCTAGAACAGTTACTCCTTTACAGCCTCATAAATTAGTGAGCCCAAAGAAACAGAAGCCTCAAGGACATCCCAAAATCCTGCCATGCAAACCATATTTTAATGGCCAGATTTTAATGAGCCAGTTCCTGGCTCCCACACTTTCACCTATAAAACACACTTATTTCCAAGGCCAGGGGATCTCAGAAATACCTTCCAGCCATCTAATTGTATAAACCCCAGTGGCACAAAAAACGTGTTACAGGGTTTGTTGCACCCCATATCCCTTTGAATTTTTTTAGAAAAAAAAAAAGATGAAAGGAAATTCCTCCTGTGTAAACCCCAACTAGTCACACCAATGAAACAAATGTGTCTGCACAGGTGGTGTAGCAGCAAAGGAGACAGGAGGGCAAGAGGAGGGAGATATCATCTCCTTTGGGAAGCTCCTGGATTGCTGGCTGTGCAGCTCTGGTAGCTAACACCGCTCTCCCTCTGTTGCCCTGGCAGAGTCTGGCAGCAGCGCTGCCTGCTCCAAACAGCTGCCAGTGCAGCCTGCTGGAAGCGCATCCGTGCTGAACGTGGAGCATGGAAGGTGAGGAGGCGGAGCTGCCGGAGCGCTATGACCTCAGCTCCCGGTCGGGTTTCATGGAGAAGGGCTCCAGCCGCTCCCCCTCTGGCAGGAGGCTGTTCAGCCGCTCCATCAGCGGCACCGTCTGGTCGATGCCCATCTGGATGCGGCGCAGGATGGCAGACATCTCGTTGACCTTCTGGATCTGCTCCGCATACTTGGCATACTTCTTCTGGCGCTCCTGCATGAGGCTGTAAAGAGTTTCCACGGAGAGGTCCATCTGTGTAAAAACAGGCAGAGCAAGGCTCATTAGACCAGCTGTTGCTGCAGACCTTTCAGAACACTGTCTTCCCCAAAAGCAACCACCCTGGATGCTCCACTAACAGGAGGTAACAGCTACAGAGGAGCTCCTCGGAAGGTACATAACCAGTTTGTCATGGAATGGGATGATTCATAGCTGTATACCAGGGAGGACATATAATGACCTCAATTCTCCACCTAAATACCCAATCAGAAAATTCTTCCTTTGCAGGACTGAAAGCCAATAGGACTGGCCAGGGATTTCCCAGTAAACCAAAACACACATCCTCCAAGTTATCCAAATCCAGGGAACCCATGGCCTCTGCCTACACCTAAACTATATTTTCACTGGAGACCATTCATTTGCAAGCGTTAAGCTCTATCACAGTTGCCAGTGCTGATTTTTCTCACTTGAGCCAGGTTACTCTACAATGAAGCCTGTTAACAATAACAGCTGTTATTACCATCGTCATCTGGAAAACTCCCGCCCTGAGAGAACCACAATGGATTGCTAGTGTCCCTAATTTCCCTGAGAGCCAAAAATAAGAGTGTTATAAGTGACCCCAGGAGAGACATTAAGTAAATTAGCTATGCAATTAAACACAGTCAGTACCCAAACATGGCTCAAGCATGATGACAATGACAGGAACTGCTGTGCTGTTCCTGCCATTGAGTGATGAAGGCAGCCTTTCTAATTCACAGCCCATTTTTCTGTTCAGCCAGACCTGCAATCTCCAGGCAGGATTCAGCCAGTAGCTGCCAGTACCTTACACACAAGTCCAGTCAGATAGTTGAAGCCATTTTACATATCCTAAGATATGTACCACATGTTCCATGAGCTCGGTAACTGGGCTGCTCCAAGCACTCCAATGCTCACTTGAAATTCGGTTGCTTTGACTCACTGTAGCTGTACTTAACACCCCAGTGACCCCAGTGCACTGGCTCCTCCAACTGGGATGTCTTTTTTTGTGACTCAGCACAAGCTCACGGTGGCTGGGAAGGGCAGGAGAGGATACACACTGAGCAGTTTTAGCCCACTGCCACCTCTTACCACTGTTTTCCCAAACCTTTCCCAGATAATTGCTCTCAGAGGAAGGTCACTGCTCATGATGAAGTAGCCTCAGGGAATCGATGCTGAAAACTCCTGGTCTACCAAGAAGCACAGGTTCAAACAATATCACTCTCCTGAACTGTGAGATAGAGTCAACCAGTCTGGTGGAAGACAGTGACCATACCCATCACCAAGGACAATACACATTTATCAGTGCAGTGCTGAGAAAACACAAGGTGCTGACCTGACTGACTTACACAGCACAGAACAGGCAGGTGCACTCCTGACCTTGTGTCCAGTGCTGTGGGTCCATAAGGGAGAGCCTGCAGCAAGGGAGGACTGGGTGGAAATGCTGCAACACTGGAAGGCCCCACTGAGGAGGGAGGGCCCAGCAAAAAGAACTCTGCCATCTCACTGGTGGCAGCAGGGTTTGACACGGGATAAACTGCTGTAGCTATATGTGCTGACAAATGTCCCCTTCAAGCCCTGGGGAAGAGGTCAAGTCAAAAATAGTCGGGCAAGAAAATATTTTATTGAGAAACCTAAGTTACAAACAGCATTGAAAACAAACACACAAGTTTCTGCTGAACTGTCACGGGGATTAGCAGGCATTTTTCCCCCCATCACCTCCATCAGAGCTACATAAGGTACCAACAGACCTTTTCTTTCACCTGCACTTTCTACTGCTCTCAGGCTGAGTTGTTCCTCCTTGCTTTCCTCTGAATTCCCTCCTCCATGCCTTCATGCACAGGACAAAATAAAAACCAGCAGAGCAGGAAACTCCAAATAGAGTGGAAACAATTTAAGCCTACACAGGGGTTTCTATTAAAAACTCCAGCTTAATAATTTAGTAGCTTGGCACTAGCTCTTGTAAAGAGGAGTGTGTAAAAAACAGACCACCACCAACCAGCAAGTTCAATCCACTGCCTAAAAACATCCTACCTAATGAGAGACAGTGGCCTGGAGGGGCAGCCAGTAGGAAACCTGCCAAAAGTCAGCACGCCTCATTAAACGGAGCAGCGTGGGGACCCAGGCAAAAGCCTCATCTGGTTTTCAAGTTCTCCTCCACTGGCAGGTTCTTCACACAGCCTCACAGCATTGTACAAGAAGCAAAGCTGGCACCTACCACATTTTCAAGCAAAAGGGCTCGTGGCCCCCCTTTCTCTCAATTCCAATAATTTCCATCTGCTGACTTTTAGGCTCCTTGCATAAGTGTAACATCCACTTAATGGCAGGGAACATTGGGAGAAGCTGATGCTGACCTGTAACAGGAAAAAGAAATGCAGAGTGGTCCCCAAGCACTCTGGACACTATTCACAACAGCCATAAAAAAAGCTGCCTCACAAGAAAGAGAAAGGTAGGAAGTGAACGTTTCCTATGGTTTCCTTACACCTACCATCCAAGTTTGCCTACTGAGGGAGACCACAGCAGCTGCACAGCCTGAGACACAACAGTGAGAACTGAAGTGGAACAATTGTGAGGAAAGGTCAATTTTTACTCAGTCTGAACCTGGTCTTTTTCACTATTTAAAAAAAAGACAAGTACATGTTAATTCCTGTAGATAAATGCCAATGTCTCTCTCAGCTTTCCTTGAAGCAGGCCTAAGTACACACTTACATCCTTCCTGCCTCCTCCCCCTCCAAGCGAACTCCAACAGTGCCAGACCTTGTGCTTTTACCTCTCCTGGCATGCAGTCCCATTCCTCTAGCACTCAGATGGGGCCTTCACATTCTGACGGTCAGCCCTATTTATCCACCACAGAGACTAACACTGGTGGGCAGGAATCCATAATGAGCAGGGAACACACATAAGAATCCACCTCATTCCTATCTATTTAATTTCATAAATCATACAGCAGCAATAAAAAGCATCTGGAAAAGGGGAGCTGAGGTAGAGTCTGGTCCCTCATCTACTGCCAAGGCAGTCCAAGACACCCTCGAGGATCAATGAGTGAATTTGCCTTCTCTGAACAGTTTCCATTGACTCACACATCCCTGACACAAAGCCCTGCCACATTCTCATCTGGAAAACATTCAAGTCTCAGCCCTTTTGTCCATCCCAGACTGTGAAGCTCTCTGGGAAGCCCAGCAAGACACTCCAGAGTCAGTAGTTCTTTACTGTACTACAATCATCTGAGAGTGTTTATTTGAACCATTATTTCTGCTCTGGTTGCTTCAAGCTTTCTACAATGCCAGGCCACCAGAGCTGCAGACTCCCTATCACCCTGAACCCATCAGATATGACAGATGTGAAGCAGCACAGTCACCAGTCCCTGACAACCTCACCATCACTGATCTGTCCTTCAAACAGCACCACTCAGCTATGAACATCCCCAGCTTAGTGGTACAGAAAAGTTTCTGGGGAGTTCAAAGAATGGACTTGAAGCCTGTTAAGAAGCAACAGAACAAAGCAGAGGGCAGGGCCTGGCATGTGATGTCAGAATTTGCATCAAAGCAAGAGGTTCTGCCCCATCTGGAGTTGAGGAAAAAAAAGATGTGTTCTCAATGAAGGGGTGTGAGCTCCTAATGTACATGTTATTTTTTTGCAGAAATCATTCCTCCTGTGAAAGCAGCAAACTTGAGCCTAGACATGCCCAGAGCAGAAGACAGATTTTTCTCCCCTTCCTACATCAAAAAGGATGGAGGAGTTTCTTCAGTTTTTCTTTCAGGAAGCATAGGATCATAAAAATGGACAAGCCTAAAACTTACCCTCCAGCATGACACACTTTTTTTGTACAGCCAGTGACATCCAGAATTTGTGTCTGTTTCTGTTTCAAAGCTCATGCCTCCTCTGTGGATTATCATCAGCAGGACACTAATTTATGCCTCAACTTCACATTTGAACATGAAATGATTATCTACTGGGCTTTTCTTTTGTCAAATGAAAACAGATTAACAATTACTTCCAACAACACTGCAAGATGGGTATTTCCTCACTTAAAAGGGCCCCAGCACAGCCCCTCCTACTACACCATTCACACTGTCAGCCCCAAGTCTCCTCTGCATTACACAGGCCCATTTGTAACACCACACTGATGAAACACAAAAACAACTGAGGATACTGTCAGACATCTTGCACACCATAAATTCTTGCATTCATTTAAAAATTCTTCTTGGCCCACACTGCCAAGCAGAATAAAGACATTAATTTAGCCCACAAAAAGTCTGAGGTCAGCACTGGCCAATGCCCAATTCTGTTTAAAAGACCACACTGAAAACAAACAAGTGCTCATATATATATACACACACACACACACATTTCTTACCTGACATGGTTTTATAGTATCCCTGTCATGGGCACGTGACTGTCCTAAGCTCTCAGAAACAAACATCTTGTTAGTTCAATGACTGAGAGACTGAAAACTGCAGCTAGACACATTTTCCCTGGTTGCAGAACATGCAAATGCAATAAGAAATTCATTAGACTTGGAATCAAATTTCTAGAGGGGCACTGCTGACATTTAGAACAAAACAAATACATCTCGTAAGAAGATGTTTGGACATTCCCAGCTTCTCCAGCCCCTCCTAAAGTGCCAAAAAGGCAAGATGATGTTTTTGTTTCCCCTAACATTTAGTAACAGGCTTCAAGAGCTCAGCCAGACACACATTTGTCCTGTGTCCTTCTGTCCGAACAATTTCCTCTCCACTCCCATCCCCTATGGCTGCCCCTCCAAAATACACTCTTAAGCTCTTAGGGTGCAATCCTTATTCCAAAAAGTTCTCCTGCTAGAACAGCACTCTAAGCACAAGCAAACTTTCCTTCACGTTGTCAGGTGCTTGACTGGGGTTAAATGAACATCTTCCTGCAGCTGCACACAACTCACATCAGAAAGTGGCAGGCAGGAACATGACTGCATGGAATATTAGTCACGATGTGCTGGTGTGAAAATACTTTTCCATCAATACACTTAAAACTGAAGACAGCTCCTCTTTCTGTACTGCCTGAAAACAAATGTGCTCAATGAATGGCTTTTTTTTCTCTTCCCCTCTCTCTTTGATAATGTCACGCAAAGTCAGCACAATAGACTGCAATGACTTCCTGATGCTGGGAACATCCTCTTGTTTCTCCCACTCAGCACACACTGCTAAGTGATAAACTGACTAGGCAGCTTCTGTGCCAGGGTACAGAACAGAGATAGCCAGCCACGGATCCCAGCCCCTTCCTTTCAGCTTCAGCCATGAGTACAGCTCTCATGGAGCTGTACCCTTCCTCTGCCCCACTGCCAGCTAAACAGCTATAGTTTCTGTTTAGGTTTTCCTTCTCACATCTAAGTTCAAATTCACTGCCAAAATGTCCCTTTTTCTCCCTGTGACCTGTCGTTGCTGTAAACAATTGCTAAGGGTTATTCTGTCTAAACATTGCACAGATCACAGTCAAGTTAGGGAATGAAGAGTAAACATTTTAACTGGCTCTGGAACTAAGTACAGCAGTATTAAGAGGTACATCAAGGCCCTTATTCCTAAAGTAAACCTATGCTTACTCCCTTATTTCTACAGTAAATACATGATAATATGTATCAACATAAGCTGCTGCACCTGTAGGATCAACATTTAATTATTCTGGGGGGCCTTGGGACACACAAAAGCATTCAGAATTCCAAAGAATAAGGTTTTTTCTTGAAATAAGCTTTTCCATCTTTATGTCAGTCTTTCCCTGTCTACTGTGTTATTGGACAGGATGTGTTTGTCACTCCCACACAGTGTGGCCTCCTCAGCCCACACTTCCCTCGCAGCTCCAACTGGAGCCCTCCCTGCCTGAGAGCCACCAGCATCCCTCTGCCAACTGGCAGGCTCCCATGATTAAGTTATAGCTGCTATCACTGACTGATGCTAAAAAAAGAGTCCCAAAGCTATGACTGAAAGCAATACCTACCTTTTGCGCAGACCTAATGCAGCCACAGACTCCCAAGTGTTTAAAAAAAGCAGGGCCTCACATCACAGAGGTGGGAGAAGATGGGCAGCAAAACCTGATAGCTCTCCAGTTTGGATACATCTCCTCTCAGAGTCCCACACTCTGTCTTTACTTATATTTCCCTCAACACCACAGATACCCATCATCTTTGGCTTTCAAAACAGCCAAACTATTTTCACAAAAGCAAGTGAAACTCAGCACTGCAAAGCAGCAGTCACACCATCCTTCTTCAAAGAAGCTGAATAATCACAAGCTTAGTTCTGCACCTAAGTCCTCAAAACAAACTGAGTTTTCCCAGCCTTTCTCTTCTGTGGATTGGTCTCCTGGCCCATGAGGTGGCCTGACTACCAGCCTGACAGTCACAAACCAGAAGGATCACATGGTGAAAAGCACCATCTCTCCTCTCCCTCCCCTTGCACATGATCCTGGGTTTAAACTCGGCATTTGTTGTGGCTGAATCAGACCTAAACACACAAGATTCCTGAAAAAGCAGAAAGGAAAAAAAAAAGCCCAAAAAGATCAGATTGAACCAGTAAGCTTTCTAAACTGTCACCAAGAAAAAGTCATAGTAATTTCTAGCTCGCTGTCTTTGATTAATAAGAACACCTTTTTAGAGCTTTCATTTGCTGCTTTTGTGGAACAATCTACATCCATCTAAGAAGTCACCTCTAAAATTTATCATGGCTAAAACTGTTAAGTCATATCCTGAGCATTAGAAATGCTTCCATACCTATTTTAACAAGCCAAATTTAAGAAAAATAAATACAAATATTCCACCCAAACAAGGTTATTGCACCTGTGTGTGCAATGTTCTCACAAAACCTCTCTCTTCTGGAATACCATTCTACAGTAATTAATAACACAGTCCTGATCTGCCTTCAATTAGCTGTTCCTGGAAAACAAAAAATAAGTATCTGTTACAGATCTATTGCCTAAATGATAACTTGCACAACTCTTCATTTCAGGCTATTTAATAATTCTGCTAGAAAACACAACCTTCAATCTCCTCTTTTCTTGATTTTATACTGCTGACATGTTACTTGCCCACAACACTCCTATACCCAGCCAGAGCTTGAATGTTACAGGAGAACAGCAATTACAGATGTTATTTACCCTTAGGTGGTTATTTTATAATAAATTTCAGTTTTGTACTTTCAACACATCAGAATGACTAGCTTTAAGCAAGTTACACATTTTTCCATCACAAGAAATCTTTGATTTGAAAAGAGATGACCACTATCATTAATGAGATGTTTCTCAGAAAACACCACCATTCTCATTCCAGAGTGAAAATAATCAGCATCATTACATTTGCAAGCCATCTGCTATTTATTCTCAGCTTCAACGATGGGACCTGACAGCTGTAGGTCTTCTTTTCCACATGTCCTACAGAAGTCTTTCAGAAGGGAATGGTATTGCTGTGTTTAGTCAGGATTAGACACACTAGAAGCAAATTATATTTAAGTGGAAAATGCTCTTAAATGTGTTCTGGCAGAATGCAAAGAAGCCAAGTTTTAACTATTTCCTACTGGGTGTGAAGTGCAAAAAGGATTGTTTGAGACTCCCTCTTTTCTCTGGGGAACTGCAGACAAACCTGGGTTCACACACCCTGACACACTTGCACTGCCTGTCCAACACATCTGGGTGCATCAGACCTCCCTCCATGTGATCTGCACATGCCTTGGATACATGCAAGAAGGCTGAAGTGTTAGATGAGCATGGACATAAGCCCAGCACAGACATAAGCCCAGCAGTCAGGATTTAGGGATTTCTGGACACCTGAGAGCCCTGATGAAGCTTTTGCTCTTTTCCTGCCAGCCACATTTCTCATATAAAAGTCCAAATCAACTTCCCTTCACCAAGGAAACTCAGTGCTATGTCAGTTCTAACCAAGTCACTGATAACCTGAAAAACTCCTGAAACACCTATTTGTAGCTCTACATCAGCTCTTCCTTCCATGTTTGAAAAGCACAAGAAATGAGCCAAGTACACCCCAATGACGCTAAGGGGAGGATCTACTCCTTCATGCCCAGAAAAGAGACTTTCAAGGCTGACTCCACCATACTTGCACAGTGCTGAAGCTCAGACATCCCAGCAATTTTCTGGAGGTCACAACATCTGGACAGTAAATGTTTGGCTTCAGGAAAGCCTCAAGGAAATCATGAGCACTGCAGATCGTTTACAGACCACGCTCTTCTGAGGCTATAGACTGTTGTTCAAAATAAAGTAATGAAAGAACAAACCATCAGAGATCAGTGATTCACACAAAAGTTCAGTGTGGCAGCAGTTCCAGCTCTGATCCACTCTGAGCATTCATTTCTATTGTATTCAGCTGTAGTGGTCTTGAGATCCACATAAAGCTGAGTATCCTTTTTCTGTTTTAGATCTAGTAAGGAATCTCTAGAATAAATCAATCAAATGCAAGAAGACATTTGAAAATTTGTACTACAATGTGGTAGAAAAACTTCTAATTGAAAAGTAAGTAGTTCAGTGTCTGTGTAGCCTTAGCTCAGGCATAAAGAAGAATTAAATTCTATGGACTGGATTAAGCAAAAGGAAAGCTGTGACCCAAGAAGCCTTCCTGACCTTAAAAACTCTTATAAATTCTTTACCATGTACTGCTGTTATGTTGATTTCTTTTACAACTGCTGCCTGAGCCACTTTTTCAGCTGGAACTCATCTGATTTGGGATTTTGTCTTTCAGACAATTTGCAGCAAGTCCCAGCAGCCACTCTTCAAATGCATCACTTGCTGTTCCAGTTAAAAAAAGAAAAAAAGTCTTATTTTTTTGTCCAGTTCACTACAGTTTTGGCACAGTTCATACATGTGAATATGGGGGATTCTATTATACTACAGTTCAGTATTTTATCCAGGCTTCTAGAGGTAGATGACGCATCCAGTCAGGAGCAATGCCCACATGAATTAATTAATAGTAAATCATATGTTTCCTACCTCAGAACAGTGTTGCAGTAATGGCTCATAAATGTTCTCATGTTGAGGCATTCATGCCCCAGTGGCATAGAAACATTTAGGAAACCCTACCCTTCATAAAAAGCAATGTGGGCAGATTACTTGCACTAAGGCTTTGTAATGCTTTCAATATGAAGTCATCTCTGCAGATCACATCTGATTATTACCACAATGCTAATTATGGGCTGCTAACACAAGGTCCACCCTGTTCCCTCAAGTCTACCATTTACCATCTAAAAGTCATCAATGCAACTCCAAATATTTGCAAGTAAGGCTGGCTAACCTGTTTAAAATGAAGATTAAACTGCTGAAAAGCTTCCAGCCATCTTCCTGGCACCTCCACATACCACCCCAGTTCTCTGTCACTTAAGGGCAGAGTTGACACCTTGAAAATTTCAATTCAACACTGAAACAGGAGGTAATAGTTAAGAATGGAAGCTTGTAAATTGACTTTTTCTTCATCAACACAATCCTTCAGGGAGGGAGAAGGACATTTTTAATCTACATTAATGCCAAACTGATTCAGAAAGCGAAATCATATAATTTTCTGTCTTCATTTGACTAAGCCAAACAAGCAAAGCTTTTCCAGTTTCTTCCCCAAGGTTCTCCACTCCCCATACATCTTTACAGCCCTTGTGTTACGAACTCTCCTTCCTTGAGCATTAGGAGAGCTGCACACTGTGCCAGATGATATCCCTCAGCTTTGTGCCAGACCATCAGCATACTCTCAATTTCTCCTGGAAGTATAAGCTGTGAGACACTCCAGGCTGATATTTGCTTTTTTTCTTATCTCAAATCCCTTTCATGCCCAAATCCATGATCAAGTCTGCTAGCTCTGTAATGAAATCTAGCCCTTCTTATTCCTACTTGAAGTTCTACATTCTACCCCCTGCATGGGGGCAGGGTGTTGTTGAAGGTTTTTTTCACCTAGGAAAACAAGACTAGAATAAGAAATCCAGTTTCCTAGTTTAAGCAAGCTGTGAGAAGGAACTGAATTATATCCCTTCTGGTACCTGATGATTGTGAGCTCCATTCACTAATCCTGATGAAAGTGTTACTAAAAGGCTTTGCATGCTAGACTTGGGATCTTCAGTGACAGTTTCTTAAGCACCTAAACTCTGTAATAATACAAACCCTTCTGACTGATAGATGCTTGTTCAAGCATCTTAATTTTCTCCCTTGGAAATTCAGTCATGGAAAGGATTCCAGTTTAGATCTTTCCTCAAAAGGCCATAAAGCACAAGAGAGGGGAACATGCTGGAACTGATTACACACATACATTCTAGGAGCAAGGGACTGGTCTTTTTTGTGACACCAGACAAAGCAGTGCATTTCAGCAAAACAGATTTCAGACTGTCACCAGTGCAAATAATCTTTCCTCTTCCTTTATAACTGCTAGATCCCTTCATAAAGTTCATGTACAACAGAGCACTGGCCATCTCCCTCAAGCATGCACTGCTAGACATTAATTCTCTGTATTTAAATAACTATTGTGAAGTCTTTTCAAGAGAATTTTCACATTTTGGTGCTGGCTGATTAAGACACCACCCCACCACTTAGGTATTCAAACTACTTGCACAGCAGACTGGAGAAAAATGAGCAAGATCAACTAAAGGACATGAAGATTAACGTTTCCAGCTTAATAATCCTGTGCATTTATTTCTGCATGATGATGCCTGTTGAAATTCCAGTCTTTATAAACTACACTTAATTGCTGATGAGAGGAGAAATAAAGAGCTGGATAGATTGCCACAGTCCTCATCCAACAATTTCAAAGATGCCAAAGACTAAGGTACCAATTTCTTACAGAACACAATGTTTCGATCTTTTTTGTAAAGGGCAGTGCGGCATTAAATCACTTGGAAATACAAGTGGCATTCTAAACAAGGTTCTTCCCCTTTTTGGAAATATTATAGTACAAGGAATTCTCAGTCCCCTTTCCCTGGTGGAGCATTGGTAATTTAAGTCTGTGAACCAAAAGGCTCAATTTTGCTTGCAAGTTAACACAGCCTCATCTAGAACAACTTTATATGTCGTGTCAAAATTAAATACATCCACATTTTCATTTTTGCCAAGCTTCTTTTAGGAGGCTTACTTTTGATTCCCTGAGCCCTCCCCTTTGATAGGCTGAAAAGGCTGACCTTCATGGGCTGGTCCATATGGGCCTTCAAGCAAAGGCCTGAAGCTGAAGATGCATTTTGGACTTAGTGAGGCCATTCATCTTTTGCTAGCCTAATTCAGTTTAGTCAGAAGGTCCATCACTCTCAGGGCATGTCTGCTGAAAACAGATTTCACGAACAATCCTGGAAACTGAGGTCTGAAACCACCTAGAGGGAAACCATAACTAAGAGGAATGGCAATAAACATATTCAGCTGAGTCCTGAAACAAACCAAACCAAAGATCAGGCAGAAAACACCTCCTTGAAACTTCCTCCTCATTTGAGTCCATTGCCTGAAGGGACACTGCTCAGCTGTGACTGGAGCACGGGATGAATCCCAGGTACTTCAGATCTTTCTCCCCATGGGAGGGATGGAGTTAGGAGAAGTGCCTGTGGTGTTTCACACAGTAGAAGCTCTGTGTGCTTACAGCAGATGTGCAACTTGAGTCTCACTGCAGCTGTAGCTGACATAGTCCCCAGCCAGGCAAAGTCCTGCCAAAGTGCCTGGCCTAGATCTCGTTCATTCCTGGTGATGGAAAAGATTCCTGCACTTAGGACAGCTTTTCCCTTTATCACCACCTTAAGGGACCTTGCCCTTACATTTCCAGCAGTGAACATCAAGAGTGCTACAAGCTGTCCCTACCACAGCCAGCCCTCCCACCCCTACAGAGAGTGGTTTAAAATCATGGGCCATGCCCTCAGCAAGCCCATCCTTCCCTCAGAGTAAACAAAACCATGTCCATGACTTCTGTACACCACATTCCCCAGCAGGTTCTGCCAAAAGATAATGGGGTGTCTCTGATAAGAACATGCTATATGTCACAGAAAAAACGTAATTGCAAATAAAGGCCAAAAGGCCACATAGCATTCACAAAAAGATAAACTTAAATCCCTAAATCCCCAAATTATTGGGCACACACAGTGACATAATACCCAAATCACAATTTTTGACTCTTAAATGCATAAGATAAGGCACAATATGTTTGCATATAAAAGTGATTTTCTTGTCAAATGCATTAGACCTGCTGCTTATAGGAAATAATGATTGAACTTCTGCTAATAATTTTAAAAAGCTCAATTGGGAGATGTTATGTGTTTGTGTGGCTGCAAAATTTATTTATTTGCCTAATATTTAAGGGATGTCTTTCTGGACAACTTAAATTAAACTAGAGAAACCCATTACATTTACTTTTTTGCAGCAAGGGGGTAAAGTGAAAAACAAGCCAAAAAAAGAAACCAAAACAAGTCAAATCCACATACATGCTGTTCTGGAATATTTGTTCAAAATAATGAGCTATTCCCATAGAAGAATTTATAGGTATGAAACAAGCCATACACTGTGATTTTCTGCATGGCAAACCAATTACTGATATTAATGTCTGCCTGGACAAAATTTATCTATCATGAATATAAAAAGTAATATTTATTTGAAAATGTGGGGGGTTTCCCCCAACTCTCCCCCACTGACATGTGCCAACTTAGATTGAAAAAACTGCTCTGTTTTCAAAATTATGGGCAGTCTGGGATTCCTATGGTAATAAAAGCTACAAATAATACTGCATTAACATTTGTTTTCAAGGCAAAGCATCAGAATCCTTCCAGAAACCCATTTCCAAATACATTTTAAGCACAGTGTATCTAGGAACTACATTTGCCTTTAAGGGTACATGGGACTCCTCAAAAGCACAACCCCACTGACAATGCCTGAAGACTAGTAAGAAATGCTGAACATCTTTTCACTCAAAGCTTCTTTGAAAGGTGCCTAGAGGGCTTTCAGTTTCCCTTCTGCTTTCACAGAAAGAAGATAGGCCTCAATTTTCATGTGTGACTAGTCATTTTTGGATGCTTACCTTCAGATATTTTGTAAGATGTGATTTTTAAGAAGCTTAGTACCTTGTGCACACAATAATCCTTTTTTAAGGCACTGAAACTAGACTATTCTGAAGGCACAAAATCATGGGCCCTTTCTGAAAATTTCCCCAGCTTTTACCTATTCTACTTGTTTTCCATTCCCTGGTATTCACCATCCCCTACTATTACATGACTCCTGAAATTCTCTCCCGTGCACCCAAACAGATATATCCTCCACTGGTAAAGACTTAATGTAAAGTAGTCCTCTCCCCACTTATTTGCTGCTTTCCCCCATTCATACCTTTAGAGCTGGTCAACATTTGCCTTCAAACTAATCCTGTCAGAAACCCTCTGTTTTCCAGATGACAAAACTGGGGCAGGCACTCCTGGTGAAGAGAGCACATGTGGCTCTATCAAATCCACAGTAGCTAGAGTTCCTCAAAACTTTAAACAAGTCAAAATGCAAATCTATAGTATTTTCCATAAAAAGATGCAAGCACATCCTTTTTTTTTTCTTGACAGTGAAGACAAAACCCCTTGTTATAAGTAACTCACTCTGTCCCAAAACCAAAACTCATTCTGGTAAGAACAACTGCTGAAAAAAGGCACCTGAGTCAACCATCTTCCATCACATCTTCTATTCTTTCCCCTTCAAGGAATCTCTTAGATCAATGTATTTCTGCTCAAGAGAAAACAGTCACAGCCACCTGGAAGCAGCACAGGTTCTACATTTCAGAGCAGATATGGATCCAGCCAACACTGCAAATAAATTCTGTCTACACTGGGAAATGGGATGGAGAGCAAAGCTAGACTCTGCTGCTCCCTGAAGGCATGGAACACACAGATGGGTCTGCTCAGACCTGCACTCACCACTTTCATGCAAGTAGGGTTTTTTTCTTCAGCTCATTATCTGTTCTATTCAGAACCATTGCACCTGTGTGCTGATTTGCAAACCACCACAGTCAATTCTGAGTTATTGAGGACCAATTAATTTACAGCAGTACTTCTGAGTTTTGACAGAATCCAGGAAACTTCTTTCCTGGTGACACAGACAATGAACAAAAGATATTAGCTCTGGGACATTTTGTCAAGGAAAGACTAAAAAAAATCCTGGCTGCAGGCAGCGTGAGTGTATCATATTATTCAGCAGGACTATTAGTACAGTTGAGAGTCTGAAAAGTGAACATACCTCAGACAAATGGTAAGAAATCAGAGACTGAAGCTCACCAACATTTTGTAGAAAGTTAAAAATATCGGTCACTTGAGAAGTCTATTATCAGAAGAAAAACACTTCAGTACTTACAGTGTTAAAGAAAGGGAAAGAGAAATGAGGATAAAAGAATTTACTGTCCCAGCCTGTGCACACATTCTGCTTTTCACAATACACTTGATTTTCTCTTTCATTTTTATGCTTTACTAAGGGTCAAAGCTTTCATGGCTTTGACTGGCAAAATGAAATCATTGCTGACAAATCAGCGAAGCCAAAGGCGATTTCCTTTGTCTACACTTTTAAGGAGAGACATCCCCTGCTCTGGTTCAGCTACACCCTGTGTTATCAACAACTGTCAGCAGTTGTTCAATTTAGTGCATCAAGGAGAGCCCAAACAATTTGGAAAGAATGATTTAAACCAAGTGGATCCCACCCAGATCCTCCAAGAACACACATGCAGAGCAGCCAAAGCAAGAAAAACATTTAAAAATTATTAGGAAAATGAACAGTAAAAACCCACCAGATCTGGCATCAGGACTGAAAGCATCTCAAGTTACTTAAAAGTTGTGACCAAAAAAACCCCAAAAGACCGAACCAAACCACAGCTGATTTGTCAGTTCCCTGACTTACAGAATTCCCCACTTCTCCATCATTGTGTCAGAGGCTGTTATAAAGAAGCTAGTGAGAATATCAGTATCATAGTTTAATTTATTTTAGATAAAAGATAATCACAAGCCTTAGGAACCGGAAGCAAATCACCGTAGTTAATTTGAAAGGGACTCTGCCACTTGCCCTATAGGAGGCAAACCGAGTTAATGAAGATTGTACTGGTGGTGTCTACCATGACTTTAAATCATGTCACTATTCCCTCTCACACTTTAACAGCCAAAAGAATTACAATCTGCTTGGATTAATGCAGTACACTGTCATTAGGCTGGCAAATAAATCCCATTTCTGAGATTGTGAGATCTGAGTCACCAACATCTGCAAATATCTTTACATCTTGTGTAATAGCTGGCCTTAGATCTTGATACACCAAAGTTGAAAAGGCCTTTTTAATGCTTCCCACATTATTTTGGACTTACAACTTCATGATGACAGCAGCTCTCAAAACAGCCCATGAATCAAATTTATTACCCAGTTTGTCATGGGAGATTTTCTTAACTCTAAGCCAATAGAGCAACAACAAATTAAGGTCAGTTTTTATACTGCGTGAATAAAAATTAACCACATGCTCCAGAACATTTTTTTTGACACTGAAAACTTATTGGGTCTCAAGGACTTTTGACATACACAGAATTCACCAGCTCTTCTACACTGGGTGCATCTGAGAGGATCTGTGAGTATCTGAGAAAACACCTCAAGCAACATTTCCCTGTCATGCCAGTCTGTCTTGATTTAAAAAAAACAATATCTGGCAGTCATTCTACTGCTTCCAACATCAGTAGTCACACATGAGAAAGACAATCCCATTACAGGATGCTCATCCCACGAATTAATTCAATCCCAGTATAATTCAATATTTAAACAGATCAGTGGTTTCCAAACTCTGGTTTAATGGCAAAAGCAGCAGCACAGGAGACCTTTCTGCCACAGAGGTCAGGAATGAGATGCCATGTTATGGGCTTGAAGCGTTACCTTCTCCAGCCATATAGATGCTATGATAACTATTTCCTTCCTTAAACTAGAGCCTAACCATGGGCCATAATAAAATGTATGCTATACAGACCTAAATAAGGAATGCTACCTTAAGAACTTCAGTAGTCTTTCCCTTCTTTGAGAGCTGCTTGCAGCACCTGCCATTCCAGAGGAGCAGCCACTCCTTACAGCCAGGCCTCCTCGGGCACAGCCACCAAACACACAGCCTGACAGGAGCCGCAGTGAACGCCCGGGGACTTGGCTTGCAGGGCACACCCACAGGGCTCCTCTGCCCTGCCAGGGCTGCTCTGCAGGCTGCTGCAGGTGAGCCAGGGCCATGCCCAGCCAGCCCCTGCAGCCCTGGCGCGTGGTCCCGGCCCTTCCCTGCCGCGCACCTCCTTGATGCGCTTCACCAGCGCATTCTGGTCGAAGGCCACGGCCTCTGCACACTGGTGGAGGTGGTCCTGGTACCGCAGGCACAGCTGCAACACCTGCTGAGGGTCCAGCTTCTCCAGCTTGGTGTTGGTTGGAGATGTCTGCCCACTGAGGAGTCCTAGAAAGCAAACAAAGGCTCAGAGTTAATCAGCTGTTCATACAATTAGTTCAGCTGCAATCCAAGAGACAGCAGAAGGAACCCAGCAGACAAGATTTATCTCAGGTGATGAAAAGCTAGTTCAGAATCATTTAAGGATGTTTTGAATTTACAGCAGTGCATAGAACAGTTTGCTATACAGCTTGGCCCTCCCTGACAGAATCTAAACAGACTCTAAATGCAGGTCTGTAACATGCATCTCCTTGGTTTTCAGCGACATGCAAGTCCTGTTTTTTCTCCTCCACAAGCAATCCTAAACTGTGAAGAATGATCCCTCTCCTAATTTAAGTATGCCAGAAGAGGGAGTTGAAATCTGCATTCCCAGAAGAGCACTGGAATCAGACTATTTTCACCAGACCAGCACCAGAGCTCTAAAAATTCACTGGTCCCCCAAAATAAACCTGAGTAAACAAATGGCCCACCTTAAGTTAAATTTTTAGGAGTGAAATGTCCACATTTTGCCTACCTTGCCCTTTTTAAAGCTTCAGAACTCTTTTACCTTCTAAGGCTTTTCTTTACACTCTCAAACACTAGCAATATACCTTTCTGTTTCTTTAACATGGAATTCAGATCCTTACTTAACTTCATGGAAAAAAAAGACACTGGATTTAAAAGTGGTACACTGGTAATATTCAGAGGAGCAAAACTGCCTAGAGGAATTTCTCCTGCCCATTGTTTGTTGCCTACAAAGTACAACTTGAGAATGTCTGCTGAGCTCAAGCATGTGTGTACCACACTGACCGCCTTCCCCACAGCAGCTGGAAAAAACGATGCTAAGTTTTCAGGCCATTGGGTTTTTTTGCTGTTTAATTTACTTATTTTAATTTCATTTTCCTTCAGCATTAGCATAACTTTTTTCTCGTTGGGACACCATCTGTGACAAACTGCACATACACACAATATGCTTTCCCCAAAACATCCATAGAACTATTTAAACTGAATTCAGTGACTACATGCATGCGCCCTCTGGGACTCTCGTTTTACAGACATGAAAAGACATTAAAACAGCAAACACAAGCAAGTATCACACTAAGCAATTAAAAAGTAATAAATGTCAGTTATTTGGATTGGAAATGCTCTTCTAAGAATGCACCTCAGTGGAAAATGGGAAGTATTTTGAATGGCCCCCATGCCTATTGGAAGCTACAGGTGGTGACATCAAGTTCTTGCAAAAGGACAAAAACAAGATAGAAAACAAGAAGCAATTCAGAAGTATCTTATGAATATGAGCAAGTTAAACCTTTTTGAAAACATTTGCAGACCACAACAAAAATAAAACTAGGACAGTCGTTTCATCACATATGAAGAAGAAGCATGTTTACATTTCATCAACACTCAACATCTTATTCTCCCAGGATGCTCTGAATTGCTCTCCACAAAAAAACTTCATCATAAAAGATTTTTAATAAAGGTAATTTTGTTTTACTGATTTGTCCACCACAATTTTGTTACCTCAGTCAAGAGGTCAGGAGAAGAAACAAACCATTTAGTCTCCAAACTCTATATTAGCAACAGTCCAATTATTTTTTGTGTTTTGGAGGGAATAATCTCAAACAAAATCTTAGATTCATCAGTATCAGTTGCAGATCTTTCAAATCTGCTTTCAGATAAAGTACAAAACTGTGACAGGAACAAACTCGCTGAAGGAAATAAGACTTAAAAAATGGTTTGTTTTGTGTTCTAGTGTTTCCTCAGTTCACAAATTGTGATCTTTTACAGTATTATCTTGTCAGGATGAATGTTCAAATAATGTTGTCAACTTTTAATATGCTGAATGTTCACACAGGAATGAAGAGCTCACCATACACCTGAGGCACTTACCCTGTCTCTGCACTAATCAAATACAGGATGCTATCAACCAACTAATTTTCTTTTATTACTAATCTCTCACCAACTTCAAGAGGAAAAAGAAAATTAGACACTGTTTAAGAGATTTAATTAACACGAAGTATGTACTTTGGCCAGCTTATGCTGCTTATGAGAATTTTGAAGTGGAACAGACCAAGGATTGTAAAATGAGCTAATAAAGAACATGCTACTTAAACTCATGTACTTACAGCCTTGTACAGGTTACATAATGCTAAAAGAAAAAATAATAAACCTAAGCCTCTCATTTCCTATCCAGAAAAAGACAAGCTAGAGTGAAAGGAGACATTCAACTATTCAGCTGGAATTCCTTCATAAGAATGCAGAGGGGGAAGTACAACCCAGTACAAATGTTTGGGCTAGGTGATGCCTTGAGAAGACTGACCTAGAACAGAGATTAGACAGTTAAAGGATAAGGTAGGTATTTATTAAAAGGCCTTAAGGGATACACCTTGGGCAGTACAAGAGCCTGCCCAGGGCTAAACCCAAGATGGACTCAAAATGGTCACAAAATGGACGACCAGTCACAAGGTCTCACACTTTGGTAAGTAAGTTTTGGTCCATTTGCATATTGGAGTTAATTGTCCAATTACAGCTTCAGATTATGAAGTCACATCCTTCTTGTTCGCTCTCTTCAGTCCACCATTGTTTATGCTTTTGGGCCTGAAATTTGTAATGGTTGTCCTTGGTCTCAAGCTGGAAAAGGAATTGTTCTGTCTACCTGCCCTGTGAAGAGAGCTCACTGACACTTAATATGAAGTTCAGAACTACACACCTAGGCAGCACAAATATGAAAAATATGAAAGCTAAAACTTAAGGCACCATTTTCCCCCTTTAGAGCTTGAAAAGGCCTTTACCTTGTCAAGTCTCAATTCTAAATATCTACTAAAAATAGTTATTTACAAGTTAGTATCTAAACAACAAAACCAAACATCATATGATGCTTAGACTGTAGTACTATTCTGGGTGATGCATTAGGTAGAAACCAAAGGAATTAGCTTCTCCAAAGACCTCTGGGGTAATGCTGACAATGCCAGAGAACAATTTAGCTTATTTTCAACTTGCAAGAAAGGAAAAACTACAGTAAACAACATCTCAAAAAGGTAATGCAGCCTGACAGAAACCCTCCATTGTCAGAAAGTCAAGCCATCATTTTTTGCTGCTCACTGTAACCACTTACTAACCATGCTATAAATATAAACATTTTTTATTAACATTCCCCTCTGCCCCACCCAGGTGAGACCCCAGCAGGAGCACTGCATCCAGCTCTGGGGTCCCAGCACAAGACAGACAGGGATCTGCTGGAGTGAGGCCACAGAAGAGACACAACAATGGTCAGAAGGCTGGAACATCTCTCCTGTGAGGAAAGACAGAGAGCTGGGGTTGCTCAGCCTGAAAAACAGAAACCTCCAGGCAGACCTTATCACAGCTTTTGAGTATTTAAAAGGGCTTGTGAAAAAGACAAAGAGAGAGTTTTAATAGGGCCTGTAGGTGACAGGACAATAGTTTTAAACCAGAAGAAATTTAAATTGGACATAAGGAAGACTTGTTTACAATGAAAGTGGTGGGAAGTTGGATGTCCCAATCCTGAACAAGTGTTCAAATTAAGGTTGGATGGGGCTTTGAGCAACCTCATCCAGTAAAATGGAATGAAAGATGTCTTTGCCCATGACAGGGTGGTTGGACTAGATGATCTTCAAAGGTCCCTCCAAACTAAAACTATTCTATGATATAATTAATTCTCTGCATTTCAATTTTTAGCAAATCTTATTTGTATTAATATAATGTACTAGTAAAAATCTCTCCTCTTGGAAATCATTGCTTTCTTGTTAAAATGATTGTCCCACATTTTGACCTCTCCACTGAATGGGGCCATCCCTCAGTGACTGGTCTACATGTGGTTTTGTAAGAGGATATGAGATCATATCTGTTGCAGTAACATATTTATTAGGTCACTCTTACAAGTGCCAAAAAGTGGAGATACAGAGGTCACTGAGTGGTTCAGGCTTGTTCCCGAAACATCCAGAATTTTAACCTGGCCACCAGCACATTTCAGAGCAACCAACCACTGTGGTACTATCTGGTCTGCACTGAGGAAATGGTGTTCCTGTGATTTCTTCTGTGGGATTATTACTCCCTGGTCCCCCAAGAGCACAGTTCTGCTCTTAAATGAAAAGAAAACAGCATTGAGAGCTTTCATTTCTTATTAAACGCAATACTCATTTTTCAAACTGCTGGTTCTCTTCCAAAGGAGGAAGCACACCAGGCTCTGTGCACTGTCTGGAGCCTTGGGAAGAGGCTGTTTGGCACATGAGTGACACAGTTCCCAGTGTGATGAGGGAGGGCTGCACAGAGGGTGTCGTGGCTGGGGAAAACAGGAACAGGAGAAGGCCTCCTGCACAGCTCCAGTGCATCGACCAGAAGGGTTTGGCAAGTGCCAAACATTGCACAGTCCTGCCTATCCAGTTACACCATAAAACAAGGAAGACCACAGACTACCTTAGTGCCTGCCATGATGATGAGGAGACATCAAATCTCCCACCTACCTGGAAACATCTGGTCAATAAACAGCGTGACCAGGAGGTGACAAACAGCAGCTGAGACAAAGAAAGTCACATTTCTAAAGCACAATGGTGTTTCAGAAAAAAACAGCTCAATACACCAAGAACACTGTGCACAGAGAAGTATCATTTATCACTACAAGGCTAGCTGACCCACAGACTTGACAAATCTGTTATTGTTTCCATATTCCTTGGCAAAGCAGAGGCATGTTAAAACCATTTTCCTCCTACTTAGTCATCTCCTTGCTGGTTCCAGGTCAACATACACGTCCAACAAATCATATCCTACTGAGTAGAAGAAAGCTGTTAGTTTAAAAAGCATTTTTATGACTAGAAGTGAAGTTCCTGAAAGAAAGCTTTTCACGCAATACTGATTCCATACACATACAGAACATAGTACCCCACCATAATCACGTTCTGCTGCTTTAGTGGGTGATCCCAACAACCCCTTGAATGCTTTCCAACCTGAAAAGTGTTAAAATTCCTTTTTGACTTCTGTACTTCCACTTGTAAATCCCCATTTCAACCAGCAGCAGCAGGAATTACAAAAAGAAAACCAGTTGGTTGTTAATGTATTATTACAGACAGTAAAGCATGATTTGTGGGGTCTTGTTACTAATTTTAAGGCCAGAAAGAGTTGCTGCCATCAGCTAACCAACCTCTGAATGAAATATAAGAGAGGAATTCAGAAGTTACACCTTCTTAAATCAGACCAGAAGTCTACCTTAACCAGAATACTGCTTCCAATATCTGACAACAGTGGACATTTAGAAAAACACTTTTCATGCCTCCCAAGTTATTAATAAAAATTTCAGTCAGAAAAAACTGTTCCCAGTGAAGCTGTGGACACTTGATTTTCACTAATCCTTTTTGAAAGGTTTATCTCTATCTCCACAATATCCTGTGACAGTAAGTATGATGCTTATTTACATAGCATGAAAAAAACCCTTCTCACTTGCTTCACGCTCTGTAGTTGTGCTGTGACACAACATAAGTCTGAGTAGGGTGTACTGCATTCCAACATCTTTCCAAGATCAAAACCCCCACTGAGCAGTCTCCTCTCCCATAAGTGACTTTATTTCTTGAATTACCTCTGTAATACCTTCAAACACCTCTAACCTCAGGCCTGCCTTCCCCTCTTTAAAAGCCAAGTCAATTTTTCTGCAGAGTATATTGGTCACACATTCACAAATGCAGTTGCTTTTAAATTGCTACCCCTTTGCAGGACCTGCTAATCACCAACACCGTGTTTAAGAGGGTGCATTACAGTGCATCCCATATGTCATCACCTCCTCCCCAAGACCAAGGTTAAATAAAGCATCAGATTCCACACCATGGTTAGCAACAACTTGTTAGCCTTACAGAAGCATTCCTGATGCTGGTACCAGTTTTTGGAGGTTTATTACAATGGACGTAACCATTTTTTCTAAAACCTCTTCTGAGAACACTTCTCATTCATCCTTGTAAAGAATGATGCTTTTCTGAAAGTCTTCTCTGAAGACAATCCCACAGACTCTCCAGCAAGCTTCCAGATAACCTATAAAGCTTTTATTAAGTACAACCCCATTTTGAAGGAAACTTCTGTTCTGATTTTCTGATGACTTTAACCCACCATAGTTTGGAATCTTTTGCTCTCCTAACACAAGTTTCTTTCTGCCTGGATTTGGGGTTTTTTTGTTTATTTTTGTAGTGTTGCTATCATTTTGTGTACAGGTTCCTTCACACTGCTTTAACAACACTGCTTTTCCTTATCCCATTCTTCAAACAGACCCATACTACCTGAAACTTATTCCAGTCCTTCCCCACTTCTCTTGCTATCCTCATTTTTTAATGATATTCCTCTTCATAAAATTAATCCAAGACAGTAAAAATTTTCAGCTCTTCTATTCCACATGAATTTAAGTAGGTTATAGTTACCAAAGTATATAATAATAATGTAGTGTATATAATAGAGTAATTTCATTTACTGTCATTAAGGCAACAATAGTTTCAGCTCAAAAATAAATATTTCAAGTCTCTAGGAATTTTTCTGTGTTCCAAGGATATTTGAAAACTATCAACCCCACAACTTGCCTCATCAAGCATTTCTAAACCTCTTAGGTAGAAGCTACCCACTCTGGTCAGCTTCTTAAATGAAGTCTGTCCTCAGTGGCCACAGATTAAATATTATAGTTGTCTTCCTAGTTGCTATTTGCACAGGAAGATTGTTTTGCCAGTACCTTAAAGACTCCTAAGTACCAAAAAAAGATCCACACAAGAAACAGATGAAATTCCATCACTAAACACCGAGTCTTGTTTCTTGACTGTTGCTGCTTGCACATGTTTGGAGGCAGCAACTTGTTATTAGCTGAAATAGAGAGCTCATTTCCATATATTCTCCATGCAAGAGCACTTCAATATCACCTACTGAAAAGAAAGAATTGCACGCCTATGTGCAGCAGAATAAAAGGTATCAAAATACTTGCATACAGATATGGTAATCAGATTTACAGGACTCTTAATGGCTAAATGATCTGAATTCTAATTGTGTACTTCCTCTCTCATTCTTGAAAACTAAGACTAAATTTTTCAGCAAAGCCTGAACAGTTAAATTAACTTTTCTGAAGGTTGTTTTGGTTTTGTTGTGAGGCTTCTGGCAGTTTGTTTTTTGCTTGGTTGAGGAAGGTTTTGTTTGTTTGTGTGTTTTTAATAACACCTGAGTTACTAAGCATCAACATTTATAAACTCCAATTTGAAAACTCAGGCCACCCTTAAGAAAAGGGCAATTAGTAAAAACCAATCATAAAGAAAGTGAAAAATGAAAAATAAAATCATTACTATTCACACAGAAATCTTAAGCTGAAATCTGGATGACCACATCCTCTTTTACTCAGTGAAGATGATTTTCTAAAAAATCTCACTGAAAAAACTCCTTGTACTAAAATACTAGTATTTTGTATTCACTGCAAAACAAAAGTTGACTTTATCAACTGTGTATATTTTCAATTCTTTTGAACTTTAGTTGGGGAGCACAATCACTGTAGGCAAACTGAATAGCCATTGTGTGAGCAAAGAACACATTTGTGTTGCTGCAAGGAATGTTGGCTGTAACAGCAGATTTTCCCTCTACTTTGGAGTCGGTACCATGTGATTGTTTACTTCTGCATGGGTGACAGATGGGCTGAGGACTCTCCTCTTGTCATGTCGTTTAAGAGACAACTTTTCTGACCACAGAGCTCAAATATGCTCTCTGTGTGAATTCCTCATCTGGGTCTGCTAACACTCTCTAAGTTACAGCCTGCAAGACATTAGTCACCGAGATACATAAATATAAAATCACCTCCCCTTTTGTTCCTCCACCATATGTCTTAAAAAACAAACATTAAGAGAATTCAGGACATTTAAACTTCTATAAAAATGCAGCCTGCTACAATTCTAAGACAAAGCCCCCCTCATTGTTACATATTTCCACCTATTGAGGTCACATAACTTACATTAAAGAAACTGTGATACGGGGGGAGTAATTGCTGTTATTAATTATTATTATTATTACTTGCATTAAGTATTTGTTGTGATACTTCTGCTTTCCAATGGAGACTCATTTTGCTTAAGACTTATATTCTGCAAAGATTTCAATATATCATTAGAGCTTTCTCTATCACACAGGGATGGGCACACATAACCAAAAATGTGCAAAGAGTTTTTTGCACCACTGAAGTTTGCAGCTTCCCTCAGGTGATGATTTTTGCTCCATGCTTTGTGTGAGCCATACAGCAGTTAGCACCATGGAGCCAGGTCATGACCAGAACTTTGAAGACTGCTGAAAAACAAATGTTTCTCAGTGATGCAAAAAACGCCTAAATGAAACCTTCCATTTTAAAAGAAGTGAAGCTGAATGAAAGAAACCAGAAATGCTGCCTCATTTAGATTGTTAGGAACTCAAATGTCCAAAAGGAGAAAACACTGCACCATCTGCAGGTGCTGAGATTTCAGTCTGGGGTCACTTAAGATGTGCCTCTCTGCAAGGATGAAATTGCCCAGGAGTTACACCTTCAAAAAGTTCCTAGAGGTTGCCACAAAACTGGAAGCTTCTTTTGAAGGTACACAATATACTCTGAAGAAAGCACACAGCTGCACTTTGTCAACTAAAAGCAGCCAAGATCCTGCTTAGTCCAACTTTTCACTTCTAGAGCACAGAAGTAATATGGAAAAGAAGTGGTTTTGACTATACATTTGCAATATTGTGTGGCCAACTTCCTGCAACAGACCTCAAAGTATAAAAATAGACACAAGGGTGGAAAAAAGTACAGTTACTCACAGGGAAGTGAGAGACAATGCTCTTGTGCTATGCAATAAACTGTATTGGCCACACAGCTTTATTCTTGAAAACACACCAAGAGAGACCCAAGGGATACCATCATCTAATCACACAAGCACGGGCTACAGCTGACTGTTATTCTAAGTGCTCTGCAAACCCGAAAGGCACAAGACTAACATCATCCTAAAAGATGAGGAATAGAGGCACCAAGAGATTATCTGCGATCACATGGAAGCTGCTGTCCCTTGGCCTGATGACTTCAGCACTAGAACATCCCCCTCCCCTTCTCTGGCCCTCAAATACCAAACACCAGTAGGACAGGCAGTAGAGGAGTCTCATTTCCTACAGCACCATAAAGGCTGAACACTGAGCATTGACATGGCCTTTCCCACATAGATTCCCAGATATCTACTAAAGGTTCATAAAAGCCAGAGCCAGATCAAGGGCTTCTTCCTTCTGACTCCCAAATTAATGCTGCATGGAAAGGAAGATCCAGTTCCCACCCTCCTCATCATTTGCCTTACCACAGCTCTTGCACAGAAAATTTTTCACTCCACTAAAACCACAGAAAACTAATCCTGTGGTTTTCTCTTTCCTCTAGGGTAGCAAAAGGAATCAGAGCACCACAAGATCAAATACTAGAGCTAGTCCCAGGAGAGGAAGGAGAGAAGGAAGGAAAGGCCACAGGGGAATTTCTCTGTTTTAGCAGCAACAAGATGTCACTTCAATTATTTTACGCGTGCAAAGCCTTGAGTGAGTCTCAACTTTATCTGTCCACCTATCCTCCTTAAAATAACGGGACCTTACCTACCTGTTGTATCTCTCTCACAGTGCAAAGTTTTCTAGGCTGTAGATAGAAGAGAAATGGGACAGCAGGATCAAATAAACTCAATTTCCTTTAAATTTTTTTTTTAAATCTACAAGCTAAAACCCATGCAACTGATTCTACTACTAGTATTAAAGATAAGCCTCACAGCAATCTTTATGTTATTTTAGGCAAAAGTACATGGGTATTCATCCACATAACACAGCCCATACCAGCAGAAAAAAAACCCCAAAAGACCAGTGTTTTGTGGTTTAGAGAAAAGGTGACATCTAACATCACTTCTAAGCACAAGGGCACCTACACGAAGGTCGGGTACATTTGCTATTCCACAATAACCAGCCTGTGTACACACACTAACCCCAGGTAAACAGTGGGGCACATGCACTGTGCTGCTTGCACCAAGAGCATTGACAGCACTGCTGTCTGTTGGAGACAACAGACAGCAGTGTTACTTTCAGGCATTTTCTTCAGTTCAGATGTAAATCTGAGAGTCTGCTTTGCAATTTATGTTCACAGCATGGCATGGAGCAAGACTGATCAACAGGCCATTTACTAACAGGTTCAGCAAGTCCAAGATTTCAGTTCTTTTCCATGCATGGAGAAAACTGTATGGAGAAATATGTAATAAGATGTGTTGGTGAATGTTTTATCAATACTTTATAACTGCAAACCAAGCAGATGCTGGTATAACCATTATTTATATACATGAAACACAGTTTCTCTTTAGTACCTATCAACACTTTTCACAGAATCACAGAATATTCAGTTGGAAGGGACTCACAATGATCATTAACCCCAACTCATTTACTTTCTATCAGTTTTGTACCAGCACAGTACAGTGGACAAAGTGACAGCACACTGTCATAATAAAAAGAATTATGGCCATGTCATGGCCTTTGCCATTTTCAAGAGCACTATTTAAAACATACATTAAAGAAGCACTGTCCAAAATATACTACTGGCATCTTCTAGCCACAGATACTGGGAACAGTAATTTATCTCTACTACATGCACTCAGGAAAATATAGCAAAGAACAAGAGTAAACTTGTAAATGCAACAGAGTTGACATTTCCTACTTTTACCATCTTTTCTCACATCCAATCCAGCTTATCACTCAGCAGTTTTGCTAGCAATGTGGGCTGCCATTTGACATGCAATTTTAATTTGAATGACATTTTTCTTTGAAGAAAAGTCCAAGCTGGGCTGAAGAAACATTTGGTATTTTATAATACATACATACATAGCTCATACAGCATATACTTGACAGAAATTAAGACATTACTTCTTACTTTTTGTTATAACAAGTTTAACTGAATTATCTTGGTTTTTAGGGTGATTATCTACTAAAAAGTCCAGAGGGAAACATGGAGCTGGCAAGAAATTATAACAACAAATTTAGGATACTGAAATTACCTAAAAGTTGAGCTGAGGAGGGAAGGAGGCTACAACACAGAGACTATTTACTTCTGACAGTATTTTTAAAAAACTAATCACACAACTTGGAGGGCCTTATTATGGCACCTAAAACATTCAGCAGTTACACAGAAGTAAGTGGCCCACTGTGCTCTGTATTACCTCTGTATTTATCATCTTCTGTCAAATACTGTCAAGTGCAGCACGCCTTGAAGAAAGACAAAGCACAATAAGGAATCCTTAGTATGAAGTGTTTAAAAATTCCCAGAGGAGGGGAGGAGGGAAATAAAGCAAACTGCACCCTGCTCAGTTTACATTCCTTTTGCACTTCAGTAAATGAGCTCATTAGTAAAAATATTATGAAAGAGCATAATCTCACTATTAAAATAAGCTGCTACTTAAGCAAGCTTTGAATACCTAATGACAACATTTGTGTGATCCTGTCCTTCTAGGAATAATGCTTTTACCAGCTATAAGCAACAGCCCAAGGTCAGGAAGCCTGGGTGCTTCTTGAGCCTGACTCAAGCACATGCTCCACTTCTCTGCATTTATAAATAGCTAGAATATAAGAATTCATTCATTCCTCCACTTAACCCCCTCAAAACAGGGCAGCTGTAAAAACATCCTCCCTTAGTTTTTATTTTTCTATATACAGCCTGCTGATGGCGTGCTCACACACAGCATGAACATGTTTCCTATGTCTGTCATGGAAATTATCAGTCATGTTACAGTAAAACTTCACCAGAAAGGGTGTAAATACGTAGCAGGTAGAGTTTTGCTCATCCTAAATCACATTTCCCTCAAGGTACTTCTAAGGTCCATTACAATACCTATAAAGTCTTTTCAGCTGGAAAGCCTCCCAGCAGTTGGAAAAGTCCCCTATCCCTGTTAAAGATACACTCTCAGAACTGTATCCTCAGTAGACCTTGGGGTGCTCTCCCAAAAATGGAATTCATCTTATTGCTCTGCCACCCCTTCTTGCCTTTCTTGTTCCAGTTCTGGTTCTCACTAAGCTCCTGCACAGATGGATTCAGCTCACCAACCAGGAAACTACCTACTTGTCACTCCTGGATTCTCCTCATCCTGCTGAGCCAACCTGGCTCACAGGGGGGCCAAAAAGCTCCAGGAGCAGCACAACACACAAAGCCATTGGTACAGCCTCCCTCCTCGCAGCTGTTAGATCGACTCTCCTGCTCTGGTTATGATCTGGAGACAGGCAGACATTCTTCCACAGTCTGAGGCAGAGTCTGGCATGCAAATTTATAAAAGCACCTCCACAAACACAGAATTCACTCTTAGCATCATCTCCCTGCACTGTGAGGGGAAAAAAAATACATCACATTATGGATACGTACAGCATCAGAATATCACCAATGAAAGTAATTATGGTACACGAGGACATACTAATACCAGATGCTGCTGATACTAGAAAATATACACAACAGCAAAATAGAACTGAAAACACTGAGTAGTTACTCACTCAGCTGTTGAGTTTATATTAATAAATATACATGCCCATAAAGCTCACTTTCTTTTCACTGAAACAGCAACTTGGTTTGTGACACTGACAGCAATTAATTCAGCAGCTATTAACAGAAAGTAGCTGTTCCAGATGCTGTTTTCCTATCAGGTCCTATACAAAAATCTTCACTTTTGCAGTGATTTTAGCACTGCTTTTTCAGACAACATAAAAACAGACTGAGAGGTAGATTTTGGTAAAGGCCACTTTTTTTTCTTAAATTGTAGGGGAATAATTTTGATAATCTGGGAACATGTACCCACAGGGGTGATGACAGAAAAACCGTTTTTTATTCTGAAATCATGAAGCATTTCTCGTTCTTACTAATATAAATACATATCAACATGTTGACTCCACAACTCCACTCTAACAATGAAAGTCTAAAAGTAATAAGAATACAAACTGTGGTAGTGCAGACATGCATCTCTTCCTGGATTAGAGAAGAAAGAATAGGAAAACCAGCTCTACAGAAACAGGAGCAACAGCAACATGTAACAGTATCTACCTCTTCAACTTTAAAATTATGGTAGAAAACAATTTAGAACACATTCAACTTTAAAGAGCTTTGACTTCTTAAGACTATCCTAAAAATTCACTAGATTCTTAAATATTTTCATTCAACTGTGTAATTAATGAATGTGTGGGTTTTCCCCCTTCTTTTATCTTAATACAGGAGAAGAGGACAGCACTTGCAGTAGAAGTAAAATTATTTGATTCTGAGAGCTTTCAATAAAGGACTGGAACATGCAACAAATCTGATTGTTCCTCCTTCCCAAGTTAAAACTGCCTGCACTTATCAAAGGCTCCAGCCAACATAAACACAACAGCTTTTTCTTCTCCTTGTCCAGTGTGCCTTGAGGCACTGTTCTTTGCTCATGCCCGAAGCTGAGTCACTGCAAAGGTCTCAAGTGTACACAACTCCAGTAAGGTCATTCACCAGAGAACACTCCAGTCTGCTCCCTCCACACCGTGCTAGCAGAGTATTCTGAAAGAGACAGTGTGGTCTAGCAGGAAGTGATCAAATGGAAAAGATTCCAGTGGGTCACAGATACCTGAAGGAATCCCATACCAAGAGGATCAAATGTAAAGCTTTGCCCCCTGAAACACTGCCACAGAAGCTCTACAAGCCTTGCGGTGAGAGGCAGCTGAACATGCTATATTATTTAACTGATTTGCAAAGTCTGGGCTCTAATCACCCCAGTTCTTAAATCCTGTAACATTCTGAAAGAGAATGGCCCAATTTTTCTCAAGTGCTCAGTACACTGTAGGGCTGTTTGACAACCACATGAACACCACAGAGATGGATAGCTCAGGTTGCTGACAGCAACCTATGTATATGGAGAGGATGAGATAAGGGAAGGATACACTACACAAAGTACCTCACATTATACTTCTAGAAGGATCAGTACTGGCACCTATTCCAGCCTAGGAGAGCTCTTTTCTAGTTCAACTTGAGCCACTTCAGAAATGGTCTGCATGAACACACAGCCAACACCACACAAATATTCTTGTTACATGTTTTTAAACATTTTTTTTCTTAAAATCCCTGTCATTTCTATGCTCTAGAGGAGCATTCATACAGGGGATGATGTGCAGTAGATGTTTCAGTATAGATAACCCATAGATTAGATGCTGTTAAAGATTTCCCATGTTTTTTTTTTGTTTTAGAAGATTCTTTGTTTCATTTCTAGGAGCAGTTTTTTCTAGAACTGTTCTATCCTTACATTCACTCATCATAGCCACATTTTTTCTGAAGTGCTTTCCAAGACTGCTCACCTTCAATTCACCAAATCCCTACCAGTTGTTGCTTCTTGGCTACAGAGTGGTCCCTGTTGAAAGGCAGCTTTCACTGTTCTGCTGCCTATGTGATGTCTCTTTTTCTACAGAGAAAACTCTGCATTACTTGACGTATGATGAAGCTTTAAAATAAGGACATACAGAGATTGAGGGTGAGGGGATGTCCTCCTATTCATCAGCCAGGCACAGAAACTACCAGAGGTCACAAAAGCTGAACTTCTTTATTCAAGCAGAAATTCCCATTGAAGCCAAATAAGGTTTTGTTGAATGAGGGCCACAGGAATAAGCCTCTAGCACACTCTGGACTGGGAGCAAGTCAAAGCAAATTATGCAACAGCTGTCAGGAATCTGTGTACAGGTCTGCAGAGCCACAGTGTAGGAGGCACCCTGGTCCATCCTTAACCTTTGTCTATTTATGTCCCAGCACTGAGACCCCTTCCAACAAAACAAGCCACACTTCAATATATTTTCATTTGAACAATTTATAGCAAACAGCTCTCTCCTCCTCTTCCTCTTTCCCCTCCCCTCCTTCCCACTGTTCCCTATCCTTCCTCTTGCTGTGTTGTGCTGTTTGTGTGGAAAAAAACGAACTCCTGCCCTTGCCAAGAATGACATCAACTCATTCTTATCCAGTGATGTCCAGCAGAATCTTCCTCTGATAAACATTTGCTCAGTGTCAAGAGCCCCAAGGTTACTGGCTGCATTTTGTTTTCATTGTTGTTTGTTTTTTGACACTTTGCTGCTCATTATACATTAAAATCCTCCCCCCTGCATGTCTTCAACCTGGAGCAGAGTGAGTCGGTGAGCAGAAGATTCCTTGCTGCTTACCAGGTCTCCCACCACCCTCTTCCCCTGAAACAAGAATCTGTTTGTCTTCTGTGAACAAGAAAAAGCTGATACTGCAGAGAAGGGAAGAAACCAAAACAAAAAACAAAACAACCAAGCACAAACATATGTAAAAAAATTCAGGAGTGCAGACCTATGTATTTTTAACCTTAAGTTTCATCTTTTTTTTTTTACAGATTTTCTTATATCCTTTCCTAGCATGCTCTAAAGTTAGTGAAGAACCAGTACCTTCCTCCCACCTGATGAAGAATCTCAGATGTTTTCATCTTCTCCCCTCCCTCCTTTATCCATCCTCTCTTCACAAGCCATCATCTTTCTAGAGAAAAGGGAAGTTAATTCTTCCTTTTCTCGGCATGTTCCCCATACCCCTTACCCAAGCTGACATTTAACTGAAGTACACCAACCTGTGCCTGCAGAGAAAATTTTGACAAAACCTGAAGGACTGAGTAAAGGTGAAGAGCCCTGAAATGTCTAGCAGTGAATAAAGACTGGAAGCAGACACCTTTTACCCTGATTGGCTCTTATGTACAATTCCATCAAAGAGAAAATACCCTACAAAAACTTCAGGATAATGGATATGTTGCAACTACAACTGCATCCCTCCTTACCCATGTCATTGGGGAGAAAGAAAAATCCATTTGTACAGTTATCCAGAAGTAAAGGTCTGCTGTAAATGGAAGGTATTCTGCTAGCACCAACCTACAGCCTCCCACTTTTCTAGGAAATCCTAAAATCTCCTCTAGTGTTCAGGAAAAGGCTGCAGCTGCTCTTAACAGCTCGTGAAAACAATGTTATTTTAACTTATATGTGACACAATAAACAACAACTATCTTGAAAGAGAAGAAAGAGAAGAAAAAAAAATTAGAAAAAGAAGAGAAGAAAAAAAAATTAGTTTTGAGTATTAGCATGAACATATGCCAGCTGTACTGGAGCACTGGAATTACCAAGAAAACACAACACAGGAAATGACTCCCTGCCCTGCCACCATAACTTAGAGGCTCCTAGAAGATGGCAAGATGACAACCTGGCTTCAAACAAAGCACAGGAATCCAGTGATAAGACAGGCCAGTCAACCTCTCCTTGGGTTCTTCAACCTCTCTAATTCTCAGTGGTATCTTTAATATCACTTGGATCCAACTGCTCTTGCAAGTTCACAAATCCCAGAGGTATCTACTGCCACAGGGTTACCTGCAGCATCCTCTTACATAACAGCAAGCTCTATTCTTGTGTAGTTGCCTTTATTATTTTTTCTAGCTCATACAGAAAATGTTAATAAACAAGACTGTTCCTCCTCATCACATGATTTTTCTAAAAGCCTTGACTACTTTCATGGAAGGAGGCAAACTACAACTAACAATCATAGTCAAGGTCAGGTGAGAAATATGTTCTCATACTATGAGGAAATAACATCCAGGCTCTCAAATTAACTTTAATCAAGAAATGAGACTTTTTAACACCAATTTTCAGTGAGAAGGTTGCCATCTTTTAGAGAGGTGTTTTGGAAGATCAAGGTCTTATTTCCTCTTTTCATAACAGTCCTTTTGAAATTGTAAAATATTAGTAGCAGCTGCAAAATAAAATCATTGAACACAAATTTTGCAAAGTAGTGTGCTTAATCTTATTGTGATCCCCTCTCTCTTTCTAACGAGACAGCCAGCCTAAATAAATAAAAATTCTCCTCTTGCCTTGAAGGCCTGATAAAATACTACACCACTACTGCAACAGATTGTCCTCAAGGTTATCCTGTCACTTTCCATGACTAGACAGGCAGATGCACCATCATCTCACACAGGAACACTACAAACCTTTAACCAAACATGAACAAGTATACCATAAAAACCCTACAGAAACAGAAACTATACACACCAGTCTTAGCAAAAATTTCAAAAAAAGACTAATTTTCCAGAATACAAAAAGAACATTTTAAGCACAAAATTGCTTACAAGCATTTGCATTGAAACATATCTTAACAGTGTCCACAAGAGCTTGAGTGGAAAAGGGGGAAATGTAATTGGAGGAATAGAAGTGTATCCATTTAATGCTACCCCATCAGTGGCTGTTTTGCTGTCCTAAAGGTGAAACAAGCCTTGGCTGACAAGTAGGGATGCAGCTCCATAGGAAACCTGAGTGCCAGGTCCCACCTGTGCTCATTTTAGGGTTGGGTTCTTTTCTAGACTATCTTTTTTAGAGTATTTGAAGTATGTTAGTATTTCCAGTATCCAGAAATGGGATGTTTGGTCACAGAAATACTGACAGGAACACAAATTCCCAAATGACCTTGACTATAATTAACCATCTAATTTTAGTGGCATTTGGCAGACCCACACCTCCCTGGCTGGTTTGTTTCAACAGACAGATTGACTGAAAAAATTGCCAGAGCTGTCCTCCAGTAGGATACACCCCATGCAATAAGGGAGATGAGAGTTGCAATACAGGAATTCATATGCCTGTGAACAAAATAAACACATCTTTTTAACAACAGCAATTAAAAAACATATAGCAATGCTGTCTCGGAGGTTTAATTAGCTTCAAATTAACCCTGATAACAAGACATCAGAAGCTTTGCTTTCAACAGAACAAATTACTATCAATTGAAACAGAACCAATTGAGATAAATGTGTACATAGCATGCATAACCTTGAGGTCTACAATGCCTAATAATTAAGTACTGGATCATTTCCCATACCCATTTTCCACACAAGAGATGAAAGTTTGTGTAAATCAACAATAATCAAAGGAAAGCTGTTCTCCTATGGGGACAAAAAGGGTTTGAATCCAGTACATTTATTTCAGCCAGTTGTCCTTGTGAAACTGAGCCATGGCACGGCTCAGGTTTTCTGTACAGCTTTTTGAACTCTCCAAACAAGATTGTGAACTTTTCCTTCCTAACATTTTGACTTGCTTTCCTCCAAAATTGAGTCCATATTTCCAAAGTCTCTTACAGACAAAGGAAAAGCTAATTCACAGCTCATTAGCAGAATTCCCACCCAAAATCATACTTATCCACCTCCTTTCCTCCTCCTGCTCTTTTGCAACCTTCTGTCTCTGCCTCTGCACTACTACTTCTTATTGATCTCCTATTTCGAGAAATATTTATCTGGACCTTTTAATTTGCAATGGTTCGATGGGTCCTTACTTACTGATACAGATTTTAACTTCATACAAACTCAAATGGGCTGGAGAAAAGTGAGGTGGATTGAAAACTGGCTGAGCTGCCAGGTTCAAAGGGCTGTGCTAAGTGGAATGAAGTCCAGCTGAAGGACAGTTACTGGTGGTGTGACTCCAGACTACAATACTGGGGCCAATACTCTTAAACATGTTTACAAATTACCTAGATGAAGGGACAGAGCCCCCTCAGCAAACATCCAGATTATACAAAATAGCTGATAACACCTCTGCCATTCAGAGGCACTCTGACAGGCTGGAATGTGCTGATGGGAATCTCATGAAGTTCAGCAACACGAAATGCAGAGCCCTGTACCGGGGCAGGAGCCACCCCCAAGCCCCAGCCCATGCTGGGGGAGAGAGCAACCTCACAGAGAAGGACTCAGGGACAGACAGCAAGGTGAACATGAGCCAACAGCAAGCCTCTGCAGCAGAGGCAGCCAAGAGATCCCAGGCTGCACGGGGAAGAGCTGCCAGCAGATTGAGAGAGGTGGGCCTTCCATGCTGCCCAGCACAGCCCAGTACTGTGTCCAGTGCTGAGCTTCCCAGTACAAGACAGGCATGGACATGCTGGCAATAAGTCCAGTGAAGGGTCACAGAGATCATTAAGGTGCTACAAATCTGTCCCACAAGGAGAAAACAGCATGGACAGGAATCTCATCTACAATAAATATCTGATGACAGGTAGGAAAGGAGTCAGGCTCTTCTGAAGTATGGAGTGAAAGGATAAGAGACACTGGACAAAAACTGAAACACATAAACATAAGCTTATTTTGGTTTTGTTCTGTTAATTTTTTTTTTTTACTATGAAGGTGATCCAACAATGGAATGTGTACCAAAGAAGTTGGGGAGTCTCCATCCCTGGAGATACTCACAACCAGACAGGGTCTTGGGCTATCCACTTTTGCTGACCTAGCTTTGTACAGGGAAATTGGACTAGAGGTGCCTCTCCAGAGGCACCAGCCACCTTCAGCAATTCTGAGCAATGGGCAAAGACAAATGTTAGGGTCTTTAAGGGCACTGACTTGTAAACAGTGCTTGTGTAATCTCTGCTACTCTTAAAGAACATTATAAAACTTCTCAGCACATTAGCCCTTTGCAGTTAGGACCATTCTGTATCCTTGCAACAATGAGCTACATAGAAATGCCACCAGAACAGAACTTTTAACTTACACCGACCTCTAACTCAGTGTTTGCACGCTGTCTTTTTTCTCTCACTTGGTTAATGCAAATTGGTCAAGTGCAGCCTATGTCGAAAAAGCAGCAGCAAGGAGCACATCATTTGCATCCTGGTATATGGTCATCACCACCTGTGATCACAGAATGCACATATTTCTTTTAACATGAAAGAATGCTTCTGAGAGCATTTCAAATTCATTCACAGGACCAAATTCCTTGCTGAGGTATTGAAAAATGGAGCAAGCTCACTGTGGTCAGGACACAATTTCAGGCTACTGTAATTACTGTACAGGTGAACATGTGCATGCAGCCATCCCACACAGTGAGAGTCAGGGCTACTTCCATAACTGCATTGCAAATTTCAGGGCCTGCAGTATTTTTTTCTTTCAGCATTAGCAAAGTTATAGGACTATCTCCTGTACTTCTAGACATGCTGGCTTCAGACAGCTTGAAAACACATGTTCTTCCCATACTTCTCTCCATTTGCCTTCTGATTTTTGTCTACAAAGCAAAATGTCTAAGTGGCAATTTTTGTGGTTAGCATGCAACTCTTCAGTGCTTGTGGCTGATAAAGATTACTGTCATTCAACCAGAACACTTTAATCCACATCAAGTCTTTCCTTAGAGAGAACTAAGGTAAACACAGGCATTTCAACTTAGTTCTTCAAAATCATGCAATGACTATCATCCAAACTTGTACACAGGAACACTCCCCCGAGGTCACACAGGAACAAACTACAACCCCCGCTCCTGCATGAGTCATGCACCTCCTGCCACCTGAACCCAGTGGCTTTAATAATTATGCAGAGCTTGTCTTTCCAACAGAAGCAGCTTCACCCTTCTCTCCTCCAAGCCAAGGGCATGAAGCTCTGCTCTGGTCCTCTTCACCAAAAGCATTCCAATATCTACGGCTGAAAGCCGCTCCTATGCTTCGTTTAACCCAACCTCTTCCCTCTCAGAGCACACCAAACTTCACAGCTATTTATCTCCAACCTACTTATGTTCAGTCTTAAAGAATGCACTCTCTTCTCCACCAGACTAACACCATAAAACATGTCTGGCAGACTCCATTGGTTTTGAGACCAGAACACCGTCATGTCTCAGCACAATTTAAAAAGGAGAAGCAAGGTCTGGACATTTTCCAATAGCACCATCATTTCTCTGCATGCTTTAACAAATCTGTCCTGGTTTAACCAGATGGGGCAGGAGTTGAGGAATTCTGTCTGCATCCTCCAGGTTCCACTGCAAGAGTTCTATTCAAGAGGGTTCAATCCAGCAGAGAACCTGGATGAGAGAAAGCAGTTTGCATGCCAGATGTTAAGCTTGACCCAGCCACTGCCAGACACCAAGACAGGTTGGAAATACAGGAGAGAAAACCCTAACTCTGGAAAAACAAATCACTTCTCAACTATGGCTGCAGCACAAAAACCACAATGTAAAGAAACTCAAGTTTCCTTCTTTAACAACATTATATTGAAGGTACCATGTCTTTGACTCACATCACTGAAATTATTTAAGAAATGGTTGCTTTCCCTACTGTCAAATGTCACCTTCCCCAGAACCATGAGACCATATGCTGCAAGGCTTCATTCATTCTGTCATCCATGGCACTGTACACCCTGAAATCCTGGAAGTTTCTTTCCATCCTGTTCTTATTTCCCAAGGAAAATATTTAAAACTGGTAGAAGAACAGTGTAAAATCCTACCATTTAACTATCAAGAAATTACATTGCTGCTATAGAAAACTTTAATGAGCAGCCCTTGACAATATCACTGCCCTTGTTTGCAACAGGTCTTTCCAGTAAGCATAGGAAGACAATGAAAATTCTGTCCTTTTTATCCAAAAGCAATGGCATGAACCCATAGGATTTTTTTACTTATTTTATTTTTTCTTAAAACTGGCAGAAAAACAAACAAATAACTAACTAAATAAAAATAAATAAATGAATGAGGACGAGGACAGTTCATGGAAGCCTAAGCTCAAACACATAAAGTAAGGGTATAGACCCCCAAACTTATTTCTGATTAGGATTTGTTTTCAGGACTGCTGGAAGAAATGCTGTGTTTCAGCATACAAGGTAAGCCAGTTTAAGCCAAGCTGCTGTCCTACATCCCCATATATACTCTTCTTTACATCACTATTGCTTTTACACCTAGATAGAAAGCTAGTTCAGGGAAATGAGATAAACTGGTGTTATTTTAGAGAGGGTAGGGTTAAGTTTTCAGTTGGCTCAGCTCCCTGTCTGGCTGCACAAGAATCAGGGATAACACAAGGGAGTAGGGAAAATAAGACTGCCTTCAACCAGCTTTAAGCTCTAACTGAACTTGGCAAGCCAGCTGGAAGGTCAGGAGATGAAACCTGCTGTGGTCATGCCACTCCCCAAAGACCACTGCAGTGCCTGAGGTGTGTACAATGCATTACATTTAAAACTAAAAAGCTTTGTGAAGAGGCACGAGTCAATGCTGAAGAAACAGCCAAAGCTACAGAGGTCAGTACAGATAGGCTCTTGCAAAAGATACAGGCTGAGGTCTGGGGAAAGGACACAGCCTGAGCTCAAGGACACAACAACTTTAGTAGCTGAGAATGATTCTGCCCCACTACTCTGGTTCGAAACTCCCTCCGTACTGCCTTGCACTGCCTAAAAATTTAGTCCCTAACACCCAAACCTACTCCTTCCCAAGGCAGTTTGAGTGTTCACAGCAATGGTATTACTGCTGAGGATGTATGAATCTTCCTCTACCACAAGCAGCCCTTCCCTCAAATGTATAAAACTTGGAGGTTGTAACTGCATTGCAAGCAAAACCTGCAAATTTAATTTTCCAAGTTCCCCAAAAGCCTCAGGCGTAGTTTTTAAAAAGAGAACTGCCAAAGTAGACCATAACTAGAGGACTGACTAGATCTGCATCACACTCTAAGAGGAATTAATACTATTAATCACATTAATACTCCTTAATAGGAATATTAGGAGCCCAGGAATCAGCAGAAGACAGGTAACCTTGCCTGATACCTAGAAACCAGCACAGACTCAAAAATGTAAGGTTTGAGACTCCCTCCAAAACGTTTGGTAATCATTTATCCTGACAACTCCCTCTATTCCTAACCCCTAAGCAGACATCCAACTCCGTTTTGAACCTTGTTAAATTCTTGGCCTCGGCAGCATCCTGTGGTTGACTATTCCAGCATCTAATTGCAATTCCTAACTTCTGGAGCCGCCTGCCGCGGTCTGTCTCACTTAAACACTGAGCCCACTCCACCCACGTGCAAGCAAAGAATGTTCCTGATAATCCTTGTGAACACATCTGCTTCAGAGCAGAGCACTGCCTCAGTGCAGGTCTGCACCAAGCCTCTGAAACCCATGTATTAAACTGCCAGGAAGTGCAGGAATGCCAGAAGAAAACAGCCTATGGCAGACTAATCCCTGCAGCAATATTTGGAAGAAGCACTTAATCATTTTGCTAGGCAAAAATAAATAATGCAAAGGCAGAAAACAGGACAGCTGAATAAGAACAGCAAAATATTCGAGAAGTTAATAGCAAGGAGATGCTCTGGTTTCATCAGAGAGCACCTCAATTACAGGTGTGCTCTTGTAACACACCAGTCCCTCGAAAACACAAACCAAATGTGTCAGGCACATATACAGACTCATGTTTGTATCATCTCCTCCCCTGCATCCTGCATATCAGCGAGTCCAACTGTACTGGCCAGTTTCCAGAGTGAAATCATACAGTCTGCTATCAGCACTATGAATTTATATTTCCAGAAAATCCTGATGTCATAGCCTGAGAGCAATTATCAATGAGGAATTATTGATTTCAACGTCAAGTTGTGCAATCACTTAACAGGGGGAGAAATACAAGAAAAGAGCCAAGAACGAACAGGCTATTCAATGTCTTTAAAAACTAAAAAGAATTTAAGAGTCTTTGCTATCCAGAACAATTGCAGTCACGGCCAAAAAAAAATAATCTGATTTTATTCCACTAGGGACCAAATTTCTTACTGTAGTCTGTTGATAAAAATAAACAGTTCAGCTGAAATGGACAATATACATGTGGCTGACAATATAAATGGCAGAAGTATGATCTACTAGACCTACTTTACTCAGCAAATGCTGCAATCAGATGCAGGAGCCATACCTTCATCTAATGGTATGGATGCACCCTGGAGCTCTGAGCAGGAACAGCATGCAAATGCCATGGGATGCCCAAACACACCTACCAGGTTATTGCCATCAAGGAACTAAGCCCTATGTGAAACATGATTCCCAGCAAGTGAAAATAAGGAAAGCTCTTTTATCACAACTGGAGACCATGGTTTCATGGCAGGTTAGGTGCCAAAGTGTTTCAGCACATCACCCAAACAAGCACTGGCACCAGCACAAAGTAAGGGGAAGGGACTGGGTCATGGAACAGCAACACTCAGTACCTGAGGAGCAAAGCCTTGGCATGAAGCTCCACCAGCCCCCTCCTCATGGTTCATCACTGTCACAAGTGTGGCCCTGCACCCACCTCCTCTCTCGTACCAGCCCTGGCACTTGTCTGATAAAGCAGTAGACCAAAGCAGTTAATTAACAGTAGAAAATTAACCTGGCACAAGAAGAGTTCTCTGCCATGTTAGCAACACAGACCAGTTTCACACAGAGTCAGATGAATGTCAGACCCGGTGAGGATGGAGGGACATGCTAATGGAATGTGGGTGGGTGTATTCTCCTCCTTGGACTGCAGGGAGCTATTGCATCAGCTCAAGCTACACTGCACACCCTGAGGAGCTGAACTGTCTCACTTTGCCCTGGAGGGGACATCAGCCTCTTTTTATCAGCCTCTCCTTGCAGTGTTCCTGTTACATACATTATTACCATTATTATGGAAACATCCAGTTAGCACCATTTTAATGTTCTCCCATCCATCCATCAGCACAGGCAAAAGAACTCCATGAACCCAAGGTGCAACCTGCTCAGAAGTAGTGAACAACAGTCCCCATGGTACCCATCCTACAGGGAGAGGCCAAGCCAAGCACTTTGCACACACAGGCCAGGAGAATTTTGCTTTCTGCAAGCCTTCAGAGGAAATATCCTTTAAACCTGCAGTTCTTCAGTGATAGCCTCACTTTAGTACAGGGCTACAGGATTGCAAGGCAACAAATGTCATTTTGATAGGGATCAAATGTCCATTTAAGAAGGGGAAAAAAAGCAGCGTGTTTCCTTATTTTACTCTTCCATATGGGATAGTTTACCAGATGTGGCCAAAAAGCAAATCTAATGCATCAGTCTGATCCCTCTATTAAGAAATTATGCATTTAGAACTATATTCCAGGCATCCTCTCTGTGCAGGGATTGATTCAGCCATGCACTTGGATAGCTGCTCACTCAGATACAGAGACTGTATTCACTTTGTAGAAATAGCTTCCTTTCAAAGACATCAGAAAACAAGTATTCCATTACTGTTTATTTACATTTGAAGCAGGAGACAATGAAAATTCACCTGTATGGCTGTGTTTTTAACACACATTGAAAAGGGACAGCTAGTCAGATAATGAATAAAAGACTGCAGTGGTTTAGAATGCTCTTGAAAGTGTTTTGATGTTTTTGGGTTTTTTTTAAATTTAACTCTTCCCAGAAGCAGAGATGGCAAAGCACATCACAGAATTCACCTTTATGTGTTTCACTGCAAGATGCCAACATCCCAAAATAAAAAAAATAAATATGTCAAAGGTTTGTAAGTTATTCCACATGAGGTGCACATTTCTCAATACAGAACAGCTTCCTAACGCAAATCTATGGTTATTATCCCAAAGCAGGGGCACAGGAGTTCAGTACAACCCACTTCTCATAGTTTTTAAAAAAGAACATCAGCTACAGCATCTCCTTTAGACAGCACCATTAACTGTAGAACAAAGAACATGCCTGAGGGCAAGCATATTTAGTAGAATGCCAAACTGCTCGATGATACCTCAGAAAAGCAGAGCTCTCTGGGGCTACAGCAATTATTTATCTTCTGCATTGTAATAACAACAAGAGAAAACACCCACAGTTAAAACAAAAATCAATCTAACAGGTTTTTTTTTTCCCTTTCCAGGTCTGGCCAGTATGCTCTCCTGGACAGAAGAGATTCCCTTAGTATATTTACAGTCACTTCACAAGGGAATGAAAAGGTAAGGCAGCGAACTAACCTGTACACTTCACAACTGGTAAACCCATACCTACATTTTAAATGCCTTTAAAATCTCAGTCTTTGATGGAATCATCCTCCTGTGAGGGCTTTTCAGTGAAGGTATAACAAGTGTCCTTCCAAGGACAAGAGTACTTAGGTGACCTTCCTAGCTCAGCTCCAAATAAAAAGCTGCCACAATGAAACTTGAGGGCATTTAGAACATTAGGGCCTACTGTTAAGTGGCTCTGTCTTTTGCCCCATGGAGCATATATAGTTAAAGACGAATAAAGAAAAACAAAAAAGTTGGCACTGTCATTTGTCTTACTGCTTCCTAATGTGCAGAAGTCTCAATGATCCATTTCTGCCTAACAATAAATATTTATAAAAACCAAAACCAGCTACTTAACTTTTTTGCTTTTCTACTATAGTCAGAAATCCCAGGTCTCATTTCAAAGGTTAACTGCTGAAACCAAAAAATAAACCTAACTCAACGAAACACCTAATCTGTTACGAAATCATCTATCTTGACCCAAACTATCAGCAAAACTAAGGTTTTTAGGGCAGTAATGCAGCACATCTCCTTTTCCTGACATGTTTTACAAGAACAGTACCTACACCTCCCATACAGCACCACTACCTCCCATCACCTGTGAGGGAGCAGCTCAGATGAGGGCCTCCTCCAGCTGCAACAACCTTGGCTCTGAGTGTCCCTGGAACAACAGGAACTCCAAAGGGAGCAGCTGCTTGTTCACCAATACACATCCTAATGCAGTCTTATTTTAAGGATAAGGTTTTTCAGATAGCCAAGTCCTAAAATGTCACTGTGAAGAAAAAAATACAAAGGAAGAACAACACATGAACACAGGAGTCTTTCAGCTCTCAGATTCTTAAGGATTGAAAGAATATTTATTCCTTTCATTAAAAAAAAAGATAAACAAGAGTTGAAGTTTAGTATAAACATGAGATAAGACACTATTTTAAGGTAATTTATTACATTTCCTGCGGAAGAAATATAAAATTTTCTTTCAAACTTAAAATTTCTTATTACTGTTTCATGATCAACATTTTGGCTGGAACAAGTCTAGTGTGTTGAATGAATACATTAGTTGAAACGTAAAGTGAACTCCAAACTTTGATAACTGGGACTTAAGGGGAAAAAAGGCACTTGCACACAACCCTGTGTAAGTGAGTACATCCTGGCTTAATTTCAAGAGAAAACATCCCACAGCTGAGAATCCAAAGTGAGATAACAATAGCTCTTACCAAAGTTTAATGAAACAGTACTTAAGATCTCACCAGCAGAACTCTCACTCCTCCCTAGACACAGTTCTAAATGAACAGTCAATGCTGCAGAGTTTGTCATTGTGATTACCTTACTTTACCACGACACAGAGGGAGCAGAAATGTACTGACAGAACAACCAACACCAGTGTGTCAAGGCGTGTTACAACCTAGAACTTTGGCACTGGTTCTTTCCCTAGCACTCAAAAAGGGGATCCAGCCCCTTTGCTGACTGCATCTCACCCTGTGTTACTTCTGCTTTTTTGGCTGTGCCCGCTCCACTGCAGCGTGGCACGAGGCACAGGCAGCTGTTTGGCTGAGGATGGGGACAGAAACCTGTCTGGCCCTCAGCCCATCTGCCCCTCAGCTGCCCTGTGTGTGCACAGCCAAGTGTTGGGAGCAGAGGAGGCCACAGGGGTGGCTGCTGTGAGAAGGTGTTTCTAAGGTTTGTTTTACCTCTCATTATGCTGTTCTGATTTTGATTAATTTAATTTACCCAGGTCGAGTCTGTTTTGCCCATGAGTGATCTCTCTCTGCCCTTAACTCATGAGCTTTTTGTTGTATCTCCTCTACCCAGCTGAGGAGGGGAATGACAGGGTGGCTTTCATGGGTGTTTGGCCTCCAGCCAGGGTCAAACCACCATATCAACCTACCCACTCCTATCTTTCATAGGAAACAGTCCCAGCACATCTGAAGAGTTGCTCACAGACACTCTCCAGAAACTGCCCTATTAATGAGAAGTGAAACAAGCTTGGCGAGGGGGCATTAAAAGTAAATATTAGCGCTGAGTGAAAACAGGCAACAAGTATATAACCTAGACTTGCTCACAGAAAATGCCAATTTGTCAAATGATCAGGAGAAAAACGGCCATTTCATTAAAAATTCAGGAAAAAAGTTATCTAAGCATTCCATGTACTCATATAAAGACTATTACACTGAGGTTCAAAGACTTTTTACCATATATTTGAAAGACATTTGAAATAATTCCCATTTTGCTATAAGCCACGCACAAGTACCAAGGTTGTACCTGGTTTGTTGCCTCACATATTACACTGAATACAGAGACTGAACAACATCCTTTGGGCACTGGTAAATACCAGGCTAAACTCAGTTCCCCCTCCCTGCCTCCATCCTACTGAGGCATCAGCTCCATTTACACCTGCCACAGAATGAGCAATAATAGCAACACAGACAACTTGCCTTTAATTTCAAGAAACAATTCCATATCTAGCCCTACATGACAAAAACTTTGGGTGCATGCTGACATGTTTAATTTAGCACATTATACATTCATTAGTCTAGCCCCACTCAATCACCTCATGCCTGAGCAATGCCTCTGCCTGAAAATACACATACTAGAAAATCTCTTTATTTTTTTAACCAAATGCCAGCAACTCAAATCCCTTCTGTTCATGGAGGGGTGCATTTGTGGCCCCATTTTGTAAATGAAGTATTTCAGAGGGGATGCAATCAGTGTGATGGGCCACAGGAAGTGAAAAGCACTTGAGAATAAGTCACATTAATTTTGCTCTTACATGCACAGATGCTTCAGTCAAAGAGGCAAAACCCACACACACTCCCAAGTCACATGGTAGTACTGACTAGAAGCTGAGGAAATTACTGAGGAGAGATTTCTGTGGTTTTCATCTGCATAGCAAGATTTATTTCATTATATTTTCTGATATTCAGGGCTTGAACAATACAATAATATTACACTCTTATCTTGATTTCACTTATTTTGATTAGCAAGAAAAATAAGCCTAGCAATCTGGATAATAAATAGGCAGTCTCGCACAGTATAGAACTTGACCAGTCTTCTGAAAAACTTCAGTAGGGTTAAAAATTAGAAGTAGTACAGGCTTTGTTTTCTTACTAAGCCCCTCCAGTTAAGTAGATAAGGGAGCAGGAAAATCAAAAGCATCAAAATAGTTGGCATCAAAACAGTTTTTAAACAAAAAGTTTATGAACAGTCTCAGCACTTTTCCAACCTCAGTTCCTTCTAGATGGCAGCTTCCCAAAGTAAAGACCAATTCTGCTGGTTTTAGGGAAAAGAGCCCCAAGCCATTAGATTGAGCCTGTTCTGCTCACCCCTGCTCTTGGAAAAATCACCAAACCAAACAGAGAATTAAAGAGCAGAATACAAAATATTTGTACAGAAGCCCCAAAGGTACAAGTCCACCAGTCCAGCTGTCTCTGCTCCTGCTACAGCATCACAATCCAGCCAGTGCTTCATAACCACCCTGCCCCACTTTCCTGAGGGGTAAGTTGGTCAGCAAAGCATCAGTGAATCCAAAGGGACACTGTGGGAAGCCAGAATGCCTCCATGAATCCTGCACATTATCTTCTCCTGCTTCGAGTCCAGAAGTTAATTTTGGATACGTGCTTGACTTAATCCTAAAGTACCTAACTGGGACAGCTGGTAAAGCTGATCTCAGCTGGCATCCACATGACCTCAGTCCACAACCCCTGGGACTTCTCCCCACACCAGCCAAAGTGCCTGCAAGATCCCATGATGAGCCAAATCAAGTACCTTGCCTGCCAGAAACGTTTTCCTTTTTCATTCTGCAGATAATTCCTTGGTTACACTGATCACCCTATCTTCCTTTCATCTTAAAATTTCATTTACAAGGCCACCCAAGACCAATGGTTAAATATTAATTGATTGGAGGCTGGAAAACAAACATCCGCAGTTTCTCCCCTTTTCCCAAAACTCTACCAAATCTGTTAATATTTAACAATTTCTACCTGTTCTTTTGTCCTGTATTTACTGCTGTTATCTTTCCCTGTACATTGGCCATGATGGCACATCAGCACACCCAATTTTGAGCCAACTCACTCAACCATTTTACTGTATCTTTATGGAGAGACCACCCTTTTTCACATCAATCCTACCCCTGCAGTATAGCACTTCGGTATCTAACTCACTCCTGCTGTTTCACAGCACAGACAACTGCTTTGTTTTTACTTACATCTTAAATAGTTGATGCAATCAAAACTAACTTTTTAGATGCTTCTTTCTGCAAGCTGAGATGGTACAAAGGTTGACATACCAAAATTTTCTTTGCACAGGCAACAGCTACGACATGAAAATAACTCTGCTCCTACCACATTTATCCCATTGCCTGGCATTAAAAGCTAGGCCAAGCTTTTCATTCCTCATCTAAACACATATACAAACATTGACCACGAAAGTAATTGGATTCAGATAGCAATAAAGGGCATTTGACATTTAAAATAAAGAAGTGAAAGTTTACACCACTGTAGCTTAATCATCAGTTGTCATATTAGAGATCATTAGACAAAAGAAATAATTTATGTTCCAAGTGATTAATCTACAAATTTCTTCTGTCTTCTCTACCACATAACATAATAAATCAGATGAATAACTGAGGGAATGTATAACAATGGAGAATTTCAAACTACTGCAAAAAAAAAAACAACAATTCAGTCACCACCCAAACTGACTTCAAATTTCAGTTCATACAAAAACGGGTGACAAGTTCCCTGAAGGGGAGACAACCAAAACCAAGAGTAAGTACTCTATTCTGATTTGTCCTGTTTCTGGAAATGTATAAATGGAAACACATAGTTCCATTTCAATCACCTGCATCTTGCTACTTTCACATCACAGAAAAAATAAGATTTGTTCTCACAGGAGGTAAAGCAGCACGCAGTACTTAAGAAGTTTCATTTCCAGTATCTCTTCCACTTCCTATTAAAGATAAAGATTCTGTTGAATCAGATGAAGTCAAGACTTCAGGGTTAAAAGGAAAATCAAGCTTCCCCTTTAGGTTCAGGCTTTGTTTAGCTGGTAGAAACCTTCCAAGGCTCCTATTACAAAAAATGAGAATGGATAAAGTCCTGACCAACCTTTTTATAATCTTCCTCCTGAGCCAGCTGAGGTCAACCCTGAGACGTTCCTTGAAGAGAGATCAGCCAGCACCAGGAGGGTCAGTAGTGCCCCTTCCAGCAATTTTATTTGTTTTTGATAGAGTATCAAAAGGAACACTTCAATTTTATCCAAAACTTGTGAAGCATCACCAGGATTTGTTCTTCTCAGAGCTCGTCAACACCATCTTAGTTTGACTAAGAACTAAAAGCAAAGAGTTACTCACTGAAACAGTACCAGATGAAAATTATGGTTTTTGAAGTCTCTTACTGACTATGATTTTATTATAATTCCCTGGTCCATAAGTTCACGCTCTCCAAGGTGCTCTTTGGAAACATCCCATTTACAGCACTACAACTGCAAGTGGTATCTGCAGTCCAGAAGATCCCAGATCAGCTTCCCATTACACAGAACAGACACAGAGAAGGTGGAGGATGCACAGCAGAAAATCTGCCACAATAAGCACACAGCAGAGTAAAAACACAGTAGGAAGAGACAATCACTTATCTGGCCAGCTAATATCTGAAAAGGAAAGGGATTCTTTAGGATAGGGGTTTTCCTTGGCACTATGCCTCTTGTTTTAACTTGGTACATGGCTTCCCATCCATGGCAGCTGGCACAAGAGTTTAGAAAAAATTTGCAAAGTGAATTTTAAACGAGGAAGCCCAGACTCCACTACTTTTACATCAAAGTTGGAGTGCTCAGGAGGTATGCCTTTCCAGGGACTACACTTTGGACAGTGAGATCAGGAGGAGGTAGGAACCTGCACAAGTAATTCTGCATGGTGTATCACTGAGAACAAGTTTAGTTAATTACTTTAACAAGTAGTAAGGCCACCTGTATTCGCATTTTAATTTTTTTTTAAATGGTTATATGCAAATAGGTTATAACCTTAAATTCATGGTGTCCACCAACACCTTCTCAAACACCAAAAGGTTTGGGTAGCATATAGTGAAGGACAATACTCTCCAGCTGATGTCCAGATGTGATACAGACCTCCCATTAACACACTGATGAAAAGAGAATCACATAAATCCCTTGCAAAATCAAAGGGCTTTTATTGGCATGACAGACTGGACACAAGATACCTGCATGACATTTCCAAGCAAGAGAGATTAAGGTTCAAGACATTCCTCTTCCACATCCCCTCTCCTAGAAGTAACTTAGGAATTAGCAAAGCACTGGATTTAGCTGAACAGACATATGTGATCAGTATGTCCTCATTTATGTGAGATTACGTGTACTTATACACGAGGAAGGTGGGGGTAAAATGCTGGAATTTTAGGCTATCACTTAACACATTATTTCTTCCCCTTTCCCCTTCTCACTTCATGTCTCTCCCCTCACCCAGTTCATCCCGTGTTCTGCTCTGGAAGCTGGTTTGTAGGGCAGGTGATGAACTGGAAAGAAGATCTCCTTGAACTGAGTGTTTTTGAGCTGGAGAGAAAGAGTGCTGCAATCATTTTCTAGACACATCAGTTCACCAGTTCCATCCCCTATGCTGAATAAACATTTTTTCTCATCACAATGGGCCTCCAGAGAAGAACTTACTACGTACTACTCCTGGCATGAGAACGCCTCAGTCTTCAACACACCTATGATCAAAACAGTGTTGTCAAGAAAAAACTATTAAACTCCATATTACAGATGGTGTACTGAGGTGAGGATCAAGAGCCATGGTCAGCCTCTGAAACTCAAACCTACAAGCCTTTCAACACCATATTGCTTATCTGTATCTACATTTTCTTACCACACACACTTAGAAACCTGCTAGTAACAACTGAAAATAAGAGGCACCCAATATTTCTATTTTTCAAGATCATAAAGCCTTCTGAAAGGTTTTCAGCTGAAGATCACTGCACCATCTCCTTCTCAAAGACCCAGCACTGTTTCAGTCTGTAGCTGCCTCTCAGAGAAAACAGTGTGGCTCAGTCCAGAGGTCCAATGGGTACCCAACCCATCAAGGTCACCAAAACCTTGGTCACTTGGCAGTAGTGCAAATAAAACACAAATGTTCACTGAAAGAGCCTGAGGAGAAGGTAGTTTCCAGCGTGCTGTTACAGCAAGGTTTCCATCCCTTTTCAATCACATCAGCTACTTCTTTAGTATTCCAGTGACACCCTGTGGCACTTACCTACACTGCAGACGTTCCAAACTCAATATCCATTTTTTTAACTACAGGGGTAAAAACCAGCAAGTCAGAAAACAGAGAAAGGACACTGCAAACCTGAGTTTAAGTACTGCTGGTGCACTTCCTTACTCCCAAGATATGAAATGCATAGATTCCTCCTGCACAGCAGTTACCCACTAGCAGCCTGTGCTGCTGTCCCAGTATCCTACTTGCTGTTAACACCTTTCCTTTGGGTACATCACTGCCATGCTGATGCAACATGGTGAAAAGAATCCAGTTTTAATGACTGAGCTTCTCAGGTCTTTTACTGCAACACTGAATGGCACTTTGCACTGCAATATTTCTGTCTAAGTTACACGAGTGACTTCCAGAGGATATCCTAACAAACAACTGCAGCTTGGGATCATAAAGCCTCAGTTTTCACTGTTTTAGAACAGACTCACCTTTTGAAGAGTGTCATTTCTATATGCATGAGCACATAAAAAAAACCAAAAACCCTACACAAGTGTATTCAAACAACAGCCTAGTATTTGTACTGTTTGCCCTTAACCTCATTAAAAAACCTCTCATAAACAGCAAGTGCACTTAATTTTGCCCTTCAACTCTTTACCACGTGAAGAAACATACTCATAGTGGATCTTTAACAACAGACAGGCAGGAGATGCTGCAGATTTTGCATTTAATGAACACATCAAGGGGCAGCCTGGGCATATTGTGTCTTCTCAGAAATTATGTGCTACAATTACACATATAATATTATAAATATTTTGAAACATGAGAGAAGTAGACATGTGCAACACAGGTAAAAGCACCCATGTAAACAATCACACACATACACACAGGAAAACCTCAAGCAAAAAACTCCACAAGCATCCAAGATACCAGCTCACACACAGAGAATGCTCACATCGCTGCAGTGCCATCTTCAGAACTTCTCAAGTAGCTTAAGATTGCTGAAAGATAAGAGTTTCCACCATAAAAAAAGAAATACACTGTGTTGCAGTACTCCAAGGATGACCAAAGGCTGAGTAGTGTCTCAGTAGCTCCCACCAAAGGCTGCCTGGAGCCCCTCAGCTCACCCTGCATGGTCAAGGAATCAACAAGAGAAACGTTTTTCAAAGAGGAGAGGGTGACACAGAGTGAAGGGAGGAGTGTGAATCCTCATCTTCAGTCCCTTCTTCTGAGCAACAAATGCTCTCTCTAGCCTGTAGTTATTTAATACAGAGTATGTAAAACAGACAGGTGAGCACAAAACCCCTGAAGAAATTCCCATCTTTTGAACAACCAAGGCCCTTGTGGATCTAGTTTAAGGGTGGGAGGGAGAATCAATTCTAATAATCCTGATAGGCAACTTTCCACAGTCTCCAGAACCTATTCCATACTGTTAAACTTCAAACATCAACCTTAGCACTCTACCATACAAATTTAAACCGTTTAAATGCACACCGTTTTGAGACAAAAATCTTCAGTCATCTGGAGCTGACAGGAGCTTTGCCCTCCACAATTTTACCCTGAACATCCATTACTGATGCAAATTATTGCTTTAGAGCATGTACATCTCCTCCTGTCCATTATTCTTGACTAACTTACCCCTCCTCTGACCACTGCCTCAGGATGAGGGAGGCTCCTGAGCTGAGCTGCACAGCATGCTAGCAGTGGTACCTACGTACAGCTGCAGCAGGCAGCAATTCCACTTCCTACTAACATTACTACTCATCACTTAGTTACTAATGCAAACTGAAAATCAGAATATCCAGGAGATCATCTGGATCTCAGAGTTCAATATGCAATCTGCAATTGCACATCTTCTGGTTTATGCATGCAAGGGTGTCAACAAGCCAAGCATATCATGGCCAGCCCCACACTGAAAATAGAGGGAATATTCAGTATACCAGACTTCACTCTTTAAGCCAAATGAACCACAAAATTCGTATTTTCCCTTTCGTTAAGATGCCCTAAGAAATAAATACAGGCAGATCAAATCTGATTCTAAACTTCGAGGTTTCATAACAATGAGCTTGCTGACCTATGCTTTATTGGGCAGCTGATGATCTGATCTTGCACAATTACCCAGAGAGAACATTGTTAAAGTTGAGCTCCCACCACACTGCTTTGATAACAAGGCTTAGGGCTGAAGCAGACCTGCTTTTTCACTTGTACTTTAATACCCCTTTCATTTTTATACAATTTTAGTAAGTCAAACACTAATTAGAAAAGGGGAGTATTATTTACACAAGATGACTTTCTAGCATCTGCCCTTTATTCTGCTGATAGTGTTTGGGCAGGAAATAAAGACAAGAGTAGAGTTTTTGAATGATGTGATGCTACAGAAAGTGCAGTTAACTGCAAACAGGAGTACATACAAAAGCATTCTCTCATCCTTTACCTCTACCACAGTCACTTGACTGAATCAGCGCCCATAGGAAAAAAAAACCCCAATAATTGGTGCAATAATTCACACCCTGTTGGGTAAGCATAGTATTTCTCAATAAACTAACTGGCCCAAAATCAAATAGCCTTCTGGACTTGGATAAACTTATTAATTCCTATAAAGCCTAAGATCAAATGGAAACATTCAATTTTCAGAAGTGATGCAATGCAACATTGCTGCTGGTCAGACACAAACACTCCAAAACCAGCCACCAGTCAAGAAAAAGAACATGGTCTTGTTGTGCAGCATCACATTAAGCAACCTACACATGTATGGCTGGTATATACAGTAAAGACAGGTCTGTACAGTACAGATGTACAGGGCATAAATGTATCTCCTAGACACATTTCTAACAGGAACATTTAATTTCCTGCAATTTCCACTGATAGAAAACATCACGTTCAACAGATGGATATCCATCAGATGCCATGCCAACAGACACATTAAAAAGAACTGAGAAATTTAACTGGTCCTTCAGTCAAAGACCCAATCTAGTCTTTAACTTATGAACAAGACAGCAATGCTGAATAAAAGTACAGAAATGTGAAGGAGAGAGAGAAAAAATTCTATCCAGATTTTGATGCCTAAAATCCTCGAGGATAAAAAAAAAGTTCTCCATGTGCTTTCCTTGTCTGGAAAGATTCACCACCAACACTCCAGCAGAACACACTAGCTCCTCTGCCTAATCAATCAGATGCATCCGATTTCCAGTCTCCCCCCAACATGAAGAGACTGAATTTCTGTAAGGATTTATAATTACACTTGGATATTTTGGATGTTATAAGCAGTTGTTTGCCTTTCATATTAGCCTGTTAATAGTGATTTCAAGGTACACTGGCCAGTATGCAGATACTCCTCATTAAAGTGTGTGGCAAATTGATACGCCAGGATACAGTTAATTCCCTCCCATGTGGTATTTTTGCTCAGCACATCTTCTAATATCCCAAGGGTAGCTGCACCCCAAGAGCTGCACTGCTGAAGAGTTCTGCCACACAGGCTCCATGAAGGTGGAGGAAGGAAGGAGGAAGGAGGACCTGCAGGTGACTTGAGATGACCACCAAAGCTTATGCCCATGCAGCAAGATGGTGGGGAGGAGCAGTATATGCCTGAGGACATCCAGGTAAGAGTCACAGACACCAGGTTCAGTAGAATCCAGAGCTCCAAGGTCCTCAGCCAAGGAAAAAGCCAGGCTAATCCTCTAGGCAGACAAGCTTAAACTCGTTCTATTCATCAGCCAACACACAAACTACACCAAGGGGTGTGGAACAGATAGAAAAGGGGAAGGGAAAGGTAGAAAGGTAAAGAAGTCAGTATCTGCAGTCCCTAATGCTCACCCTATGGGTGTTGAGCATATTGTTTGGATAATGTCTAACCATAGACTCATATTCTCATACAGAAAACTGAGTTAGTTCAGGTCTCAGACAACCAACAGACAACTGAGGAATACATGGAAGTCAGACATCATCTTCATCCACTCTTTCAACTGACCTCTGAAGGGAAAGCTTCTTCCCTCAAAACTGAAGCATCTTCTAAATTCTGATTTCAGGATCTACTTTCAAGTCACAAATTCAAAACGGAGAGACATCTCTGCAATATAGAATATTGCTCTACAAGCCTAAAAAAACCCAAACAACAACAAAAAACCCCCACACCAAGAAAACAACCCTACTAACAAACAAAATAAAAAAAACAAAAAACTCAAACTCATCAGACAGATGTACTCAAATTCCTTCCACCCAACATGTACATTTTGTTACAAGCACTAGGTACGGGGTCCATCCAACAAACTTGGATGTTTCAAATTTTAGTGGAGGCCTATACCCTCAGCAGTTGCAAGCAGCAGATCCTCCTTGTAAGGCACAGGGATAGAATTATAAAAGTATTCAAGTACCATGCGTAGAGAATTATAGGAATAAAGTTCTCTAACATGTGCTATTAGCTGAATTTCCTACACTAAATCAAAGCAGGAACATATAGTGAGGAAAAGGGAAGGAGAGAGGATGTAAGAAAATACTGAGGAGTGAGATGTGACAAAACCTTGCTTTAAATGCAGTAAACTCTCAGCATCCATCCTTCCTTTATACACTAAGCCAGAAAGACAAAATCACTGGCATTTTTTAGACAAGTAGCTTTCCTGCCTGAAAAATTACTTCATAAAAGAAGTTATAAAAGTATAAAAAATTCTTTCAAGGTAACACAAACTTCTGTTTCCTACCCCTGGAGGACAAGGGAAGATCCATCAGTACAGCATCACAAGTTTCACCTCAGATTTCTCAGCATCTCCCTAGGCTTCTCAGCTGAAGACATACACCAGCTGTAATATATGACAAGTTTTCTACTTCAAAATACATTGAACCTGAAAGGAAACTCCTTATGCTGGACCTACTCTTTCTGCCATTTAACTTTGGTTTCCTTGTTGCACTACTTCCAGGTAAACTATAGCTTTGACTTTTCAGAGTAAAAAGTCTCACTGAGTTCTTTATTAAATGCCTTTCTTAAAAAATAACAATAAACATGGGTAACAAGCAGCACAATAAGTTCTCATTGTATACTCCTCAACATATTCATTTACTTCCAATTCATCACTGACAGATTTTGATTAATATGCCCTTAAAAACTTTATGGGCAGAAGTGCCACAACCTTACTGAGCTACCTCTTCCCATTATTTTTTATTCTTAGAAAAACAGCAGGATTATTCATCAGACAAGAATCCAGTTACTCTGGGCTAGAGGATGCTAATGAGCTGCACACAATACCCTTCACAAGGCTGTAAGATGAAGACCACCTATGTTTGACAAAGGAATGGAGTGCACAAGTAACTTGCTGAATGTCTGCAAAAAAGACACCTCTCATCTAGGTGATACATCTGAGAATGCAGGTAAGTCTCTGCTGACCTTTCTTCTCTCAGTGCTTGAGGGACCAGGAGTTCCTATGACAGAAGACACGCTGCACATGACAAACACAATTTGTATGTGACATAGCTGAACTGTCCATAGGCCACTCTCCAGCAGCACATCAGCACGTTGCTCAATTCACAGAAACAATCCCTGCTCCCCTGGGAACTTGCACACAGCAATCCAAACACAATCAGACAAAACAAAACAGAAAGTATCATCACGTTCTTGCAGCAGGCCAAGCAGGCACTACCAACAGCTTCAACAGTTAAATACCTAGCATTAAAACTGTTCTTTCACAACAGCTTTCCAGTACCTGAAGTGAGCCTACAAGAAAGATGGAGGGGGACTTTTTACCACGGCTCATAGCTGTAACTCTGAAGTGCAATTCTCCCTGTAGATGTTAAGGGAAAGCATGAAAGATGTAATGGACAGGACACTGGCTGGCCTTTTCTTCCCAGTGAAAGTGTACAATGGTAAAGATTTCTAGGTTCACTGACCACAAGGTAAACTCAATACAGTTAGGAGGAACAAGGGCATTTGTTTTTCAAGAATATGCAGTGTTTACATGACCACATACTTTGCCAGTCAATTTATTTAATGATTATTCCCCTTTTGAAACTTTAAAGCAAAATAAAACTTCTTGGCTTTGTATAGGCAAGGAGAAACTGTATAGAACAATGAAGTCCACAGGGACTAGAAGTCTACCTGCAAACCAGTAGATCACAAGACACGAGTTTTTAGAATGAGCTACTAAAAGATCTTGAAACTTCTTCAGCCCTTCCAGAAACATAATCTTGCACGGGAAGAATACAGATAAGAGACCAGTCCTAAACAGAACAGTTTCTCAAGTGGGCCTGTGGTAGATCTGCCACCTCTCAAGAGTCAACTCACTCAACAGGCCCACATTGCTTCCTATAGTGAGCACAAGTACCACATTCCGGCTGTTCAAGTAGTAACAAGTACCTGAAGCTGAAAAAGGTGCTCACGAAAGTGATTCAGCATGCAAAAGATTTGAGCAGTCACCACATGTCACCACACCTCAGAAGACTTGTAGGGAAGCAGCAGGCCAAGTGACAAAAACAGAAGAGAATGTTTCTATCATACAATCACAGCTTCAGGTCCAAAGTAAGGCCAGAAAAAGAAACTCAGTCACCAAGACAAGTTAAAGTGTGCACATTTAGGAGCTGAAGGACCTGGACTGGTCTTCTAAGGAAGTGCCTTCCAACCTTTCCATCTCAGCCACATGGCTGCTACTCTCCTTTCTTACTTCCCACCTCAAGCCCTGAACCCTTGAGACCCTCACAGGAACATCATCTCTGGAAGTGATCCCCAGTTTCACTTCCCAGGACTTCCTTTCACAGGTCTTGCGCAACCAAGGTTTGCTAATGAGTTTTAGATTGGGTGGAACTGAAACTCTATGTCAGCACACTCTTACAAAAACACAATTTTGGTGCCAGAGGCCGTAGCATCTTCTAAATTTTTTCTCTCACATTAAAGCTTCCTCATTTCTTTTAGGGATGTGGATTCCAGCATTTACATTTCAAGCTGTCACTAGCACGACCCTGGTTCTGCCTTACATACAAAGTAGGACAAACCATTTGCTTTACAGGCAAATTGTGTTTTGATTTTTTTCATGGCCTATCTTTCTGCCTGTTCTGCAGGAAACAGCAGTCAGTGCCATGTACATCCGGAACTTATTCATAAAATAAAACACCCAACAAAATGTTCAATGTTTGGCCCAATAGGCTATCATAATGTCTGCAAGTTCTTGTCATGTTCCAGGGCCTTCATGCAGTAGGCATACACAAACAAACAAAAAGTAAATACTTTCTGTCCAAAAAAGTGGTGGTGTGATGCTACCTCTAGTAAATTACCTCTACTGATGCCTTTTCAGATACTAAAGCCACTCTGCACTCTCTTCAAAAAGACATAGCTAGAAGCCAGGCCACAAAACACACAAACAGTTTTTGTTAAACTGCAGGCTCGACAACTTTTAAATCTTCATGTCCCTTTGCACAGAACAGGAGAAACAAAGAATGAGTGCCAGGGATTAAAAAAAAAAGAGTAGGAGGAAAAGAAACAAAGAAGAGTCTCAGCCCATCTACCCCACTGCAAAAAAAAAAAAGAATAAAACCTGCTCTGTGCTGGAAACTCACACAAGATACCTTGATTTCAAGCAGCTGAATGCAGACACAGGTAGCTATGACTCTGAGACTAACACACAACTGTGTTTAAAAGACTAGAGCAAAACAGAAGACTGTCATCCATATATATTAGATTATAATACAGCATTTCTCATCAGGGCACGGTACAGGGCAAACTGGTATGCTTGGAGCTGTTCTGTCTTCACAGTAGATGCTTCCATTGCAGAGAACATTACCAGTACACCTCTAAACCAGTTCACCCAACTGTTTAGAACAGTGGGATTAATTATGGCATACCAAAAGAGAGTAAGGTTTAAAACAAGTGGGGAAGTGAAATATAGGGACAAAGATATGAACTTCAGTAGAAACCTCTGGATACACAAACCCCATTAAGTACAAAAAAAGAAGGCACTTAAAAGGAGAGGATGAATAATCACTTACCTTTCAAAAGGGGCTGAAAAGTTGGAATTTCCTGCAGTTTTATGACATCTGGATCATTGCTGACATTCCGTGAGGATTGTGTTCCTGGAGCTACGACCACAATGTCGTCCATTTTTGCTCGTTGCTTGGCTGGCAATGGAGATGCTGGATATGGGAGGGAGAGGGAACACCTTTATAAGCAGATACTACCAGAATCCAATAGAGAGAATACTGCTCTATTTAATATTGCACAGGTATGTTTTTTATAGCACATTGCCGAGATCAGTGAAGTGCTCTAAGCTCCCTTCCCCACCGGGGAGCAGCTGATTCCAGAACACCTGCACCACTGACGGCCCGCCCGCTCCTGCTCCCCCAGCTCCGCACCCGCGCCCAGGGCGCTTCGCATCCCCAGCTCTGCTCCCCCGGCCCGGGCGGTGTCCCTGCACCGTCACAGGAAGGGCCGGGCCGGGCCGCGCCGCCGCTGCCTCCCGGAGAAAGAGCCCTTGCCTTCTTCACAGTCCTTCCCCTCTCCACAGCCACGGTCCCTCCCAAGGAAACAGCCATGCTCCTCTCCACAGCCGCTGCACCGGCACAGCCCCGCTCACCGGGGCACAGCCTCACGCCCTCGCTCTCTCCTGCCAGGCACCGACCTGCGGCGCTGAGCTCACCCGGGCGGCTCTCGGCCTCAGCGCTCTGCTCCGCGCCCATGGCGGTGCCTCCGTCCCCCGCCCGCCGCAGCGCGGGGCCGCCACCGCCCACGGGGTCNATGCAGATGTGGCATTAGAAGGGGCTCTTTGTCCGCTGCTCGGTCCTAGTGAGGCCAATATCTGTAGTGCGCTGTCCCCTTCCGTGCTCTTCGGTATTAACGGACAAGTTATAGTTCTTTAAAAAGGAGCCTATGACCGAATATCCTGAGTTGGAATAGACCCACAAAGATCATTCGGTCCTGCTCCTGGGCCTGCACAGACACCCCAACAATCCCACCCCGTACATCTCTGAGACGCTCCCGGAGCTCTGGCAGCCTCAGGGCCGTGACCATTCCTGGGGAGCCTGTTCAGTGCCCGACACCCTCAGGGGGAAGACATCCACATTTCCCTGATATCCAGCCTGCCCCTCCCCTGACCCAGCTCCAGCCATTCCCTCGGGCCTGTCCCTGGTGCCAGAGGGCAGAGCTCAGGGCCTGCCCCTCCTCTTCCCCTCAGGAGAAGCTGTGACTGCGCTGTCTCCCCTCAGTCTCCTCCAGCCGAACAGACCAAGTGTCCCCAACTGCTCCTCACACACTTCCCCTCAAGGCCCTTCACCATGCTCATGCCCTCCTTTGGACACTGCCTAATGGCTTTATGTCTTGCTTACATTATGGCACCCAAAACTTGACAACAATATTCGAGGCGAGGCTGCCACAGCCCAGAGCAGAGCAGGACAAACTCCTGGTCAGGGATGCTCAGTAATTGTGCTGAAATCAGCTCCAAGTGGGAAAAGGAGATTCTGGTGGGTGCAACACAGTTTATCAGGGGTTGCTCAGATCTTGCAACCCACAGTGTCGAGAGAGAACCCGACAGAGAGGATCTCCAACCACAGGCCACCAACCCAAGAAACTCCTTCACCCAAATGAAGGGACAAACTGAGCATGTGGACTGATTAATATGAAAAGAGAGCAAATTGTTAACTTACAGAAGACAGAATACTAATTAATAAGAGAACTACATAACTTGTAACCAGTGAACACTAATTCCTTTGTTTACCAAAATGTATAAATAGTCTAAAGTTTTGATAACTGATTAACATGTTTGGTGAGGCACTACCCACATACCTTTGTGCTGAATAAAGTAATGTCAGCTTTCTAACCGAACAAACTGGGTAAGAGAGCTCATTTCCTGGTTTTTGGTGAGGAGAAGGTCTAGTGGAGGCCATAAGGATGATGTGGGTCTGGAGCATCTATTTTATAAAGAAGAGACCCATGGGAGAAATGAGGTAGAGCTCCAGATAAGCTCTGTCCTAGCTCAGATTTGGCAACAGTTTAAATGTAAGGACTCATGTAAATGTCAGGACTGGCCTGCAAGTTCTAGTGATAGCAGATCAGATCTATTTATAAAAATGAAATATTTATTAAACAGACAAGTGATAAACAGACAATTACTACACAGTATAAAACTCAAAACAGCTAGGGGTAGATTACAGCATAACATAAAACAGTGCACGTTGTCATGGTACCTCTATTAAAGGTAGCAAAAGAAATAGTATTAGGAATCAAATGTAACTTCCCATTAAAGGTCAAGAACATTCACAGATTCCTTCACTCAGGCTCCAGAAGAGTAATCATAAAGCAGTGTCCCTGCTTAGGGGAGAAACTCCACACATTTCCAGGGAAATATATAGAAGATTTCTGCTTTTTGGAAGTTTGGTGCGGCTTTTACAGTTGTAAAGTGAGGTGTCTGTCAGGCAGAAATCCAGCTTATCTTTCCAGATCTCACTTGGACAGTGAAATGTTTACTGGCAGTTGGGAGATGCCAGACCCCATAGCCCCAAAATGACCCACAAGACAGCTTGTCCTTTTTGAGTTGTCTGACCACTTAACAAATAACAAATAAGCTCTTGTGTGGGGTGAAGATGCCCTGCTACAGAGGGATTGCAGGGGCTGGACCTGTTTAGTCTGGAGAAGAGAGATCTCAGAGAGAATCTCTTTAATGCAGATAAAATATCTTAAAGGGGGTGCCAAAAGGAGGAACCAGACTCTTTTCAGTAGTGCCCAGTGACAGGACGAGGAGCAACAGCCATAAACTAAAATATGGGAAGATTTTTTTTTCAACATGAAGAACTTCTTCCCACTGAGGATGGCAGACCACTGGAACAGTTACTTAGGGAGAGTGTGGAGTCTTCCCCTCTGGAGAAATTCCAAACCCATCTGGAATGTGGATTGCTGTGCCATCTGCTCAGGATAACCCTGCCTTGGCAGGGGGGCAGGACTAGAAGATCTCCAGAGGTCCCATCCAACCCTAAAAATTCTGTGATTCTGTGATTTTTTTTTTTTTTTTAATTAAAGGTATTAATTCTTCTGTGCCAAGGCAAACCTGCCAAATGCCAAAGTGCTGGGCACAGAGAAATGTGGGCAACACCCATCACCAGCAGCCCTTATATTCACATGTGCCAGGCATGAGGGAAAAGCAGCCCAGGCAGCTCAGGCTTAGGAAAACAAGATTTAAAAACCTCAAAAAATGACAAGTGTAAATGAGAAGAAAACATACATAGAGATTGGAAACTTACTGTTTTCATGTTTGACAGTCAAATCAGCAAAGACATCATGCAATTGTCTATGACAGAGTTGTCTATAAATAAGAACAGCACTGGTCCATGCTGATTTCTGAACAAGACTGTTCTCTGATCAGGCACAAAGCCCAACCTCATCCCAAGCTTTGCACCAAAATCAGCACCATTTCTCTTGGCTGCTTTTGCTAATTGCCACCAAGCTTTAATCTCACACAAGAATGATGCTCCTATCACGTGAGGACTGCATCTCAGCACTGTTACTGAGATCCAGACTATGGGAAGGCAATCCCAATCCAGCAGAACCTGCTGCTAGTGTAGGCTAGTGTATGCTGCATTATGTACTTTTGTAACACATAAGAATAGATTACAATAGATGCTCATCTTACCTGTGCCTGAATGTTTCACCGTGTAGGGAACTGGCTCCAAAGCAGAGATGCTCTACAGAAACACCTTTAGTGACCTAGCACAATGTCTAAGACCTAATGGTGTCCCAACTTCTCCCTCTCTCAGTCTCCCTTTCTTCCCATTGCAGTGGCTAGGGAACACAGCAGCTGCTGGGCAAGGCTGGCTCTCTCCTAGCCAAGTGGATGTGATTTCTACATAGCTTCTGATGGACCTTGGCTTCCCTGCACCTCAGCAGCCTGACCCCTTTGCTTCTGGTCATTTTTATCTGGTCACCTATGGCTGTCTGACCACAGCAGTGTCTGTGCATATTCTCACATTCACCATCTCAACAGTTCAGGTGAAAAACCAGTTTCCCCATCCTCCAGTTCTGACCACCCCAGCCAGACCTTTAGCCTTATTTTTCAGCTTCTTTCTGCTTGGCTTCTTCCACCACCTCTATGTAAGCAAAGGCAGGTGGCAACTGCAACTTTGTCTAATACGTAGCAGGAATAATACCTGTGCTTGCTTGCTTTTAGTATTAATTACCCCTGTTCAATTCACTGTGTGATGCAGTTAGTAGGTAACACCTTAATGTTCACATTCTCCTAGGGCTTTTTCTTTTAATAACAAAAATAATGTCACTAGTTTACCAAAAGAGAGAACCTGGGCTAGAAAGGAACATTTTCTTAAACAAGTGCAGCTGAAAATTTTAGAAGAAACCATTCCGCCAAGACTGCAAGTATCACAAACAAACATTATTAATTGCCCCAAGATGGCCATGTGGTGCAAAATGGGATGGTGGGCTCAGTCTCTTACAACACTCATGTCCAAATAAAAGCCAACACCCAGCAGTACTAACAAAGGGGACTGACTGGGCATGAACAACAAGGCACCTGCCCATGCCTTGGCATCTAACCAGTACAATATATAACCTGCCCTTTGGGATCTTTTCAAGTAATGCACATCTCTAAAAAGAAAATAGATTTTATTTACAGGGAACTAAATAAAAGGTCTATTTCCTGAAAAAGAAGGAATCTGTCTTATAATCTTTTTATTCTTTGCACTCCTTTGGTCTACTTTTACTCCTAAACATTACCCCAAAACAGCAAGAAAAAAAAAAATTAGAAAGGGGAAATTGAAAATTTCTAAGCAAAAACATTCCTTAAGCAAGCAATTGCACTGAGGCAGCTGAGGGAAGAATGGCCAAGACTCCAATCGGGTTCCCAGTAGATAGGTTTTTCCGTACAGCTCCATTCCACAAACATCTTGTACTTGACTGTGATTTGAACAGGATTACTCAGGTAGCAAGGAGTCTTTTACACACACATGGAAATATGGATAGTCCAGAATACACATATTAATTGCTTTCATTACAGCTTCCAAAAGCAGATCTCAGATCTCAGGAAAAGCCTGACTGTGGGTAAAACCATATCAGCCTGACCACCGAGAGCTTCACTAGGTGGTTTTGCCTTTGTGTCTGATGCTCAGGAAGAGTTCTTGGGGCCGGCGAGAGGCTGGACGAGCGGGAATACCCTCGCAGCCCCGCTGGGCAGGCAGAAGGAGGAGGGCGGGAGGAAGGCAGGAGAAGGGCAGGCAGGAGAAAAGGCAGGAAGGGGACAGGAGAATGGCGGGCAGTGAGAAGGACGGATGAGAGGAGGAGGGCAGGCAGGTAAGCAGGTAGGCAGGCAGGTAAGCAGGAAGCCCTGGAGCAGAAGGGCGGGCAGGCAGGAGGAAGAGGAGGAAAGGTGGCGGGGGGGCAGCAGGCATCCCGGGCCCGCCTCCCACGGCCCCTCCTTCCCGGACGTGCCGGGACAGCCGCGGTTCCCAGGCTCTGCCGCTGCCTTCCCGACCCCGCGCTGGGGGCGGGGGCAGCCCGAAGGTCCCCCAGGAACGCGTGCCCGCCCCGGGAGCGGCGGAGACCCCTCGGCGCTGCCGCTGGCCGAGAGCCCCGGCCGTGCCCGAGGAGCCCTGCGGAGCCCGGTCCGGGTGACCATGTCCCGCGGGGGCAGCCGCTGGCCGGTTCGCCTGCTGGTGATCACCTGCCTGATGGCCGGGCCGGCGCTGAGCCAGGAGTGCTCCGCGGAGAAGATGGAGAATTCCATCATCGATATAGGCTTGTCCCTGCCCCGTGGCGTCCGGGGAGCGGAGCCGCTGCGCGTCTCCAGCGCGGGTGCGTGTGTCCGCGCCTGCTGCTCGGGGCACCGGCTCGCAGGTAATCTCGGCCTCCTTCTCCGCCACTGCCTGGGAGGATAATTCTGGAGTTTGGGCTGGTGGGGTGGTCAACTGCTTGTGTTCTTCGTATTCAGCACGGAATTTACTCTCTCATTCAGGCTGCGCTTAGTTCCACCTGGAGGCTGCTACCTTCTTCTGCCAGTAGATGTTAACGCAAGACCCCGTAGTGTTCAGGAAAATAGTTGCATCACAGAAGCAGCGTTAGTTTTAGGTGTTAAAACCTTCCAAATCCTGAATCCCGAAGGTGCATAAGCTGTATTTACTAGATACGCTAAAAGCAGCTGACATTTGCACTGTATTTAATTTTAGCCAAGAATGGGAATGCTTACCCTCCTCTGGGACAGCTGTTTTGAATCAAGCTCTTGGAGCAGTAGGAGGTACAGCAGCAAGTAGAAATGACAGTGAAGGTGACCCTCCAAAGCAGCAACTAGCCAAGGAATTCCTGATATGTAATAAGGAAAAATAATATGCTAAATAATTTTCTTCCCAGTGAGTATATCAAGGAGGTTTTCAAATGTATCAGGATTTGTGAGAAATTGTTGTGTAAAGTAGTGCTAGTGTGGTATGGGTGAGGGGAGGATGAGAGATTAGACTCATGATTTCCCCAACTTTATTTGTACAGGAAAAGGAAGGTGCGACCTTTCATATTTTGGCTCTGGGCCATTCTTCTGCAGTCCTTGGCTGTTTTTCCTGTAGGAATGTTATGTGTTAGTAGTTTTCCTCTTACTCAAATGAGCAAAAGTTAATGAACTAGATCTCATTACCATATTGCTATAAAAGTTCTTATTGCTGAAACAGGCATTTACTTTGTTTTGCAGGAGACAAGAAGTGTAATTTGATTATTTTTTATACTGCAAGAACAAGTACACATCCAAACTGCTACTTGTTTTACTGTCCTAGCACTGAGGCTTGTCCAATGAAACCTTCAACAGGACTCGTGAGCTACAAGATAACTACAGGTAAATCATAGAGAGAGCCATCAGTCCCCACACCAGATGACTTTTGCACCTGTGAACTTTCACTAGTGATCAGGAACTATTTGGGGGTCATATTTTTAGGAAAGTCTTCAAAGCCAAGCATTAGGATTTGAAAATGCTGTTCTTTTCGTTGTGGAGGATGAATGGGCAGATGTGTGTTGAGCCAGCTTCCTGCTTGTAATAATGTCCCAACCCTTAAAATATTCCTTCACATTAGATTCAGAAATCCTCATAATTTGTCCTTGCTTAAAAAGAAACTGCTTCCATTTAGATATAGTCAAGAAGGAAAATTTCTTACATAAAGCTGAAAAGTATCATGAAAACCAATGGAAATACTACACCCTTGTAGCCAGCTATGTCTTTAAAGGACACATGCTACACTAATTAATAATTGTCAATAATAGTAAATAATTGTTATTTTCTGCTTTCAATTAGCAGAAAATGAACTGCAAAAGCAAACTTTCTAAACTCAGAGCTTTATGGCATGTGGGCTGCATACTCAGGAATTTCTTGCTCTCTGGCCTTTGCTGTGGTATTTTTAACAGCAAGGCCTACTTGTTGATTGACATTGACTTGCACTAGACTTGTTTGAACAGCTCAGATAAGAAGCTGGTAATTAGACTGTCCTGCCAAGGCGGTTTCTATATGGCTGTTTGAGAGACCAAACTTTTGCTGAAAAAGAGAACTTTTCCAAGAGGAGCTATGCAAAGAGCAACAGTATGATACAGAGAAAAATTACTCATGTAATGTTACCAAGTGTTTTTGTGCAAGCATAATCACATGGGAATCATGCAAAAGCGATGTACAGCAAATGAACTGCATTTGTGTATAATTATTACTATGATTACACCTTCCTCCATCACTTTCTCCCCTAGAAGAACTGTGGGGTTTCAAACAAATAAAGAAGAAATGCAAACATGCATGTGCTTTTGTTTGGCATGTAGTGCAATGCTGAATGAACAACTTGTTTGCATTTAACACTTCCTTTTCATTTTGGAGATTTGATCTTCTGTGACCTTAATTGTTCTACTGTGAATTTAATTGTGGAAAGATTATGCTAGCTTCTCTAGTGTTTCTGGTAGGTTTTCAAAGGTAGCACCTGAGCAGTGTCGGTAGCAACAAATGTTTCAAACTTTGTTCTTTCATATGAGAATCTGTATGTGGTTACACTAAAAACCAAGCTAAAGGGGGAAAAATACTTGTTTAATTATTTATTTCAATTCCAGTGCAGTTAACAAACCTTTCTTTTCAAAAATAAAAAGAAATGAGTGAGAGTCAGAACTACTTAAGAGCATGTTCCCTTTTAAATGTTCTATGCAGCAGCTGAATGGTTATCATGAATAGATTATATATATATTTCTACATTTTTATAAATATAATTATAAAATTATATATATGTATATGTAATAGGAATTGACAATTAGCCCATCTTTCCAAGAGCTCATGCTCAGCCAAGTATTTTCTATAATTTGTGTAAATCAGGTAAATACTGTAAAAGAAATACTGTAAAATCAAGTAGCTTTTAGGATTATTATTTGTATGGTATTTCTGCACAGAACACTGTTATGTGACTAGACTTGAGGCTGACAGCTTTTTATGACATAGAATTGAAATGTCACTGTGTATATTTTAAAGAAAGGAAGTTTCATTACTCATCATCTCTTAGAGCCCCCTTACATAAATGTTTCTAAGAAATACAAAGAGAGTTTGCCTACATTAGTCAAAAAGGTATCTAATAATTAAATTATTTCTGTTTCCAGACATCCATGCCCCAGAGGATAAATCCCTGAAAACTGAGAACTTTTCTTCTAATGAGTATTCTTTGCCTTCCGATGCTCGAACCTTACTTTCTCAGAGTGAGAATATCCATCAGAATCGCACTGCCAGCTTGCAGCAATCTGTCTTTCATCAGGCATCTGAACTCCTGAACCACATAGGCAAGCATTTGGACAACATGGAACTTCATACAGTTTTTCCTGAATCTCAAACAGCAAAACAGTCTGAGAGCTTAGACCCCATCTCAAGGCAGAAAGTAATTACTCTGCCACCAAACACACCTTCTGCTGTTCCAGTTGGAAACCCCACTGCTTCATTCCCTTCATTCCTCATCACTGCTCAGGCAGCCACTCCTGAAGCCACCAGGGCTTCTATTACTCCTCTGCAGACAAGTACTGTCCAGCTGGAGCCTCATACAACCTCTCTGCATCCTGGTGCTGCTAAACCAAACACAGCCCACCCTGCCACAGCTGCCTCTCTGCCTGCTGCAGCCACTACAGCTAAACCTGGTGTCCCTGCCACCAGGATCACTGTTACTCATGTTCTCTTTTCCAAGCCCACAAATTCTGCTTCTACAACCAAGCAGGTGACCACGAATTCCAGATCTGTTACCACCCCGTCAGGGCTAAGGACTCCAGCCATGGCTCCTGAGCCAACAGTTGTCTCTTCCAGTGATACCAGCCATGTGACCCTCCTCTCTTTTCCAGGTGTCATTTTGTCCAGTGATTCCCCCACATCTTCCCAAAATGACCTTCGGGGTTATGGCCCATCTGACTCAGAAAGCTCCCTGTCAGAAGGTGTTCTGAGAGGGAAAGGTGTCTTTCAGCTGGGGGAAAAAAGCAGCCTTGTAGCAGCTTTGTTTTTTGGGGTGATATTCTTGTTGCTAGTTATTGTGCTGACAGGGAAGAAAGTTCATGAATCTCTTCAGAAGAGGCATTACACCAGGCTGGATTACTTGATCAATGGAATGTATGCTGATGTCTGACTGAGAGAGGGAATAAAATGTTGAGGAGCATCTCTCACTTTTGAGAGGAGAACTCTGAAATGGAACAGTAGATATTGAAATCTCAGAAGAGGATGGATTCCGTTTTTGGGCTTTAATGGGAAAGCAGGAGACAAGAGATGGGTTTGGTGGTGAGAAGGAATGCTCTGTCTGTGCCGAGCTATATATGTCATTTTTGATTTATTACTTAATCCTGAGAGTAAACACTTAAATCCAAGTTAAGCTAAGAAGGTCTTATATTTAAGGAGAAAAAGAATTTCATGAGCCTAATCTGTACTGTGACAAGATTAGTGAAATTGAAGTACACCTAATAAATTGAGTACCTGTGCAGTACCTGTGGGCGTTTTCAGTGCTATTTGCTCCAAATGCCAGAGTGTTACACGATTGCCTGGCAATCCTATTTACCCTATTTGTAGCTTTAAAGGAATACTTAGTAATAGAGCTTTGCATCCAAATGGTTTTAGGTACAAACAGGAAAAAAATCTTACATATGGCATAATTTAATTTTCCTTATCTAAATATAGTTTATAGTTATGTACATATCTTTAAAGTTCTTCTTCTGCATACATCACCGTTTATCCCTAAAACTACATACTACAAGTGTAAGTGCTCTCAAAGCACACCCTCTTCACTTCTAGTGTCCCCTTCATGTTACTGGTAATAAGCATAGCTGCTTAGTAACAGTTGTCTTGATATTCGAGTTTTTTCCCAATCTAAACAACTCTATGATGTTTTCCTGACTCTTCAACAGGGAAAGTAAGTGGGAGCATCTACTGCCATACGACTTCCAATTCATGTTATTTAAATTTCCCTTCATGTACAGTCAGTCTAAACTTGGTTTTAGAATGAAAGGCTAGATTTCAAAGTGTTCATGTCAGGTGGCATAATCAACAACAAACATCCTGGCAGAGAAGGAAGGGTGCCTCGTGAATGCAAGGAAACAGTCCTATTACAAAATATGAAATTTGACTCACATCCAAGAGATTCTTAGATCTGTCAAGTTTAGTGTGGTGGGAAGCAGGCATGATCCAAAAAATGGCCTCCAGGCAAGTTTTCTGAAAGCTCTAAATAACTAAATGCAGAAAATTCTCTGAAAATTCCATTATTCAGAGATCAAAGAAAAGTCAGTGTTCCTTGTGTCAAGAACTTGAATTCTTACTATATGGAGGCTGCTAATTGCTTTATATATATAAACCCAGCTGGTCTGCTACTTGTTAAATCTGACAGTGATTAAAAGCAGTCTGGATAACCTCTTAAAAGTGAATAAAATTACAGAAGAAATGTACCTCAAGTTTATTAGCTTGTTTGTTGACTGTGATTTTCTTTTTTCTTTAATAGCTATTTTCAGAGATTCCTGGTTAAGGAACATAACAAGGAGAAACATTTTTGGGAAATGAGTTCACAGAATGATAAGTACTAGGCCTTAGCTGTAAAAATGCAGATACAGATCTGAGGTGGACCATAATTTTCTCTCATAAGAACTGCAGCCTTCATGAGAAGCTTTCTGTGTTACTGGTGCCATTACAGCACCACACATCACAGCAGGAGAGGTGCTGAGAACAACCCTTGAATACTCACTGTGCATTTCTGCAATAAATAATTTGTTGGAGGGAAAGGTGGTTGGAATTAAGTAATGTAGTTATGGTACAGTAGCAAAATATTCAAGAGAAACCAGCAGATGTATCTCAGGGTTGTTCAGAGCACAGGTCACATGTTCTGCTGGAGAGGGGAATTTTACAAGCACAAGTAGTGATAAAACAAGTGGGAATAGCTTTAAACTAAAAGAGAGAAGGTTTAGATTAGATATTGAGAAGAAATTCTTCCCTGCAAGGGTGGTAAGGCCCTGGCACAGGTTACCCAGGGTAGCTGTGGCTGCTGCATCCCTGGAAGTGTCCAAGACCAGGTTGGCCAGGGCTAGTGGAAGATGTCCCTGCCCATGGCCAAGAGTTGGAATAAGCTCATCCTTGAGATCCCTTCCAGCCCAAACCACTCTCTGATTATTCAGTGTGGCCCATATCATTAGGAACTGCCCTCCAGCCCCATCAGCAGGGCATGCCTAGCACGGTGAATGGCAGAGGTAAAGCTGAGAGGTGCACAAGCACCATGACTGATTTGGTGAGGATGCTGACCTCAGTGGCCTTTCAAAACATTTGAGTAAAACAACAACTTTTGAAGTTGTTCCATGAAAGATCTTCTTTCATGCTCAAGGAAAGAAAACAAGATATACTGAAACACATTTTTTAAATTATTTTTCCCATCCATTTGTCATGGATTAAGAACTAATGGGGAATTAATTGGCAGCTGACCAGTTTGGATCTTTCTCGTGGGGCCTTTAGAAGCTGTGTTTGAACACTAGAGGGCAACAACAGTTTATTAAATAGAATTGATAAATTACAAGGGTTTTTGATGATTTAAAAAAGTTTTAATTAGTTTGGTTTTTTAACTTCCCAAACTATGGCTATTTCATTGCAAAAAGGTTTTATAGGAAAGTTTTTTGTTTATTGGAAGGGTCTGGGTGGAGGATTATATAGACATATTTTAAAAATTTTTTGCTTATCATATCATGTAGAAGACAACAAAACTAAGCATATTCTCTATTTTAATAACATTGAATCAGGTTGCATTATTATTGGCATTTCCAGCTAACACAGAAAGAGAGAGATTTCCCATCATCATTATTTTGACTGTGATGCTTTATTATATGCATGTTTGGAGTTTAATTATTTGCCTGGATATGAATCGAAAAGGAGCAAGACAGAGTAACTAAAAAAATCCATCCAGTTTGTTATGCTTTCCAATGTTAAAACTTCTGTACACTCTTCTATTTTTCCACTGACATCTCCTGTGGTCTTCACTGTGCACCACACATGGAACTGGATCATTAATCACCATGCTGTGATGACAAGCTTCACATTGGGGTGGCTCTTTCTGAAGGTAACCAGTTCTGTTATGGCAGGAGGCCAAAAGCTGATTGACTTTTGTCACCTGGAGAGTGTCATAAATTCTGTAGCTGCTTGTTTTCATGTTGTTGCTTTATGATGCTGAGCAAACATAAATAGTAAATTTACACAGTGTAAATACATACTGTCATGAACAAAACTGTCTTGTGGTATTGTACAGTAAAGCAAATAGCCCAAATGTTATAACCACTGCAAACAGCCATAAATAAATAAATTGCAGATCTGTTTGAGATGGTTGAGAAGGGTGCAAAGTCCCTACCTCAAAGGGCTGCAAACTCAGCGTGGTGTGTTCTCTGCAAACAGTGCTTCAGTTCATCTTAACTCCTGTAGGAGTAGGAGATGCTTATACTCAGGATTATTTCAAGTGTAGTACTAACCGACTAACAAAACCCAACAAACAAACAAGGAAATAAAATCACCAAAAAAAAATTCCATCAGAAGGCAGTTTCAAAACTGGATCTTGTTTTCCTGCCTCCTGCAAAACCATCTTAGTGGATTTGAATCTGATGATACACTTTGATCCTACCATCCCACACTCCATGCTGATAAAAACGTGGAGTTTAACATCCCAGTGCTGCAGTCAGCAGTTCTCACACAGTATCCCATCATACAGAGAGCTAGACTTTTCTAGACTTTTTTTTCTGTCACCCTCCTGAAATGGGCCTAGACAGCTGTGCTCTCCCATCCTCTTATACAAGGAATATACTTCTCTACATTCCTGTTCATTGATAGTTGTGGGATAGCTGCATCCCCTTATCCTTGAAGTCTTGTACATCCCTACAGGTATGTACATGCTGTTCCCAGATGCTTTCCCAATGTCTTGATAGGTATGCCCTGTGAAGGGCTAGGATATATGGAACATTTTTCTTCCTCTTCAGAAAGCCTGCACTCAATCTCACACTCTAAATTTGCTTTTTTTGCTTTAAGTTTCTACACTTCTTGAGGATGTCAAAGCGCAAAGCATAAAACTGCTACTCTTTGTTACCTTTGTGTTTGGTATTATAAACAATGTATAAAAATATTTTTGAGTTTCAGTACAACTATGCTGGATCACTGTTTCCTGTATATTGAATCACTTAATTTTAAAAAACAGGCCTGAGGGTCATGCATTAACTTTCCTTTTGTTTTTCTCTTACTCCTCTCCTTCCATCCTTTAAAATATCATTTTCTTAAGTGGCAAGAGTTTAGCTATGCCATGTTCAATCTGTTCTGATCCTTTTTCTTTTTAGTTCACTTTAATAGAAAATAGACAAAGACAACTGAAAATTCTGTCATACCAATAACATCCAGGAGTAGTAATCAGATCATTTGTCCACTCTGTATTTTCTCAAAGAAATTTAACAAGCAGTTAACATCCAGAACAACTGGCTAAACCATAAGGAATTTTGAAACATTTGCTGATTTGAACAGTCACTCTGATAACCTCAAAGGTGTTTCATCAAAATGCTGTGATGGTAAGGACAGTTATATGAGGTAAAGTAACTCCTTGTAAGGTGCTTTGGTACCGACTACCTCAGAGTAGCAGCTGAATTCTGTCTGAAAGTTTCCAGGAACATCACCAGGGTTTCTCTGTGCTTCCATTTGCACTGAAGAAAGGATGTGGTCAGTGGAGCTTAGGCTTTGACACTGACTTTTGCAACAATTCTCAACAACGCCTAGATGGAAAATTTGCACAAAATTTAAACATACAGTCTTGTGCTGTGAAGATGGTGGAAACCCCCTCACTGTGACACAGATCTCCTGTAGGCTTGCCTGTGTTTAATTAGTTTCTGCGTAAATTTTTCTGTTTGCTTTTATGAAAGAGGTTTTTTTCCCTACTCCAAAATCCAAGTTCCACCAGCACTACTGAAATACTTGGATTTGGATCCTACATGCAAGGTTTTTTGCTCCTCCATGTAAGGATCCAGGTTAGTTTGGGTCCTCTGAGTAAATTGTGAGCGAGATGATCCCTTTACTACAGTGGTCATGTGTTATGTGTCAGTGCAGCTGCCACTGGTCTCAGTGGGAGGTCTTCCAGCACATAGTTATAAGTCAAGTCCTCCCACTTAGAGGCTCATTAACTGTTCAAAACAATTGCCTTATAGGATGACAGAACATCTCAGCCCAGAGGTAAAATTTCTGAAAGAATCTGTAGAACATTTTCCCAGCTGCTTCTAATTATTTAACTATGACAATGTTGTCCTTCTTTGGTTACAGGGCATGAAATAAGGAGCTCAAATGTTTTTCCACCATATGATAACTCAGGCAGTACTTCTGGAAAGACTCCAGATTTGGCACACACTGTATGTTGCCTTTGCTCTGGTTTAAAAAGAGCAAAAAATAATTTGCTTGTGAGATACAATTTTAAGCCCATGAAAACAGCCCACACCATGCTTCTCACTGCTAAACAAGATACACATGTGGCTTTCCTACACTCACAAAGCATAAAGCAAGAGTAGACCCCATTGAAGTGAACATTATAAAGGATGGTAGAGTTTGAAAAGTGAAAGCCTGAATGCTGAAGTCTATCCACATGCTACATCTAGCAGAGTTGCTATGCCAGACAGTCCATCTCAAGGGTGAGTTTAAGTGTAAAGTGCTGGGATGTTTCTGCAGCTGCCAAAAATGTGTATCCCTGGTGATGGTAATGAAAATTATCTCAGGAGCATTGACAATAGCAAAAACAGCAATCAAAGAAGGGTTTGTGTGCTGCAAGCAGGTGCACTACAGGTCCCTTCCTCTTGCCTGGAACATCTCCTGACTTTCTAAACCATTAGGCATTTGGAACATAGAAGAAGGTTATCCTGGGCAGCAAACAGAGTAAAAGTGGGAAAATACAGCAAGTCACCATACAAAAGAGATGCATGGAATTTGTGAGAGACTAGCTTTCCAATATAATATAAATTTATTTTTGCTTCCGTTCATGTGATAATGAGACATTAATCTGAGATAATCAATACATGGTAAATTTCAGTTTCAGAAAAAACATAGTAATAAAAATGTTGTATGTTTAAAACTTCCAAATCTAGCTTTTCAATGCCACCAGTGCCTACTCTTAGGGCAGTGGGGGCTGTGCTAGCTATGGTGGCTGTGAAGGGTGTTAGGGCTATAGGGTCTCTGAGAACTATAGGGTCTGTGAGGGGCAGTGGGGGCCATGGAGTGTTTGAATGCTACAAGGGCTGTGAGGTCTAAGAGGTCTCAGGGGGTTTTGAATGCTGTAAGGGCTATGGGGTCTGTAAGCTGTGGTGGCTATGGGTGCTCTGAGGGCAAGGAGGGCTATAGGAGCTGTGAGTGCAATGGAGGCTGTAAAGGATATGGTGGTTATGGGGGCTGTAAGGGCTATGGGGGCTGTGTAGGATGTGGTTCTGCTGTTTTTCAGTCGTCTCCTTTTCCTTTTTTTTTTTTGGTATGGTTTGGTTTTGGGGCTTTGGGTTTTATCTCCCTCTGGTTGGCATTTTCTCTTCTCTGCTCAGGCCTCTCTTCTCTTTCTTTGCTTTTCCTTTTCCTGCAGGGAGCCTGCCTACCTTTCCACCCGACAGTGGGCTTATACACCTAAAGCCAGCATCAGCTGGAGTCAGCTCTTAGTTTAACTGACTCGTTTTACCCTCTTTTCTTGGAAAGGTGTTTTTAGTTCTCCCATGTAATGCCAAGGAGTATGCTGTAGTCTCTGGGGTGCATGGAATGAAAGCAATGGGTACCTAAACCAGAAATGTCAGAGTCAGAAATCTGACAAGGGCAAGTGTCTGCAAACATTTGGGTCTGTGGTTCCCATTGTTTTGAGTTTTTTACTCAAGCCAGAACACCTTTTCCTATACTGAATGATTTACTTCACTGTGTACCTTAGGTCACACATATCCTAGCTGTGTCCTCCTGTTAAAGTGCCAGGATTCTTAAACCACAAATGAAGATAGAAATCTAAATCATAGTTCCTTTCAACACTTAGAACTTTGGTTATCTTGAAAGAAAAAAGTGTTTTGGGAAAATAGCGCTTTAAATGTATTGTTCAAAAAAAGGATTTCTTAATATGCCAAGATTAAATGGGGATTTTGCTCTGTGTAAGCCCTTTTCAAACTGTTGTAAAAGTATTAGATTTTTCACAATTGCAAGAAGGAAAAAAAATAGTAGAAGTTGCATTAACTGCAAAGCTCTGACACTGAAAAAGGCATTGGAAAGAGCTTTTTGAGTCAGGGCTATTCAGACACAATTCCCTGTCTTTTATGCAAAGATCCATGTGACCAAATACTGTCTTTGTGGGTTTGACTGGGGAGAGGGTAAAAAAAGGAAGGATGAGGAATGGATTGGGTAGCCTCACTGTAATCACTGTTTCTTCTTGAGAGGAGAAAATATAATCTAATTATTCCAAAATAGAATATTATCATCTTTCAATAATATCTTTATAGCAGCCACTACTTTTTAAAATAAATATATTTTGGGACTGAGTCTGATTTTTCCTTTGTCACTTATTTACATTTAGTTGACAGCTGTATTGGAAGAATATTTATTGAAATCTAAGCTACAAGGAAATTATTCAAAGAACTCATGAAAATGGAAAGGCAGTGAATGACACTTCAGCCCTATATAATTGCCTATTCCATCCCCTCATCACATGAAGAATGAGTTACAGGCCATAAGCCACAGAAACCTTTATATATGCAGCCAGTGCATGCTTAAGGACTCACATGCATCCCTGCTGTAACAGGCAATGCCTAGTTGATTTAAAATTTTTTTTTTTATTTTAAAAAGGTAAGAATTTTGTTTCTTGTAGTTTACTCATGCAAGAGTGAGATCAATCTCTAGGGCATTCAGAATAACTTTTATGATACTAAAATAAACTGGGTATCTTTCCTGCCTTCTTTTCAGACCTTAAAACATTTCCTGCAATGAAATATAAAATTTGTCAAATCCAGCATGAGTAATAGTTTTGAATTGTCAGAGGCATCCCTCTTCCTCTGAGAAACCCTGGCTAATGGCAGTTTAATGAAAATATTATCAAGAATATGCCTTCATATTTGTTTTTAATAATTTATTTATTCATCAGTTAAAAGGATAACAAAGATTTGGGTTTTCCTTGAAATAATAAATTGTTCCAACATCTTGCATTTGTGTGGCTTTACCTTACAAATCATGTAGAAGGGGAGCACTTCATAAAACATCGCAGACATTAAACCTAGAGATTAACCATTAGAGGGCAATCTTTCCTGCTCTGAGGAACTCGGTGTGCTTTTCTAGCCTATTTTGAGAACTTGACTAACAGCTCAATAAAAACAACACCCCTGAAAAGATACCATGATTGATGCTCCACACCCATATTCTTGAGGTGCTTAGTGTCTTTGTTGAACTGCAGACTAATTTGTATAGAAACATAAAAATAAAGACATTAATATCAACATAAATATAATGTGAACATGGCTATAAATATGAAATACAAATAGGAAATATGACTCTTCCTCACAAAGTCTGATGAAGAAGAATGAGTCTCTTTGCTTGCCATAAAGTGCACTCTATGTCCTTTAGCCCAGAAGTGACTACTGCAGGTGGCAAATGAGCTCTTCTCTACACAGACGGTGTGTCACACCATAACACACACACACAAAGATTAAAAACTGTTGTAGGAAAGATTGCTAGTTATTGTGACACAGTAACTTACCATTCTTGACCATAGGCATAAATTCTAGTCACCAATCTCTGTGACTAAAAAGAGTGCAAGAAAATGCACAAGGCTTTACCAGTAACTAATTTTTGACTTCAAAAGCTGCAGTGCAAAGCAGAATTGTTAAATATTATGCATATTGCAAAACGCTGAAGGGGTTTGAAAGCGGGTTGCAAAGGAAATATTCTTAAATTGTTGTTGCTTAAAAGGCACGCACGGTATGGTTAATAGAGCCCAGATGCTGACTGGTTTTGAAATGCTGAGCAAGCTAAAACAAAATAGTGTTTTGGTGTCTGTCAGCCTGAAATGTGAGCTCTTTTAAAAGGATGTTTTCGCTGTATCAACATAGCATTAAAGCACTTTACAAATTTTAGAACAGTAACTTCCTCAAATGACATTTTTATAATATGGCTTTGAAATGTAGCCACGGCTAAATATTCATAAGGAAAGTCTTGGACTTGCCCTGTGGTCTGGTGGGCAGTGCCAAATTAAAATCAGAATCCTGCATGGTTCACACTAAAAAACATGACCACTGAAGAAGCATATCCTCAGGCAGTGCTGTTTCCAGCTCCCTGGGAGATGGGAGAGGAGAAAAGAGATAGCAGGTAGACAGCCTGATCTTGAATGCACCATCAGCAGGAGTCTAAACGCTCCTCCAAAGTCATAAAGAAAATGCCCAAGCTTTCCAGGTCATCTTATTTCATATTTCCCTGTAGGGATATTGCTGGATTTCTTTCAGACTAGCTTGCCTGTATGGGCTGCTGAACTCAAGCACCTTCTTCTCTGTGAAGTTTTGGTTGTAAGAAATTTTTTTTAGCCACAAAGAAATGCAGTTCTCATCCTGAGCACCAGGCAGCCTCTTCTGGTAGAGGAGATGGGAAAAAAAGGATGGGTATTAGCAGGGAGCGGGGAGGAGGGAGGCAGGGAGGAAGGGAGGGGAGAGTTGGGGGGAATAATAAAGTAGTACTGAAATGCAAGAGAAAAGGCAATTCCATATCTGATAAAAAAGGGAATTTGATGGGCTATTTGATGGAAAATTAGTAGAAATGCTAATTTTTGCTGTGATTTGACTGTAGTAATAGTAATGGCAAAAACAAATCAGGTTTGTTGCCTGGAGAAAATTGCTGGACTAGAGAGGTGACTCTGTCTGTTCAAGGAATCTGCTTGTAGTTCCTGTGTCCTGGGAAAAAGGTGCAGTTCCTATGGCAGGGGAGGAAAAGTGAGGGGAAAAGTACCAATGCTTGTGATTGAACTTCAAGGAGGAAAACATGAGCACTGAGGGTGGTGATTCTGCTCTCGTGAGACCCCACCTGGAGTCCTGCATCCTGCTTTGGGGTCCCCCACATAGGAGGGATGTGGACCTGCTGGATGCAGAGCACAGGGCTGGAGCAGCTCTGCCATGAAGACAGGCTGAGGGAGTTGGGGTCATTCAGCCTGGAGAAGAGGAGGCTTCAAGCCTTCTAGTGCCTGAAGGGGGCTTACAGATTGAAATGGGCTTTTCACAAGGGCATCAGTGATAGGATAAGGGAGAATGGCTTCCAAATGAAAGAGGGCAAATATTAGAAAGAAATTCTTTATTATTCTATGATGTGGCCCTCTATTCATTGAAAAAGGAATGCCATGGTGAACCCATTTGCACTCCTGGAATAGGATAAACTGTGTAAGGCATTTCTATCACTTTTATTAGAACTGACCTTGTTTTGAGGAAGAGTTGGATGAAAAATTTTTCTTTATAAACTGTATGATTTGAGCAATGTGACAAGATGATGACGATGTCACAAGTCAGGGTGTCCTATTTTATTCTGTGAAATTGTTGTAACAGGCATCATTGCATGGCAACATCACACTCCATTTCCCAAGTTCCTGTGCTGCAGATTTTCCTGCTGGGGGCATGAGGACTTGAGCTTGAATTTCAGTATGAAGCCTTGGCCCTTTTGAAATCAGAGAGAATTTTACCACTGCCTTCAGAGGGACCAGCATTTCAGCACACCATGCCCATTAATTGTTGCTGAAACATTCAGTGAAAAGGCTAATTATGAGAGTGGCTTCTGTGATATGGGTAGCTACAAAGTCATTTGCTGAGTATCCATCTTCTTTTAACAGCTTTTGCTCATTAGGGACTTTGGTTCTGGTTCTACAGAAGATCCCATTGACGCCATTCAAACTTGGGGCACAGTTCAAAAGCAGAGTGACTTTGGCAGTCACTGCTGATTTCATGAGCTCCAGCCGCTGTCCCTTGCTGTTCTAGGAGCTGACACAACTGCTTGTGAAGCTGGGCCACCAACTAAATCATGGAACTTACCCAAGTTTAAAAATAGCCCATGAAAGCTCTTGTGTCATTGAGCCACCATCCAAATTCAGATGTAAGGGTTAAGCTGTCCAGGTTTCTCAGCCTATTTGAGCCAGCAAATCAAGGTTTGTCTTTCTAAGGTGAATGAAAATAACTACAACCAACAAGGGGAGCTTCTTACTAAAAAAACAAGAACAACAAAAACTCATTTCTCTCCACTTACTTTAATTTCATGCTCAAATAAAGGAACATAATCATCTCAGAGCAATCATGCCTGTTGGAAGTTTTTTGTGTGTGCTAATCTTGCCTCCTACTTTACTTTGTAAAAGCTTCTGCTATAGAGTTAATTCTACATGTACAAATTAGAAGTAAAGCTGACAAACAATTAGGAGATAGGTATTTTTTTAATTTTTCCACAGTAAAAGCTGACTGTCTCATAATATCACATGACACCAGGAGCCCTTTAGTCAGCCTACAGTGCCCAGGCCTTTAATCTGGCCCAGATGTTATCTCCTACTGTAATAACAAGAAAAGCTATGAAAATATATGTTGAACAGATATGATGATAAAAGTTAAATGTTTCTGTGAGTTTCTAAGAATCCTGAAAATAATACCAATTTTGGGATGGTGAATACTTCAAATGTTGCCCTGAGTTGTTCTGCCTCATATCATTATTCTACTCACCAGCTGTCACATTCTATGAGGGCGGGAGAACGTGATGTAGACGTCTAGACTTAATGAAAACATTTAGACGCATTGAAATAATGAAGTAGATTTTCTCATCTAGAGGAAATGCAAAAAAGCTGCATTTTACATTGTTTATTAGGAACGAACAAAGAAGGTAAGGAAGGGAGCTATTTTCAATTGACAGTGTATTACAAAATCTTAACTTTTTAGCTTCTTCAGAAAGAAAAGGGTAGGTTTACTTGAATGCAAGAGGGGGAAATACTATGTTTAAACATAGCACACAGGCCATTCATATTATTGGTAACAGTGCTCTAAGCAGCACAAACCCAGCCCACCACATTTAGTTTAGCAAGGGGGACAATAACGCCCCCAAAAGCGCTGGGAAATAAGTCACACATCATTACATCAGCTGGGCAGCAATTCCTGCTGATAAGGAACGCCTGCTCCCTCTGCTCTGGGAAAGGCCGGGATTTATTGCTCTTCAGCCTGCACACCGAGGCAAGGGGTCGTAACTTCATTCTGCCACCCTGCCTGCCTGCCGCCCGCCCCCTGGGCCATGCCCCGGCATTACAGCGCGTTTCAGGAGCAGAAGCGCGATCGGGATCGGGGTCTTTGTGCTGCCGCTCGGACGCCACCGCGGCTCTGTGGCGGAAAGTAGTCCCGTCCTCACGGGCCAGGGCTGAACCGCATCGCAGGCGGCGGAGGGGGCGACGAGAGGCAAAGTAGTCCCGCTGGAATGCGGCCGCCCCTCACCTCGCCCCGTCCCTGTGCTCGGGGGGTGCCGTAACCCTGCTCACCTCCGTCCCTTAGGGAGCTCCCCCGGGCCGCACTCCCCGCCGGGGTTCTGCCGGCTGCGAGGCTGCCGGGAGTGTGCGCGATACCGCCGGGGAGAGGGGAGCTGCGCGCCCCCGCCCCTCCGCTCCGGCCCTCCCCGACGGGAGCGGTGCCGGGGGCGGGCGCTGCGCCGGGAGCCGGCCGGGCACGGCGCGGGAGGAGGAGAAGGAAGAGGAGGAGGAGGAGGAGGACCGTATCCCTGCGCCTGTGCGCGCCCAGCGGAGGAGGAGGGGTGGATGGGGGAAGGACCGCGGCGGTCGCGGTGAGGCGGCAGCAGCAGCAGCCGGCATGGAGGGCAGCGCCCGCTCCCGCGGCGACACGCCGG
>VWYI01030295.1:75921-190651 GCA_013399455.1 Anthoscopus minutus | reverse complement strand
CGCTCCCGGCCGCCGCCGCCTCCCCGGCTCCTGAGCAACTTCCCGAACCGCGCCGGGAGCAGCCCGCCCTGCCAGCGGCCACCGGCCGCGTCCCGACCCGCCCCATTGTTGTTTTCAAGTTTTTTCTTTTCCTTTCTTTTTTTTTTTTGTTTGTTTGTTTTCTTTTTTGTTTGTTTTGTTTTTTTAAGGATCCTCCTAAACTATCGCGCTGTCCCCCCCATGTGTCTCTGCACCCCCAGCAGTCCGTGGGCACCAGCGGCTCTGGGGCGGAGCTCGGCCCCGCCGGTGTCAGGCTGGTCCCGCTGTGCCCATCGCCGGGCTGGTCCCGTTTCCCCCCGCGGTTCCATCCCGGGGGGAGCGCGGAGCCCCGCGTGCCCGGGAAGCGGGGCTGTGCCCACCCGCTCCTCGCAGCCACGGGAGCGAAGGGAGCAGCGAAGGCTCAGCTCTCAGCTGGGCTGGCGCTGCGCTGGGACTTGAAAGAAGTTTGTGTTTCTCTGGTGAACCACCGCGGATGCTCATACAGCTTTAAAGGAGCAGTCGTGTGCCTTACGAGGGGATGTTGCTTAAAGTAGCTGAGAATTTTGATTCTGCTTCCCGGCTCCAACAAACTTCCTTGTCTTTCAGGGCATAAGCTGAAAGAAAACAGGATTTTTTTTTTTTTTAATGCTGTAAACCCAACTACAGTAACTGTTATCTGTGTGCAGTCTTTCTGGGGAGAAGCCGCCTGTGGTGCTTGCATACATAATTACTCTGTTTACTTGATTTTGACTTTTTTCATGCTGGATAATGGAGAGGAGATTAATTGCTAACAGTTAATCAGCCACATTTTGATTTAGAGTTCATCCCCATTAGAGTGTTTTGATGAAAGTTAGTCTAAAGGTGGTGTAGGTTGAAGTAACTGCTCAGTCTCCAGTTGCTCAGTAATCTGGAAAACAAAGATTTTCATCTCATCCCTGGCCTTTTTTTTTACCCTGTGCATCTGTTTGCCATATTGTATCCTGTTTGCAGAGATACAAATATACTTATTTAAATGGCATGTGTAATTTTTCATACTTATGTTGTGGCAGTTAAACCCCGATTTTTAAAGGATAAGTTGGCTCTGGAGTATAGGGAGAAAATCTTAGCTGATTAGCTTATTTAAAAAGTAACCATCATACCATTTTAATATACCGTGTGTTTGGCTTTAGTTTGATGTTCAGTCTAGTTCAAGTGACAGCACAGAAATAACTGTTGTATATGATGTCACATAATATTGTTACAGTACTTTCTGAAAGTTAATCTCAAAATATTGGCATGTGCTTTTGCAAATTTTTGTATACTTCATGCTTAACAGGATGCTTTGAAGAAGCATTCCTTTTATAAATCATATGGCTGTCATTTCTCATCTCTCACTTCTATCTATTGCCAAGGACATTTGTATCCAAACAGCGTTTCTGTTTCTTCGGTGTTAGTGGTGTACTGCTGCTTGATTGGCTACCTGAAGTTGTAATCCTCTGCTTGTGACACAATAGTAATTTTCCTACTGGCTAATTACTTTTACCGTGAAGAAACAAAAATCAAACTTTAATGCATACATCCTCAATAATAAACAGCATCTATGCAAGTAAGAGTAGGTTTGAGTAAGATGTGTTGAGTTCAGAAGAGGTGTTAGCAGTTCCTTAATGAGGCAGAGGCAGTGCCAGCATGAGTATGAATAAGCTTATACATGAAAGTAGAGTTGAAGTTTGGAAGTTCACTGTTTGGCTTGTGAGTTCAGTGCTGTCTGTAGAGAATGCCAAGCCGACAGTGCTGGAGACAGAAACTCAGCAAATGCAGTAGTGTGTGTTTGTGGATTGCAGCATCCTCTCTGCTCTCAGAGCCAGCCTCCCATTCTCATAGAAAACACAAATGGACAAAGGTTCATGACTGCAGAACTGTTACTCTGAAGAAACTGTGGTAGACTTGTTTACCAGTCTGGAAAGGGATAAAATCAGTACCCTGGAAATACATAAAGGCTTGAAGAAGTGTGAGGCTGTTACAGGCTAAAAATTGGTGCACAGGGCAAGGCACCTGTCTCAAAAATCATCCAAGTACTGCAATAAACCGGGTCCTACTGATGTTGGCAGGGCAAGTGTTTGGATTTCTAAGAGCCAGGAGGTTACTTACAATCATGACAACTTGCTGTGGAGGTTCTGTGGTTTGGCCTTGGGGTTTCTTCTAATATTATATCTGTTGGAAGAAGGATGTCGCTGGTCTCTGTTCTTTCCTCTTGGCCTATGGTTTGATTTGGGAGATTGGGCTTCCACCTCTCTAACCAACAGTGCTTCTTGAAGCCTTTCCCTTAGGGTATTCCAGAGCAGTGGAGTTAGAGCTGCTCCATGGCAGCTTTGAGGTGTTCTTTAGGACAGCTGTGAAACCAAAGAGATAATTGTTCAATAACTGACAGCTGCAAAGAGGCAAAAGCAGCGTCATCACATCTGTCAGGATGCTACAGATAACTGTGAAAATGAGGTTTCAACTTTTTAAAAAGTGATAAAGAGAGTTCTTTCTCCACCAGTGTTCATGGCTTGCTTTCTTCCTGGAATAGCTCTCCAGCCAGCATGTAATTGCTGTTTTGTTTTGGCTTTAAACCCTGATCATGCAGGCACTGCATAAGCTCTTTCTTGAATAGAAATCTCATGAAGGATATTTGTGCAAACCTACTGAATGTTACAGACCTCTGTGTTTAGGGTCATGTAGTGAAGAAACGAAAATGCCTTTTTGGTAATGGGTATTTTAAAACTATGCTTCCCTAGAGTTCAGGAGAGAGTTTGTTTGAACCCATTATTATTGTAATATTGTCACTGTTTTGATTTTAATCCATTCTTTCTGTTTTCAGAAACAGATACTTGGTGGGTTTTTTTTTTTAAGACAGATCTATTTGCATGTTGTTTAGAAGAGTTTAATGTTCGAAACTTTGCTAAGCTGTGGTGTGTTTGAAACTTTACTAAATTTTGGTGGTGTGTGCACATATTTTTCTGCTAGAAGTCAGAACAGGTTTTCAGTCCTGAAGCACTCAGGTTGGAGACCAAGTGTGGCATTTCCAGGTACAGCTTTTTTTTGCATTCAGGTGAAGGGTGTCTTCACCTAGAGACTGTACAATACTATGACAATAAGACTTGGAAATATATACATATATTTTTAATAATTGTGGTCTGTTTCTTCACCAAAGCTTGAATCAACCATTTTCTAGTCATGTTTCTTCATTGTATGATTACTCAGAAATCAGTGTGCCCTTGTCTGCCATTTTCCTCTTTCATCTTTTCATAAAATAGTGTAAAATTAGTGTCATCTAAGGTGTTCCAAAATCCACTATTAATTTTATAGTTCTTTCAATTGCATTTCTGTTATATAGTTTAGTTATCACCAGATTGCTTTAACTTTTATTTAAAACTGAAAAATCAGGGCTTAAAAACTTTGATGACAATTTTTATTATGTCTTGGAGATAAGGTAAAGTAGCATTTCTTACAAGACATAGGGAAGTTCTGCTCAGGTATATGCGGGTAAAGGACTTGTATCCTTCAGCATGAATTATATGAAGATATTCATGTGGAAAGCTTTGCCCTTGTTTCTCAGCAATTCTGGTTAGAGGGGCATGAACTGTATTCGTGCTTTTTTTCCTAGAGAATTGCTTCAATATGCATTCTCGGAGTTCTAGGTAAGGAATTTGGCTACAAACTGTCGAATATATAGAAGGGTTTTGTTTTGTTTTGTTTTTTTTTAAAGATAGGGCACATAGGAACCTTTTAAGCTCTGTCTTTGGGAACTGGAAAAATCAGATTCCTTTGGACATCTGTGATCCACCTTTATGATGATGTCGCATTTCAAAAATGCCAGCTTCAAAAATATCTGCTGCACTGCATGTAATATGGGATTTACTTTTTAGTTTAAACCAATTAAAGTGAAGATATTTTTTCTTCCCTCTGAGGAAGTTGGCTAGGGCAGGAAAACAGGGAGAAACAGGTCTCAGTTTCTGATCTGTCACCATTCATCTCCTGTGGCAGCTGTTCTGCTGACTTAAATACTATATTCTTTGTCCCCAATATATTTAACCTTATTAGTTTCCTAAGAAATGTTAAATACTTGTGTTGCTTTTCTGGTGGCATCTTCAAATGTTCCTTTTACTTTTTTGGGAGGGGTCCATGTTACATGTGTGGCACCAGAAATGCCCTCGGAACTAAAGCTTTGTCCCACACTCCTGCTTCTGGCTGAGCTGGTGGCTGTGCTGTGTCTGGGAGCATGCTCAGCTCCTTCTCCAGTCCTCTTGCTGGGGAGCCCTTATGTTTCAGCCCTCTCACCTGAGAGCTTTGGGTAGAATTCAGGGTGATAAGGCATTTCCCTCAGATGGACTTATGCCAGTAAGAGGTGTAAGTTGCATAGAAAGATGTGGAGGGGGATGCAGCTGCCCTGCAGGCTTCAGGGATGGTCTACTCATGGTCACAGGTGGCACTCCCCACTTAAAACTGAGCCCTGAGTTTTAAATGCTGTGGCTCCCCAAGGATTACTGTTAGTGTGTGCACATGAGGTTTGGGATGAGCAGGCAGCCAGTGCTTCCACGTCTTCTGTGCCGAGGACTTTGTAGTGATGACTCTTCCATAATATAACTGCTGCTCTGTGAATGAAGTACATGCTCTCCTAATAACCCTTAGTTTTTCATCTTACACATCAGGTGTGGCTTCAGAGTAAGTATCACTTGCAGAGTTACAAAATGCACAGTGCTCCAAACAAAGAAGCTGTGTCATTCTTTTGTGGTAATTGTCCAAGGCTTGAAAGGGGAAAGCTTTGGGTCTTCAATGGATTATACATAAGTGCTGGGTATTGACACCCTAAATATTAATCAGCCTTTTCCCATTTATATATTTGCCAGGCAAGCTGACATAGAGAGCCTTCATTAAACTCTCTAAATATCCTTGTAGTTTATAAATATTTATGTCAGAACATTCACAATGTGAAAGGCTTACTATTTGCTCCACGTGGACAAACTTACTCAGAACACAGTGCTTGCATTTGCAAGTAGAAATTATCTTGTCATTTCTGTTTTTTGGTATGTTCTCTGGTGAAATGGTTATGAAAATAGGGTGAGGTTTTTGTCACATTATCTTGCTACAGGCCTTTCAATTTCCATGTAGCTGGCACAGTTCCTCACCAGTTTTGAAATGGAGTCAAACATACCAGTCTATGAATAGAATGGGAATACTGTTAATACCTTTGTCTGTAGTACCTTATTCTTAATAGACTTTTAAGAAATTAACCAGTCAAAGTCTAGGTTAAAAGAAGCAATGCTTTAGTTAGTAAAATTTTGTTTCCTTTGCAAAATGTTATAGACTACTTGCAGAAAGAAGCATGTCAGTTTGAAAGATGGAATGTTTTTTGAGCTTCAGTATTTATATGAAGAGAACAATAAGGAAATGTTTTTAATATAAACAGACATGGAAAATGGCAACATTCATACAGATTTTTTTAGTATCTTGTTACAGGATCACATTACCTAAATAGAATTACTCCCTTGTGATATAATCAATGTGGCAATAATGGGATTATAGTTTTAATTCTATTTATGAGGGCCATGTGTAAGTTCTTAATGTCAGATTTTAAAAGTAATCATATTTGAGACAACATTTTAATCAACTAGCTATATAAGTTTGCTTAATCAAAAATTGTATTTTTCTCTGATATGTTTATATTTTTCCCCTTGTTCCTCCCTTCTCTGCCTAATCTGTTCCCAAAGGAAAAATACAGTTTGTATGTAGTGTGCTGGGGTTTTTAAACTATTTGTGCCTCTAGAACTCCTTAATAACAAAGATTCTCCTTTGTCTATTGCCAGAGAGTTAAGGCGTCTAGAAAGTAGCTGATACATTTGTTGGAATTCTGGAAGTTAAGGATATGTGGAAAATAACAGAAACTTAAGGTGATATAGAATGTCAAACTTTGCTCCCTTAGCCATTGTTTCAAAACTCTTGCTTATACTCATTGTATTAGTGTTAATTAAAATATTAACACTTTGGAAATTCAAGAATCCTCTTGTCCACACACAGATTAATAGAGAAAGAATATGAAGAGTAATAGAGGAGTAGGAATTTGTAGACCTTGTGGTGAGTCTTATGCCCATTTAGAAAATGCAGCGATGTTCTTATAACTCTAAAACTTAACTGAAGCTCAGCAGTTACTCTTTTACCCTGCAGGTAATGGTAAAATGAATAAAACCATTCCAAGTTGGGTAGTTTTGTGTTTATGAGTTTGTTTTTCTTTTGGATTTCCAGAAGTGAGTCCCATTCATTATGAAAAAGACAAGATTGTTCACCCTTTCCAAGGGATTGTCTGTTGTGTTATGAGGTGGTTTGTTGTTTTTTTTTTTCCTATGTGTCTTTACGTCTAATGAAAGCCTGTTGAACATTTGACATTAATAGTGCTGAGATTTTAAAAGTATGAGAGTTAAAAGTATGCTACAACAGTTTTTTTCACAAAATAAAAATTAAATATCCAATAATTCTCAAAATTCTTGAAGTATGTGCACATCTTTCCTTAACCATTAAAAACAGTCCCTAACTTTTAATTTGATCTGGGGTCTTTGGTGCTAAATTCTATGTTCCCGCTTCAGAGCAGCTTCCTGGTAGTGCTTAAAAAATCTAAACTAATAAAAAACCCCAGCCTCAAAACAGAATAAAAAAGTTGTTTGATTTGATTTTTACCTGGTGAGATAAACTGACACACTTCAAGAAATATTTTTTTAGTATCTTTTAGACTGGTGTGCAACCTTGGATAAATTGTTGGAAAAGTCATCTGAGAGTAGTTCATTGCCCTGTCAGTGTGGAGAAACTCCTTGTTTGTTAGAAGCGTGCTGCTCTTGAGGGTGTGAATTCTTTGATCCATGTGGAACTAACAGCAATTGGGGTAAGGCTTGCGCTGTTCCTGTGTGCTTGGGTTACACTCAAGCAAAGGAGATGAGTGAGCTGGTAGGAGTGACTGAGAGTAATGCTCCCAGGCCATTCCCAGCTGGATGTGCACCCTCAAATGTGAGCTGTTTAGGCTGGAACACATCATGTACAGCAATTGGTCCAGAGTAGCAACAAACCTTGGGGCATTCCCACCTTGACTTGTCAGGGTGTACAAAGTGTATCTTGCAGCCTTTAGCCTTCCTAGAATTTGGAAAATGGACTCCTGCTGCTGCAGCACCACAGTGTTGTGTCTCGGTGCTCTCCTTCAGTGGAGGGAATATGATTGAGACTTTTGGTTTGTTTTCTCACTGTTAGCAGTGCTGTAGGAAAAGGTAATGCCAGAAGGTGTGAAGGGGAGTGTTTTGTTTCAGTGTGATCCAATTTTCTTTCCTGTCATCACAGTGCTTTGTTTAGATTGCAGAATACCATCCCTGTTCAGACATGGAACTCTCATTGGCAGAGACAAGATTTCTTTTCTGCAGGAGCAGAGGTGCTTGCTAACTATCTTTTCCATTAAATAGATTGTGTAGATTTAAACATGGGTGTTGCCAGTAGAACTGGGGAAGTATTGCCAATGTATGTGGAACTGATATGACTTCATCTGGAGTGCTGTCTGTTTGAGAGCCGTGTTGACAGCTGTTTGAGAGGCTGGAAGAGTGTTGAAGTGTGTTGGTTTTATATGGGTTGATATTTAGGAAGAAGGAAGAAAACCATTCACAGAAATGGTTTTCCTGAGAGAGGCTCCTGGGAGCTTCCTCTGTGCCTAGGAAAGGCTGGTGGCTGTCTAGTTCTGAGAATTGACAGCTCTGTAAACCATTGAGAAGCTGGGTCCACCTCTGTGAATATCACATTTTAAAACCCGGGAAGTTCCAAAAGTCCTTTTCAGCTTCCAGCTTCAGAAGGTATTGGAGCTCTGGTGGGGCTGGGCCGCACTGCTCGGCCCGCTTGGCCTGGCCGGGCAAGGCCGGACCCCAGCGGCTCCCGGGCGGGGATGGGGGGCCCCAGCTGGAGCTGGGCCAGGTCACAGCTGCTGAGATCTCGATAACACCAGGCCCTGCCTCCAACTCTGGGCTCTGGGCTGGGCCACCCCCCCCTCCCTCCAGTGGCTGCTAGGCAGAGAGAGAGGAGCCCAGCTCGGCTGCATCCATCATCATGACTGCTTCAGCCACTGCCCACCAACACCTGCCAGCCTGGGTGAAATGTTAACCCTGCCACTGCACAGATGAGACCTGCAGAGCACAATTCTTCCCTTGGGAAGAAAAACACAGAGAGACAACATGAAGACACCAGGGTCAGTGAAGGAAGAGTTTAAGTTTCAGATGGAAGGAGAATGAGGAGATATTCTAGTATTGGGACTGAAAGTTCTTTTGCTAATGCCATGGAGATGGACTATAATAACTACAGTATTTCCTTTAATTCATGAGAGAAAACAAGTATGGGGGGATGATGAAGTGTTCAAAATGTGGACCTGAGCAGAGGCAGCAGATGTTGAAGAAGCAGTGACGCTATGAGGAGCTTGAGCAGAGAGACAGAGATGAGAGTGAAGAAGACTCTGTGTCTCTGGGAGAAAAGAAAAAGACCTCTGTTCTTGGAGATGAAGATGATTGCAGAAATGAGTGAAGAGAGCCTTTCCTTTGAACAGCTCATCCTTAAAAATGACACCCCATAAGTTGACATGGCCCATTCACTCAGCTGTGAAAATGGGAGGAATTTCACAATAGCAGAAGTTGTTGGGTTTTTTTTCTAAACCAGGCAGCTGCTGTTTGTGAAGATGCAAAGCCACAAGAAGACTGTGCTCTTGTGGAGATTTCTCCATGGTGTTGCGAGAGAAAACTCCTCACCCTGTGAGAACTGAGGAAAGACTATTGTAGAAGTGATAACTGATTTAAAATCCCAGATTTTGTTTTATGTTGTCAGGTGGGAAAGGAAAGAAGGTGGGCAGGGCAGGGGAGGGAAAGTGTTCTGAAGTTTCATTCTGATTTTTCTTTTTCTATTCTTTTAGTTCTGTTAATAAAGCTTTCTTTATAGTCTTAAGATTTGAGCCTGTTCTTGCCCTTCTCCTAAAATCATATCTCACAGCAAGAAAATGAGTAAGTGCCCTGGTGAGTTTAGCTAGCTCTAAACCCACCACATTATTTGGTGCGTTGGCTGGGAAATTCAAATTGACGAATCTAAACTACTACATGAAGGAACGTTGAGGACAGCTGAGAAAATGAGCTGTATAATGTTGAAGTTCTGCAGACATTAATGTGAATCACTGAAGTATTTGATTATACATCCCTAAGGAGCCTTCCTGCTTTCCATAGCCTGCAGTTGGCCTTGGAAAGTGCCAGGTTACTATTTTGCTGCTGCTCTGTAAGCAGGAGGGTCATGGAAGAAGAAGGTGGTACTGTTTTATGGCAATGCAGCTGCAAGCTGATGTCTGACCAGGAAGCTCATCCTGTTGTCAGGTAGGTAGATTCAGAAGATAAAGTTAGAAAAATGTCAGAGCTAAAGTGCTGTATTCCACCCCCATGAGAGTGCAGTCAAAAGAATTTCAGGACAAGGGAGTCCACGTTGCAGAAAGGTGTACAAAAGATCTGTGTGAGTGTGCTGCCTAGCACTGGCTAGAACCACACTCTGGTAATCCTGCTGTATGGCTTTCTTGGCAGCAGGATCATTTGACAGGTTATGCCTGCTATTCAGAAAGCTTTTTGCCTATCATAGGCTGGAACTTCATGGTGTACTTCAGTCATGAGTGCTTTTGCTATAATCTGGCAGGTCTGTTGGCTTTTTTTTTGCCTGGACCTGGTATTTCTACCCTTCCCTGAAGTCTTGGGGTTGGTTGGTTGGTTGGGGTTTTTGTTTTCTTTTGGTTTTTTCCTTTTACCTCCTCATTCTCATGTCTCCATCCTTCTATCTTTAGTAAGGTAATTTTTTCCCTGTATTTAGCAGGCTAAAGGATGACTTATTGCCTCTGTCCTCTGTACCAGCTAGTCCTACAGGATTTCTTGGTCTCTACAGCTAGTACCTGGCCAAAGGCCTGAAAACAGTAAAGTTTAGTGCAGAATCCAGATGCTGTTGTTGCCTAGCTTGATGTCTTTGCTGTTGCACTGATATGGCTGCTCATCTCTTACGCTGGCCTGCTGCTCCTGTGACCTTTTGAGTTACCATCAGAACAGCCCTTGCATGGCTTTAGCCTGAGGAATATACTTTAGGTTAGCTGAAAAGAGGAGAAAATGTCCTTTCTGCCAAGTTTGGGCTGTCTCATGCTCATTTTTTAACTCCTGGTTGCCTGGTATGTCCTGCAAGTATATTTGTGAGAATAAGGAGATTCTGAGAGAAGAGTGCTCTCTGTTCACAGTGAAAGAGGGAATGGTAGGCACTAGTAACTTTAAAAGTATATGGAATTGTGTATTGCATGGAAAAAATTGGGAAAGTGCTGTGATGGAGAACTTGATGCAAAATCCCAGCCTATTGCTTGCTGTGCTTAAAACTCTTATGTATTTCCTGGTGTTTTTATTGTTTACTTGAAAATATAAACCATCTCTGTGTAAGTTTCTTGAGGCTGGCTCTCTGCTATGTGGAAAAATTTATGTTAATTTTCAAATTGTCTCTCTTCTTATTTGACACAAGTCTCCCAGGCTTTATTCTCTATACTACCTCAATCTTTTTATCCTTGCTTCTCCAAACTGAGCAGCAAAACTCAAAACATGTGCAGAAAATAAATATACAGAATTTCTTAGAAGCATGAGCAGTGATGAAGAAATTTGAAACCCAGGGTGTGAAGGGACAGTCCTCATAACTGACTGCTCCAGAATCCTTGTTCAAGTCCAGAAACTTTACATTGTAGTGTTGGTGCTCTGTGGGATGGTTACTGTATTGCATACAAGGAATTTTGCGTATTGAATGGTTTTAGGGAGGTTGCAATTAATGTTCTTGACTGGTTTTCTATGTCCATTTCTCTGCTTTTCCTTCTCTTGTGAGCTGAATGTGGGTGTGTGTCATTCTGTCAAGGAATTTGAAGTCCTTGCTTACTGTGCCTCATCCAGGTCAGCATGTGTTTGTTTGGTACATCTCATCACTGTGTCTCCTCTTTTTCCAGTCCTCACGTTTGCTGTCCTCATAGCAGTGTGCTTGGCATTACCAATTCACTTTAGACACTCAAAGTTCTTCAGCAAGACTTTTAAAAAGATGGGGAATATTCCCTTCCCAACTCAACGACATCATCCTCCAGTGTGACAATCCCTGGGGTTTCTTACCTGTGACTTCTGTGTGGATATTTCTTTCCACAATGTCAGCAGTTGCTCAGTGGTTTCCACACTGTAATTCTGTGGCAGGTTGCCACAACTTATCAGTGGCCATCTCTGCTCTGAGTCCTGTTCCTTGACTGGAGGTTCATGAGGAACTGGTTCAACTAATTAATCAAAGCTGATGCAGTCCTTCCTTCCCCTGTTGTGCTAATGCTTATATTGATTTGATTTTTGGTCTGAACTAATTCTGGATGATGGCTGGCTAAAAATGGCTTTTTGGCAGGTGGTGGGGAGAGCTCAGTAGTGTTGTGCTGGTTTAGCTCCTTGCATTGTCTCACCATGGCACAGGACAAGTGCTTGAGCCAGCACAAAAGCGGGGTCGGGAACCGACAGCTGTAAGTGAAACTGGGGAGAAAGGAGATGGCTGCAGTCGCATCTTGAGCAGATCCTGCATGCTGCCAGTGAAGGGAGGAGAGCTGCTCCCCTCTCCAGCTCCCTGCTGCCTGCCTTGTGTCAGCTTCGGGGTTTGTTGGACTACTTCTTGAGTTGATTCAACTTGCTAACCTAGTCAGACCTTTTGCTTATGTAGTGATTTGAATCAGCTTGGGGAGGGGCCCTTAACTGAGGGAGGTAGTAGAACAGCATGGGGTTTGGGATAGAGAAAAAAGGATTTGCTGGAAATGAGACTGTGTGCTAATTGCTTTAGCCAGGCTAAACTCCATGTTAGTCAGAGAGAATGAGTGTGTTGAAGGTAACACTGCCCTTGCCTCATGGCACCCCAAGCTGTCCTAGATCACTGAAGGTAGAAAGGAAAAAGTGGGAATTTGTGGAAAAGGCCACTAGACTAGTTAAAGAAAAGCATGACAAATTCTGCCAGCTTAAAATTGCCACTTAAACACCAAAAAGATTGAAAAAACGTTTTAGCTGGTAAAGTGCTTGTTTTATGTTGGTTCATCACTGCATCTTGTGGGCAGCAGCATCTTTATGCCTGTAACCGATGCCCATATGTCAGATGTACAAAGCAAGAATTGAGTAAACAAGTGTAAGGGAAAGCAGACTTGAGTGTCCTGGGGATTAGCAGCTTTCAGTAGGAGAGACAGAATTTCAGCCCAGAGAAATACTTGATGTATGAACTGGAGTTTAGCGGTGGGAAGAAGGATGCTAATGGGATTCTAGTTGTAAAAGTAAGGCAAAAAAAAGGACTTTAATTCTGCATGTGGTAAACTTAGGAAAGGTCTTACCTGAACACTGGAGTTAAGAAACAATTACAGGCTTCAGTCACCACTACTGGCAGAATTGCCAGCTGGCTGCACGCTCTCCTGTGTGCACTAGATGACACTGAGCTGGCTGTTAGCTAGATTTTTCATGTTAAAATTGTAAGCAGGCTTTAAAAAGTAAAGGGTTTTATTGTATTACAATTTTTTACACCTTGCAGTTTATGGCATACTTTTTTTCTGAAATGCGTGGTCTTCATTAGCACTCTGCCCTTCAAAAAAATGTACTGTAATTAATTTCAAATCGTAGGAGTTGGGAAGTTATGCAAGGAAGGGAAGGAGACAGTGAAGTAAGGTAATAATAAGTTCTTTTTATAAAGATCCTCCATCTAATTTTAAGAAGTGTGCCCCTTCTGCATGGGAAGATAATCTCTAAACTTGAATATTTTTTTCCACAATAAAAAATTGCTTTCTGGAGAGGGGAATACAAATACAAATTTGGTGTTATTAAAACCAGCAAAGTTTCACCCCTCCCATGTTCTATCTAAAGTTCATAATAAATCAAGTTATATTCAGTGTTTCTGAATTTAGAATGACAGTTTAAGAAATTCAGTTTTCTTAAAATCCAACAAAACTCCCACCACCCCAAACATATATAGAACTTATTTAATTGCAGGAATTGAAGGAACTTTTTTGTTCTTTCAGCTTCTCCCAATTCACATATGATAGTGGCTTTGAGAAATTGTTTTGTGATAAGATAATGAGGGGAGTTTCCGATCTTGGAAACCAGCTTTTGAATTTGCTGAAGTCTGTTAGTATTTCTAATTTCAGTGTGAGTTTGTCATAGAGGGAACTGTTCTTCTTCTGTCAGTGTGGCCCTTGGCATTTCTGAGCCATAGACATCCTTGACTCTGTAAATTTTGACCTTTTGGTTTGGACATTCATCCTGCTGCAAATCTGAAGTGCCCACCTATGTTGAGGAATAAATCTTCAAGATCTCTGTGAATTTGTGTGGTGACAGGTAGAGGCATATTTATGGATCTAAATGCCTCTCTAGAGCTCTGGTGCCAGAGTTTCTGAGTAACTGCATGGAAAGGTAGAAATGTTTTCTGACAGTTTATTTTAAAGGGTGTCATTGTCTGCCTTAAACAAATGTAGTATTTTTCTGAACCTTTTGTTGAAGTAGGAATGAGGCTGGAATTTTCATAATGCCATATATAGCTTGTAGTTAAGGGCAATTAAGCAGGCATATTATATTTAAGAAGCTGTGGTTTTTTTATGTTACTGCTTTACATTAGTCATCCCAGGTGTTGTTTTGAAAAATATACAGACTATGCAAACTGACAGAGTAAGCAAATGAAACATAAAATGAAGGCTTTCTGTTAGAGAATGAAGCAGGAATGGTAGAGCTGAGTTTGAAAGAACTGTTGTCCATTCCCGTAGATTTATTTTTCTCCCTATCTCCTCATACCACCTTCAACACTCTAAACCAACATTTGCCACATGCTGTGCAATGTACTATATATCAAATGTCTGAGATATATAATTTCAGGGAGTATTGACATGCAAGTGGCTCTGATAGCTTGATGTGAATTATGCTTCTATAGGGGTGGGGTGTATATTACTAAATTCTATTAAGAAAATCCATTCTCAGGTGAGCCAGTACTGAGTGCTTAGAAAACTGCTTTATTCTTGTCTTTCTGATCCTTCTCTACAGAGCAGTGTCATTTGGGCACTTCAAACCTCCATTTTCTTTGTTCTATCCCTTCTTCTTTAATGTTATTTTAATAATGCACAACCCAGAATAGTGAGCTGCCCGTTACGAAAACTTGTAATCGAGTTGAAACCCTTTGAGTTGATGCTTTTTAGTCAAACTTCAAAATGTCTCTCCAGTATTATTTTTGTGAAGATACTCTTAAATCAGTAGCTGCTGATGGCCTGATGCACCATCATTATGCAAGTTATGCTTGATACAAGTGATGTTAACACATCTGTCTGTGTGTCCCCCTGTTTCTGTCCTGTGTGCAGCTGCCCCACTGCTGCTGTACGCAAACCGCCGGGATCTGCGGCTGGTGGACGCTGCCCACAGCAAGGAGAACGCCACGGTGATCGTGGGGGGCCTGGAGGATGCGGCTGCCGTGGACTTTGTGTTCCTCAAGGGCTTGATTTACTGGAGTGATGTCAGCGAGGAAGCCATCAAATGCACAGAGTTCAATAAATCTGGGAGTGTACAAAACGTGGTCGTTTCTGGACTTCTGTCGCCTGACGGGCTGGCTTGTGACTGGCTGGGGGAGAAGTTGTACTGGACAGATTCAGAAACGAATCGTATTGAGGTTTCTAACTTAGATGGATCACTGAGGAAAGTTTTGTTTTGGCAAGAATTGGATCAACCCAGAGCAATCGCCTTAGATCCTGCAAGAGGGTAAGTCTTTTTAAAAATAGTTAAAAATAGCAAAATTTGTACTATTTCTCATTTGTTGAATGATTTCAAATGCTGTTGTCAAAGTTATCCTAAGCCATTTTGCATAGTTTGTTTCTCTTTCTCTTGGTGTGATTTGCAGACTTCTGAAATTCTATTCATATTGGTTTGTGAACAATCAGGAATCATCAGACTTTAAAAACAACTAGAAACTTAGTTTGGCTGTAGTGCAGAAGATTAGCAGAAATGGAGAACTTCTAATCTAAAATCTTATGTGATCTGCTTTCCTCAAATGGCTGTCAGCTGCCTGTGGACAGAGAGACTTATGCTTCTCTGAAGTGTCAGGAAATGAAATTTTTTGGAGCTTATTCATTGCTGATATTCATGTTTTATTGAAGCATCTGAAGAAATGGGAGAAGTCAGCATACTATATTAATAACAACTTGAGATGTGTTTTGAAGCTTAATCAGAAAATTTACAAGAGAGGCTCCTTTCTCCACCCTTGGGGGGGAACTCCTATTTTAAAAAATCCTGTGTTTCTGTCTCAGCTCCTTCTAGAACTGTTATTTTCTCAGCTCCCATTTGAGTCCCTGGGTGTGGCTCTTTTTGCTCCGTTCTTGAGACAAAGTAGAATTTGCCAACAATGGAAAATTCAGTGGCGTTTTGGTGATGTTACTTAAATGGTTGGCTTGAGGTTACTCCAAAGGCAATCATCTGCAACATTGTTTGGGTGAGCCTAAGTGGAATAGGAATGGAATATCCTTGATGCTGTGTAACCTTTTGAAAATATTTTATATCTGTAGTATAGAACTTGTTTTTACTATATATTTTTTTTCCTTGAACAAGCAAGGAAGTGAATCTATTGTACTACCATTTCACATATGTTTTTCAGCCAACTCTTTTTTGGGGGGGGAGAAATTAGTGCGTTGTTACTTTGCAGAGATGAGGGTTGTGTTTCACAGCTTGCTACTTCTTTGCATTATAATTTTTGTTTGGCTTTTTTCCTCCAAAAGAAGAAAATTGCTGCAAAGCACAGCTTCTTTCCTGAACTTTACAGAAATACTATATCTTGAATATTTTCTTCTACAATTTCAATTGTAGAAGAAAATTGTTCAATTTTCTTCTACAATTTTCTTTGACAATTTAAAAACAGAAAATATATTTCTTTTCCAGTACCTATATTTCAAGCTTTGGAAATAACTCAAGTATGGATATATGTTTTTCCCATGTATTTGCAACTTGTAAATTTGAGTTAGTTTTATTCTATTAGATTCTAAAACCCTTTAAGAGTGTAAGGAAACTGTAATGTCCATGCTTTCTCTATCCACCATCCCAGAAGTGAGAGAAAAAGGAAGGAAACACACATTTAAAATTGCTTTGATTTGGCTTGTGCAGAGAGAATAAGATTCTTGTTGGTTAGGAGTAAAGCTCTGTTGTGAGGCCAATTGGTCTTTTTCTAGAGCAGTGTTTTATTTTCTGAATGTGCAGACTAATATGCTCAGCAATCCCAACTTGATGTTTGCATTTTACTCTCTATTAATACTTTACTCCAAGAGGAAAATAAAAGAAGAAAAATGAAATTGGTCATCAAAAGTAAAGCAAACATTTTCCATACTGATGATCTCTTAAAGTGGTAGGGGTAAATACCGCAAATATGCTGAAATTTCAAACAAAACAACTCAAGCAAAAAAAAAATCAAACAGCAAGCCTCCTTCCTCAACCCAAACAAAACCCCTCTAACCAAAACAAAAAAAAAATCCCTCCAACAACTGTGATTTAAGGACAAAATATTTTCTTTTTTCCAAATTTTTGAAAAGGTGGCTTTCTGAGTTGTTACGTGATAGGTATGTTTTAAGAAGGTAATAAAGCAGTATATACCCACTTTCTGGTTCACCATATTGCAGTTGCAAACATTGCAGTTCTCATGTGCAGTTTTATAACAAAAAAAAACTTTCAGGTTTTAATAAATTTGGTTACATTTCAGAACAGCCTCCAAAGCTTGAAATATAGGTGGAAGAGTGACATGAGCACAGAGATGTAAATTTTAAAAGATAGTAATTCCCCAAACTGTTCTTGTATGGATGCTTCTTCCACTAGTATTTATATATATTTTTAGCCCTGTAATTGTCTTTTGATTTCAAGATGTTGCCTGGCAAATAGTGGTAGGAGTAAGCTGTAAAAAATTCTAACAGTAGTTAATAAAATCTGAAACCTGGAAAAACAAACCCCTTCACATTTTCTTCCATTCTAATCCACCTCCTGTTATGCTCAGACAGTGTTTGTTTCAGACACAATTTTCTAAACTTGCAATTCATGAAAAGAAATAATTTAGCAGCAAAACTTAGACTAAGGTAATTTTTACCAATAAGTTCAGTTTTTCATCAAAGTTAAATAGTGAAAAATAGTTTGTCTAAAGTAGCATGCATCAAGTGTTTCATGAAAAAGCTGATATAAGTCCTAAACTACCAGTCTTTTCTGGAGTTGGATGTGTTTTTATTAAATGTATCTCTCTTGCTGAAAACATGAGGATGCCTACTATGTTAACAGTATAAACTAGCAGAGATATGTAGTGATGAATAATCCGTTTTCTTGGAAGTGTCTCACAAAGTGAAATTTAATAAAATTTAAATGTTTCACCAGTGCTTTCTGGTTTTTCTCACAACTGCTGCCGTAGGATACTCCAGGATTGTGTGGGTCACTGCTTGGTGCTGCTGTGATGCTTTGGAGGAATGTCACTGGGCTCTTTCAGAGTACATTACAGGAACAGTTGAGGCATTAAAGAATAAGTGGTTTGGGCAGCCTTTACTTCACTGCCAAAACCATCAGGTAATTGTGTGTGAGGTTCTAGGTGTAACAGAGATACTGGAGTAGAAGTTAAGACTTGGTTTCCATGTCTGTTATGGGTAATAAGAAATGCAATGAATTTACTAATGGAAAATATTTCTTATTTGGTAACTGAGGCACAGCAGCCAAGTCTGGGCTGTTTGTTTCTTTTACTTACTGTGGGAAGGCATTACAATCTGAAACACCCATTTTCATTTTACTGGCCATGTCCTATGTACATTCTGAGGTTTGAGCTTCTCATTGATCATGTTCATACACTACAACTTACTTGTTTCTCTTGTCTTGATACTCAATAAAATACTCAGTGTGTAACAGGAGAGAGAGGGGCCTTGAGATGAAGGTGAAGGGAATGGGGTGTTTGTTCAGCCTGCTTGTGAAGTGAGCTGGCAGGTTCCAGGAAGGCTTCTTGGTCGTATCCATCTTTCTGGAACTGTTTATTCCTGACTGGTGTTAAAAACAAGACTCTTTTTAATAGTATCTGAAGCTGGGATAACACTGACAGTTTAATGGTGACTTTTTGCTAGGAGAAGACCAAGTGTTAGATCACCAAGTGCAGGAGAGCGCCATACTTAAGAACAGCTCACATGAAAATTGAGAAAGTAGAAAAGAGATTTTTCTGCTTCAGCACTCAAGATGAAAAAAAAAAGTTATATCCAGATTCTTGAGCAAGTACTGCTTCAAAGTGCAGTATTGTATATTTGTTCTGGTGTTTTCTTGTTGTGTTGGGTTTTTTTGTTGTTGGGGGTTGGTATGTTTGTTTATTTTGGTTTTTAATTTGTGTAGCCCTTTTGTCCTTATGGTAAAACTTCATTATCATAGTTTCAATTCCCCAAAAATTACCCTGTAGACAACTGGATCAGCTTTCTTCATAAGGAGCACTATCAGAATGAACTGGCTTTTCTCTCTTCTATTTGTATTGTTTACCACAAAGGGAATTTTAAGTGCCTCCTAGAAGTGGTGACTAATTGCTTGCTTTTCAGGACATGTTTTAAATCAAGTGACTATATAGAGTTACCTTAATTGTTAAGGTTTTGTAAAACTTTTGGGTTGTAAAGGGTTTTGGTTAGTGAATAGAATTAGAGTACAAAGAGCTACAACCCTTTTTATGGCAGCTGAAGTTGATTTCTGGATGAAGTACTTTGAATGTTGGGGAAGATCTTCAGGTTTATTGGATGCCCCTCCCCCCCAGCAGACTTGCCTTTTTTCATGCCAAATTTTGCAGGGAACACATACTTTCTTAATGGACCTACTTTTGGTTTTTTGAAAGTTGAAAACTGGTGTCTGAGCATGTCAAGCACAAAAGCAACTGTAGTACAGGCCTTATATCTGCACATTGTAACAAAAGATTTGTGGGAAGAGGTAGTACTTTTGGTGAATGGTACATGTTATACAACAGAATAAGAAAAGGGAAATGGATGGTTCTAATAACCTTTTAGTTACAGTACCTTTGATTTGGGAAAAAACATTTTAAAAATGAAAAAAATTCAGAGTTTCCCAGTAAATTCACTTATACAGTGTATTTTTGTTTTCAGGCAAGTTAACATTACATAAAATAGCATTTTGGATGTAAATTCCCAAAATAATGCATGTAACTGAAGATTTTGCTTCATACCATCTCCTGCTTGATGCTGCCTCTCCTTTTAGCAGATAATTTCTGACTGGAAATCTTTCTGCTGCTTCTCTGCTGACAGTAATGTTTCACAGGTGACAGATCAGTGCACTCAGCTGATCATTTCCTGTATAGCCTGGCCTATGTACTAAGGAGGTAATTTTGAGTTTTTACAAGTGACATGTAGGCAAGTGATATGAAATCTGCCGGCTCCTGTGGTTATGGCACAGAGATTTATAAGGTGTATTTCATCTTTCTTCACCTAAGGAGACTCTCTTGATCAGATGATGTTGATTGCAAATACATCATTAAATTCAAGTAATAGCTAGGGTATTAAACAAACCACAAGATACTTTTTCATTACTTAAAGATTGCAACAGTATTGCAGAGGTTGTCCTGATGAAAACTGCACCAGGAGTGGCCTACCTTGCCTCTTGGGGCTGTGTGTGACTCTGAGAAGATCTAAATGTGGCTCTGCTGTCACTCATAGCTGGGCAATCCTTGTAGAGGCCCTGCTGGTTGGCTTGAGTCCCCAGACATGGCCTTTCAAAGCAGAGAAGGTTGCCTGGAGCAGGATTATACTGCATGATTCAAAACCCAGCTGGCTGCAACTCTTCATCCTGCAAGAGCCTGGCACAGCATCTGGAACGTCCTTGCCATCTCCTGCCCCAGAACTACTACAGCTCCCCTTGCTTCTCAAGTATAAGATGTTTGGAGTTTGGCTCTTGGTCCTGTAAAGGTCTTTGTGGGAACAAGATTGAGCACTATTCATTTACTGTAATAGCCTTGAATTTTAACTCTAGGGGGTTGCTTGTTTTTCTTCAGGGTTTTTTTGCTTAGTTTGTTTGAGATTGATCATGTACGATCCATGTGATGCTAGTTTCTAGTCCTGTGCTAGGATATTTCCGTGTTGGATAGACGGAGAAGGAGAAATTGTAAAGATGTCATTTTATTGCACAGGTCAAAATGTTAGTTTCTTCCTCATCACCTCTTTTCTCCTTATGTGAAGGAGGAGGTGAAGGAAGGTAACCATAAACCCACATATTTAAAACAGTGAGGACTTGGGAGAGGTGACCTCTCTTGTAAATCTTGCTGTGCTGGTTTTAGATGTTACTGCCACTGTCTGCCTGTCCTCACCCTACTGCCAGAGTTTGCCAGGAATTCAGAGGAACATGCTTGCTATTATATTTTCTTTATTTTGCAGTTGTTTTATGTGTTTTTTTTCTTTGTGGGAGGAGATGGAAGAGATTTGGCTTGCTAGAAATCATACTAGAGCGTGCAGAACTGATTAGTGCTGGACAAACATTTTTCTTATAGACTTCTATAACAAAGTTCTAGATGCTGTTAGCTGTATGCAAGTTTGAATATAGTTTTACATCCTCACCTCCTTCATTCAGTTCTTGGGCTAGAAAACAAGACTGTGGAGAGGATCAGTTGAGAGCTGTGCTTTCCCTCCTGCAAACATTCCTGTGAATGTCAGTAAAGTTTGTCAGAACACTTCAGTTCTTTGGCTTTTTTGTTCAGTTTATCTTCATTTTCAGTGTTGTTTGGTGAGACGTGTAAATATGATATGCAAAATGATGGTCTGTTGACAATTCAAGGTAACCTTCAAGAGTATGACTTGTCCTTTTTAGTAAGTAAGTCAGTGCTGCAGTGAGAAGGGTGATAGGAATTATTTAACTTCATGCAACTTGCTGTAAAGTATCCATGTATCAAAGTATACTTCAGATTTGCATGCAGTGTTTATTAAATAAAGTTAGAACAAAGTATTTAAAGTGAGGTAGTAGTTTCTGCTTTGCATGAATAACTGGTGGTGAGTCTTGGGCAGGCTTTTGTATCTGCATTTTCAGTCCCTGCAATTATAATTTAGCATCCAAGTCTAGACTATGAAGACCTGTTGTATTTAAAAAAAGAAAAATAATGATTTGAAGCTTCTGGTATGCATTATATTAATTAATTTTTTTCACACACTATTAAAAATAAAAATAGTCCTAAGATAACTTGTAATAACAGGAACTCAAAGGGGCCATATTAATTTACAGCAGAGAGTTATAATCTGATAAACTGTTCATTCTATGTTCTTGCTTGAGAAGTCCTAAGTAGCATTGCTTGTTAAGGAAGCAGAGAGGCTTTAAAGGAAAATCCATGTAGCTTCTGGGGAAGGGGCTAGAGTAATAAAAAAAACCCAAACCAACCCTACAAATATTCCTTATCTCCCCCAAATGTAACTTAGATAATTTGGCAATGTTTATCAGGAAATCATAACTTCAGAATTCATGACAGCTATTAAGACTTGTAGGAGGGAGCTTGTAATTGCTCACTAAAACCATTGCAGCTGACTGAGCTTAATAATCGCAAGGAATTACTTTTATAATTCATCTTGGAGAAAGGTTTTGTTTGTAATCTCTTTACTATCTCAAGGCAGGATATTATAGAGAGGATTTTTTCAGAAATTGTGATGAGCTTTGCAGACTGTGTGTGTTAAGGTAGATCTGCACCAGAAGACAAAATAAGCCTTTAGTGATAACAGCTCATTGCAGTGCAGTTTAAATTTTCTTTCTGCATCCTGCAACCATCTTCTTGCCTTTCTTGATGAGCTACAGTGCCACAAACAACAGTTTTTGCTGTGATGTATCAGCCAACACACCTGTACAAGTGATGGGCATTTGTAGCTGTGCAGACCCAGCCTCAGTCAACACTTGGGTCAGAGGAGGGTGGTGGTGTCTGGCCTTTCATGGGGTGCACAGATGGAATAAATCTTACATTTCCTTCATTTAAAATCAAAATAGGGCTGGTTGGTTGTGGATTGGGTGTGTCCTCCATCTGTGTTTTGGGGAGTTACTGAAATGTGTTCGTTTTAGAGTGTAAAGTTTGGTCCAAGCTTCAGAGCAAAGGTTTTGGTCTGTGCTGTAGAAAGAGGAGCAGAAAGTTGCCTTTGTTCCTCTGGAGGACATTGATAATTGGATTTATATTTTTGACAAAAGAAATAGTGATTTATGGCTTATTTCTTGAAGAAAGCTGATAAATTCCTTTACTAGCATGATTTGAAACAGACTGATAATATTCTTTAAGTAAGCTATGGATTAAGTGTGTTTAAAAAATGAAAATCTGAGCACTCAGCTGTATGAAATTTCAGCATGATTAACAAAGAAAAAAGTCTGTAGAAGAACCATCTTTATTTGGCTGCATTCCTGGAAAAAAATAAGACTATCCCTGTGGAGAGTGAATGTGTTTCAATTCTGACATCTCTGTAAAATGGTCAGATAAAATGTCACAGAATAATGCATTGTATGGAGGACATTGAGCAAATGCAGCTGTTACAGTGCAGCCAGTGAGAAAGGAGGACATACCAGGGACAAATGTTGAGGTGGCCTAATAAAATAGCTAAATAAGCATTTTGAGAACTTGTGCAGTGACCCTGGGACAGGAGCAGATCACAGGTGGTCCACGTCAGAGTGCCAGGGTTGTTAAATTGAGCCTGTATCTGAACCAGTAATATTTTACCATTTTAGAATCTGTGTATATATGTCTTGGAAATCAGCTAAGCAAAGCAGAAGTTACTGCTTTGGATTTCTGCTTGACACTTGAAGAAAGAAATTACTCCTTTTAACTCTCTGTTGTATAACTGTAGCCCAAGTTGTGAGTTTCTGGTTAGTTGGTTTCTCTCACACTGGATTCCCCCTTCCAGGTTGTTTTTAAAACATCTGGCCCAGTTATGGGTGTTCTGTAATGAGAGAAAGTAATAGGAAAAAATTGAGCCTTGTTAGTGGGAGCAGAGTCACTTCAGATTCTCTTCCATGTTATTGCTCTAGATTTTAAACTGTGTATTTTAAATGCATATGTGTGGGTGAGAATGTATATGTAATATGTGTTTGTGGTGTCTGTGTCTAGTTAATTGTATCTCATGCTGGAAACAGTCTAATTGTGTTGTACTTTAAAACCTAAAATCCAAATAAACTGACAGAACATCTCCTTCCCACCTCCCAAAAAAACCCCAACCAAAAAACCAAACACAAACAGCAAACCTCAAGTGTCCATAAGTATGGAACCCTTTTTTCCCCCTAGAACTGATGAGTAGAAATATAAAGAATAGTAATGCATTTTCTGGACCTTAATGGTGTCATTAGAATCCTTCTAATACTACTCCCCTAAAAAAAATAAAATAAAAAAAGTCAGCACTCTGGGCTTCTCTCTTCCACCCGCCTCTGCTGCCTCCTTTCTTTCCCCAGGGTTGTTTAATACATACTTTACATTTTCATTTCTCATTTTCATTTCTCATGGGAACTGTGTAATTTCTCACTTTTACATCTTAATTTCATGTTTCAGCATAAAGTATTAGTTGTATTAAGTTTTCTCTGTCACTTCAAGCAAGACGTACTCAAGATAGGAAATTACACAGCTAAGAGCACTGTTAAATCTAAGAGCTTTTTCCTAAATAAATCTGTGTTAAGTGTGAAACTTATTTTTCTTATTCAAAGGATAAGTAAGATCTCTGCTCTAGCCCATTATTTAAAAATTCCTTTAAAATTCAAGAAAACTATCTTGCAAATTAAGCTCGTGTGATTCTTTTGCTATGTATTGTAGTGAAGTGTATAAATGTCTTTAGTTCTCAAGTAGATTCTTTTGTGATAAACAAGATGTGTCATAGAATAAAACTATGGTTTATATCATGATCTAACCTCCAGGTTAAATTCTGGCAAACTTACTCTTGTACTAAAAGATACTATTTGGCTATTTCTATGATTTTTCAGCATGCATTTTGTTGTATATGCTAAAAAAAATTTTGTTTCTGTAAAGTACATGTTTAGATCTGGTTATAACCCTGGTTAGCCTGGTGTAAAAATTAAGCCAGGGAGGGAAATTACTCAAGAGGAATATATGGTTTATAAAGTAGTGGAACTGTAAGAACATCCTGTGAGAACTTTTAGATACGTAAAACAAAACCTGCCTGTTTCTTACAATAAACACTTGAAATGTGATGGAGCTTGAGCAATTGTTAACAGACCAGAGGTGTCTGGTTTTATTGTCCCTGCTTATGCTACTAAACTGGCGCTTCACCTGATCATGAGATGTCACACAAATGCTCTGTTAGCTGCTTAAAAAGTACAGTTTGTACTGTAATTTTGCTGTGTCTTCCTGATTAAACAATTTGTTGTTTTATTGCAATAGGATGAGGTGCTGTTTTAATCAATATTTTATAATGTGCTTAATGTGCCCAGCAGTGGTAGCTGGAGGTTCTGACTGAGCATTTCTGTTGCCCTCTCTCTACACACATGTAAAGGCAGTCTCTTGACTGAGCAGGATTGCTGGATGTGGTGTCTAAGCCAACCCTCTGTGCTCAGCTGGCAGGCATAGGATGGCTTGGCCAACTAGTAAATACTGTAACCAGAGATTTGCTTTAGTAAAAGTCTGATTGCTGCTCATAACCACTAAAAGCTTTAGCATTAAATAAATTATATAGTCCTAATCAACATTTTATAACTACAAACCAAATTTGGATTTAAATGATGAATACTCTGAAAGCATGAAAGTACAATGTGTTCTTGAGGTTTGAAAGACATTTTTTACTTAACTTGAGAAGAATTGTCTCCTTGTATTAAAAAAAAAATCTTCTTTTATTTAAAGAAATGAAACTTGGAAAACTGAGTTCCTAAACTGAAGCAAATGAGACTTGAGAAACTGAGTCCTTAATATAAATTTATTTGTTTTAATGTAATTAAAAATGGTGATCTTTCATCAGCTTTTATAACCAGAGCATTTTGCCCACTATTTAAGTAGGCAAAGGAAAGCCTTATTGATAGCCACAAAATATAAACTATATAAAATATATTCTCCTTGCTTCTAGTCACAAGTTGTCCCTGTCTGGGACAGATTCTCATTAAACTATGGCCCTATTGTTGCAAGTCCTGTCTTCTCTGTATCCCCCTTCAGAATAAAATGGCTGCTATCAACGGATCACACACAGATAATTAACTTAGGAAAGTTAAAAAAGGAAAATCCAGAATATGGAGGATTTCTATCCATCAGCAGTTTCAACTGTCTAGCAGGACACACCTGAAATAGAGCCAAGCAGTGACTGGAAGAAATGCTTGGTAATTTTTGTGTTTTAATAGGCTTTATGGTCATCCACAAAGAGATATAGGCTTCCCATTTTCTGCAGTATGAATAGGATTCCAGATGCCAAGGGCCACCTTTGCAACAGGGTGCGAGGTGAGCTCTGACTCCTGTTAAAATTTTTTGTCACTCTCCTGCTTGCAAAGCCTGGCCCTCTGCAAGAAGCTGCTGAATATTTTATCTGTAGAGTTCACCAGTATCTGTAGAGTAACCAGTATAATGTTAGCAGTACATACACCAAATGATCTATGAATAAGAAGTGCCTGAAATGTTACAGAAGCCAACCCATTAGAAATGGAATGTAGTTGCTGAACAGCTAGTTTTGGGTGTAGGTATTTCAGGGTCTACAAAGCCTTTAGACTTTTATCTGGAGGCCTTCACAAGCATGCTGGTTGTTTTACCTCACACTTTGTGGTCCTAGAGCTAAGGGATTGGAACAGCTATCAGGATATTTGGAAAAGATGGAGGTAAGAAACTCCTTAAGATATTCTAAAAATAAGAAGATCAGAAGTAGTATCTGTCATATTGGAAAATGCTGCCTGGCAGATCTTTATAGACTAGCAGAAGTCCTATCTTTAAGGTAAGAAAAGACAAAACAAAGGCAGTGACCCTGAACAATTAAACAGGCTTGATGAGAACAATCCTGAAATCAAGTGGAAAGTCATCTATGGGAGTTACTTGATGCTTAAACCTTGCCTGAGTACTGCCTGTCTAATCTTAAACTGGCATGATTCTTCTATGGCTGATTTCCAGGACTAAATTTAATTGGGAATTGTCATTCCTAAATTTATATATACCTGCTAGGAAAAAAAAAAGGTTTTTTAGCAGTGGAAGAATCTGCAGAGCCAGTTATCTATAAACTAAATTTATTAAGAAAAAACACAAAAAAAAAAATTTAATTGTGCTAATGAAAAAGTCCATAGTAATTTGAAAATAGGGTTACTCAGTGAAGGTGGAGGTGGAGGAAGGTGAGACTTCTTTAGAAAACATATTTATCATGATCATCTAATTGTGCCATTCTTCTTTCCTTCTCTCACCTCTCTTTCCCCCACCATGCACACCATCCACTTTTCTGACTTTCAAAGTATGGTTTACCATAAGCTTTGGGAGGGAATGTATGTAATGTAAGCATTAGGTATATCCTTTAGAGTAGTGGCTTTTAAGTGCTTTTCTTTCTCAACTTCTGCTTTCATAAGTATATTTAAGATGCTCCTTAGAATCTGTCCTGTGAACTGTCTGGTTTTTTAGGCTGGCTTGTTGAGGTGGACCGTGCAGCTTGGACAGATAAAATCACAGTATTAATTGTTATTTTGCCATAGCAGTGTTGACCATGCTGTTTATGTAGAGAACTCAGGTTTTGCACAGAGTGTGGCATTCCAGTGTCCAGACTTAAATGATTGTTTTCTTAGTGCAGGATCCTAGATACCACATAAAACTTCTTTTCAGGAACTGCTGAATATGAACTTCACGGGTTTTCTTCTTGAGATGGTAAAGGATAAAATTAAGCTTAATCTATCTATTTTTTCTGTTGAATAAAGATAGATCAAAATCCAATTTAAAACTGTGTAAGTGATGACCAGTCTCCCCATGTGTGTGCCAAAACTGGTTAATGAAGTAGAGTTTAGCTGAGAATTTGAAAAATGCCCAAGCTATGTAGTGAGAAACAAGCATGTGATTAATTTTATTCTTGAAATTTTTAAAAATTCATTTTAGCAAAAGAAACTGCTGCCTTTTTCTTTTGCACGTGTATCTTCTAGGCAAATGTTTGGTTCATGTGAGCCATGAAACTTGCCATTTTCATTATGTTCTGTTGCTTCTAGGTAGGTTTATTTCCATGTGAGCATGGTCAAGAACTTGACATGAATATAAGTCAAAGCTTGTCAAACATATGTTGAGTGAATGCTTGACTAATGCTTTTATGATGGAAAAATTCTGGATCCTTTTTTTTGGAAACAATAAGAAAAATCTATGGGAACAATTAGCCTTTTTATGTCTGACTTTGAAGGTATTACATGACTTGTCCCTCTGGAATTAAAGTCACTGGCATCTATTTTCTCAAAACTGTTGAGAGCTGTGTACTAATATTCAGAGAGATAGTTTGGTGTTTTCTTTGTGTCACTAACTGTGACGTTTTAAGGATATAAAAAAAATAGAGTTTAATGCGCCAAAATCATGATGGGATATGATTGATATTAATTTATTGATTGGTATATCAAGAGAGTCAACAAAAATTCCTAGGCAAACCATGTACATAAACCTTTTGACCTTAAATAGCTTTATTTCACCTAGAATTACCCTGTGTTGCATAACTGAAGACAGCACCATTTTAATGTAATTGTGTTTCCATGCCTGATGAGAAATCATGTAAGTTAAGAAAGTGGTAATTTAGGGCCTGGTGCAGTCTCCACCTAGACATTTGTAGACTGAGTTATGCAATTCACATGCCCTGTTATACAGTTAATTTGATTACAACACCTTAATCAGTGTTTCAGCAATAGGAACTGTTGACAGGAATGGCCATGCCCAGTTTTATTTCAGAGTGTCTTATTTTTCCTTGACTTTTTTTGGTGGATAGATTTGTTACTCTCTTTGTGATTCAGTGTTTAAGTTGTTTTGAAAACCTGAAATTCTCTGTAGTCAGCTAGTGATTTTGGAGACAGTAGTGGGCATGGACAGCATTATGGTTTGGGGAGAATTGCAGAGTTGCCATTCAGTGAGGGTATGACTGCAGTTTAATAGTGGAAGAGTTCAACTGGTTCTTTCAGAACTCACTTTTATTTTAGTCCTATTTTTTTTTCACAAGTTTGGCTGAATTTAAGTTTGTATCTATTACCGTATTAACAAAGTAGGAAGGTGTGAAAGTGGAGTGGGAAGATAGGAGGTTTTACCCTAAATAAAAGTAACTAGTAGTGAAGAAAATGTGACCTCATAAAGTGTTTTTCACAAATATACATGAACACTCTGGTTTTTCTCCTTTCTACCACTTCTTTGCAACCAAAGTGTTTTACTAATATTCCTCTTCTGAATATAAGTAGGGTTGCTTTCATATATCATAAGAGGAACCTTTTTTTTTTGCCAATCACTTTTTAAGAGTTCCCTCTGCTCTTTCAGCCTTTACTCTGCATTGTAATGTTTGGTCTGTGTCACTCTTGACTTGTTCCAGAATGCATTGGATGAATCTGTTTAGAGAAGCAGTTCTTTTATTTATCTCTTCGGAAGCACAAGAATGGGCAAAACATGTGAGCAAAAGTAAGCTGAATGATCCCACAGTTGAACTTTTGTTACTGCCAGAAGAAAAGTACCATTTGATTGAATTGGCATTTTGATGCTAACACTGGTTATTTTCAGAAGGAGAATCTGTGACCATTGCTGAGGTGACTGAGTAGGGTAAAGGTGCTGTACTGGGAGTGCTGTTCACAGAGACTTAGGCACTGTTTTTTTGGTGTAAGTTCTTTTTTGCATAGGAACACTCAACTGTGTGATTTGTTGAATGTGTGTGTGAGTAATGTGTACACCAACACATGGAAATGCTGGCTGCTGGGCTGGAACCAGGGTCCACTTGGAGGCATCTGTTGTCACATGCACTTGGTCCTGAGTGGGTGGGTAGTGGTATTGTATCAACGATAGCTTAAAAATCAAAACATTGCACAAAGCCTTAAATAGAGAATTGCTTAAGGGAGCATTTAACTGATGGTTTGTCATCCAAAAGGGCACAGGTTGTGAGTTTTTGGTGTTGTAAAAGTCTGAATACAATCTGGGAAATGAAGTCAGGAAACGTAGCAACTGAATATTTTAGTTGAGAGTGAGATGCTATTTAATTTAAAATTAAAAGCTGTCAAACCATAGATAAATAGATGATGTCTCAAAGGAAGGTTTCTGTGTGTAACTCTTGGTATAATGAATGCTCAGCTCCTGTGATTAGCTGCAGAGTAGGCCATGATATAAAGAATCAGGCATCCAGACATCATAATCATTCTGAAAATGCCAACAGCTGGTTCACACAAGTCAGTGTGTAAAAAAAAAATAACTGTATGTGTTAGGATTGTATCATTTGAGCTTCAGAGCTTAAGTTTTAGATAAGGAGTGTTTAGATATGGATTAAGTTGAAAACTATATGCCATGAAATAGTTACAAGCATGTAACTTTACAAAAGCATCACATATTTAGTGGTGTAGCACGTCTGGAAAGATGAGTTTTAGCAGTGGTGCAGTGTGACTTACCTATACAGTTGAGTGGAGTGAGTGATGTGTGTATCACTGAGCAGATACTCTGAACGACAACATTTTTCAAGGAGTGGTTAACTGAGGATTTTATTTCTGCTTCTTCCTTGTGTGGTATATTGTGGTTTTGGTGTTTGTTTTGATGACAAATCCTGAGCAAATCACTATTTCTGACTTAACTTTCTTTTTCAAGACATTTGATGTTATTTAGGTGGTTTGTGAGCACAACATGGTTCTCTGCCTTTCTTTTTCCCGTCTCCCACTCCTGCAGATTCCTGCTGGAAGAGGTACTGAGATTCTCTCTACCTGGATGAGATAGGCCTGGGCCAAAGCTGTGCCAGCCTTTTGTGGTTGTTTTAAAATGTGTGGAGCAGCAGCTCTGCACTTACATATTCATTCTAATAGCACTGCTTGTCAAACAGTTTAGATGAATTAGAAAGACAAAAGTAAAAATATGTTTCAAAACCTAGAATTAGTGTAAACACTTTTGGGAACACTTTGGGACATTCTGAGATGGACTCTAGAAATGTTTGGATGAAAGTATTCTTTGCCATTGCAAAGAATATTTTTATAATCCTGATTATAAAAAACATTGTGCTAATGTGCAGCAGAGTTGCTGTCCTACCTTCTTAATCTGAAGAGATAAATCATATAGACTGCATTAAATGGTGAAATAAGAGCTAACACTTTCATTAAAGGATTCAGTTAGTTGAAGTTGGTGTAGAATTATCGGAGCATTTATTTTAGTTGAAATGCTGATTCATCAAAATAGGCATTTTTGGTGGAAACATTTGTTTTGACAGTTTTCCATAAGGCTGAGTTCTTGGGTCGCATGGTTGGAGCCTTGAGTTTCCTGTTCTGTTCCAGTATTCCGCACTAGGTACCTGCTAAAGTGGGTGAGGATTTTCTGCTGTGGCAGCATTGTGATCTTACTGTTCTTAGGTGTTTCTATCCACAGAGATCTTTCCATTTTAAATGCTGTTGTTAAATGCTGTTCCAATGCAGTGATAACTAAGCAAGGGTTAGATGACAGTGAAATACGTACTTCTGAAAAAACATACTGCCCTTTCCAAATCCTCAGTCCTCATACCTTTGTCAGCTCTTCATTCTGGCTCTGTCCTTTGTCCTACAATGCATATTGCCTCGATGGAAGGTGGGATCAAGGCTTGTTAGACTCATCAGAATTTTAATACCTGTCTTGTAGACCCTAGCAGGCAAGAGGGTGATAAAAATAGAGGTTTGAGGTCTTTTTTCATGAGACAGAAACAGCGGCTGAAGAGAGATGGAGCCTCTTCCCCTTGTCAGGAGTTTTAACTTTCTGTTCTTTTTGACCTCTATACTTCCATTGTATAATCTGGTTGACATACAGGAATGCTATTTATCTGTTTGCTGTTGTCATAGGCAGTCTTTTTTAATAAGTACTAAGCTGTCATATCACTTTTCTAATTTTTGCTCACTGGTGGTTTTTCTCTAAGGTTATTACAGGCTTTAAGACACTTTCCAAGTTATATGGCATCCCTATTCAAAGGTCTGATTTTCTTGATGACTTATCAAAATCCACACTATGAAATGCTGAAACATCTTTATTACTTATCAAAAGCAATGTCATGAAATTGCAACAGCAGCCTTCTAATTCACCCTGTGATTTGTTCATCTTTTGTCTCAGCTTTAAGCAGCTTACTTTCTGAAAGTTGTATTGTCTTTAGATATATGAGCAGATGCAAGAGAGGAAATACACACAGACCCTTTTTATCATTTGGTAGATGTTCTTGCTCCATCAGCTTCTAGCACAGGATGCATTCTTGCTTCTACGGATGGGATTGGGAGAACAGAAAAGAAGTAGAATCACTGTACTGCCAAGATAAATAGCTCATGGGCCTCATGAACCATTCCAATCTTGTCAGAACAGCTGTTAACTAAATGTTTGAGCTGCTTAGTAGTGTGGGGATTGGTACTATTGTGATACGGTGGTATAGTTAGTGACAGATTATTCTGCAAACTAATACCTATTTTCTCTGATAATTTTGTCTTAAATATGCAGAGCTCAAAAGCAGTCTGGGCACAGGTTAGTGCTGCCAATGGAGCATTGAACCAAAGAGCAGCAAGCTATTCCCATGAGAGGTACTACAAGAGCTAATGTTGCTCTGTCCAAGAAGCTTCAAGAACTGCTGGCTGTCTAGCTTTCCTCATATTTCATGCATGGATATTTAGAGCCTCTTGCTACCTCTGCCAATGTGATTAAAAGCCAAAAGTTGTTAGTGATCAATGGCAGTTTTCACTCCTGACCTTGGGTCACCTGCAAGAATGCAAAGAAAAGAGTTGCTGTACAACTTTGTTGTACTCTTAATTAGCTCCTCTGAGGTTACAGATTTATGCATCTGAGGTTTGTGCAGCTGAGAAAAGCAGTGTTCAGAGCTTTTCATATTGAGTGTATAAGATTGGGTTATGTTAAACTAACACTGAGCACATATACAAAAATCTGATGGATCTAGGAGCTGACAGTAGCCTAAAAACAGGGATGAAAGCACCATTAGTAGCTAATGTGTGATGCATTTGTGAATGCTGCAGGTATCTATCTGTGTCACTCCCAATTTGACCTTTGCAATTCGTTGCTCAGTTTTGGTCAAGCTGTGACCCAGCTTCATCTCCCAGTGCCTCCCAGTGTTGGTTTGATATTGGTTGATATTTAGGAAGAAGGAAGAAAACCATTCACAGAAATGGTTTTCCTGAGAGAGGCTACTGGGAGCTTCCTCTGTACCTAGGAAAGGCCAATGGCTGTCTAGTTCTGAGAATTGACAGCTCTGTAAATCGTTGAGAAGCTGGGTCCGTCTCTGTGAATATCACATTTTAAAACCCGGGAAGTTCCAGAAGTCCTTTTCGGCTTCCAGCTTCAGAAGGTATCGGAGCTCTGTGGGGCTGGCCCTGGGAGGCCGTGGCCTGCGCGGCCTGGCCTGGCCGGGCCGGGCCGGACCCCAGCTGCTCCCGGGCGGGGATGGGAGGCCGGGGGAGCCCTCCCTCCCAGCCGGAGCTGGGCCAGGTCACAGCTGCTGAGATCTCGGTAACACCAGGCCCTGCCTCCGGCCCCCTCCTCAGCCCATGCCGAGCTGGGATTTCCCCGGGCTCCAGGCTGGGACAGGCCCACCCCCCCACCTCCAGCGGGTGCGGGGCAGAGAGAGGGAGGGAGAGGAGCCCAGCACGGCTGCAATCCATCACGGTGCCCACCAATGCCTGCTGGCCTGGGCAAAATGTTAACCCTTTCAGTGCACAGATGAGACCTGCAGAGCACGATTATTCCTTTGGGGGACAGGAAAAGCACAGAGTGACAACATGAAGACACCAGGGTCAGTGAAAGAAAGTTTAAGTTTCAGATGGAAGGAGAATGAGGAGATGTCTGAGTATTGGGACAGAAAGTTCTTTTGGTAATGCCATGCAGATAGACTGTAATAATTACGGTATTTCCTTTAATTCAACAAGTAGGGGGGGATGATGGAGTGTTCAAATGTGGACCGCAGCAAATGTTGAAGAAGCAGTGAAGCAGATGTTGAAGAAGCTCTGTGGAGCTTGAGCAAAGTAAAAGACCTCTGTTCTTGGAGATGAAGATGGTTGCAGAAATCAGTGAAGAGAGCCTTTCCTTTGAACAGCTCATCCTTAAAAATGACACCCCATAAGTTGACATGGCCCATTCACTCAGCTGTGAAAATGGGAGGAATTTCACAATAGCAGAATTTTGGATTTTTTTCTAAACTGGGCAGCTGCTGTTTGTGAAGATGCAAAGCCACGAGAAGACTGAGTTCTTGTGGAGATTTCTTCATGGTGTTGCGAGAGAAAACTCCTCACCCTGTGAGAACTGAGGAAAGACTATTGTAGAAGTGATAACTGATTTACAATCCCAGATTTTGTTTTATGTTGTCAGGTGGGAAAGGAAAGAAGGGGGGCAGGGCAGGGGAGGGAAAGTGTTCTGGAAGTTTCATGCTGATTTTTTTTCTTTTTTTTTCCTGTTCTTTTTAGTTTTCCTAGTAAAGCTTTCTTTGTAGTTTTAAGGTTTGAGCCTGTTCTTCCCTTCTAAAATCATATCTTACAGCAAGAAATGAGTAAGTGCACTGATGAGTTTAGCTAGTTCTAAACCCACCACAATCCTGTGTGTTTGTAACAGGGCACCCACATGGGGCAGATCCTGCTCCAAGTCCTGCACCTGCTGGACATGCTTCATTGAGTGCCTTTGTTTTCATTAAACTTCAAGGAATCTAACTTGATGTGCCTCTTTCTAGGTGATCAAGTTTTCTCCATTCCATTGTTCACAGTGAACTGGTGGGCTTTTTCTGTTTGTTTTCAGAGGTTTTTCCCATTAGTCAACATCCAGTTCATTGCAGGGGACACACAACAGAAAAAGCACTACATAGATCTCTGGTACTATGTTTGGTAGTATGTGTACTGTGTGACAGTCTCTTTGAAGGAACTTTATTTAGATGATCTAAGAAAAGTTTACTTGGGTTTTGTGTTGAAAAACACCCCCCCCCGCTTTGACAGAAGTTTGGTATCTCTAGAAGGAGCTACCTACAGCAGAGATAAGTGCCCTGGTCAAATACAGAAGTTGGTGACTTTACTTAGCCTAGGTATCACTGCCTCAGTGACATCAGTTTGGATTGATGACTCTTTGCTTTTGAAAAGAACAAAAAAACGCCATGTAGTAACCTTTTATTAGGATAGAAATGAAAGTTCAGTTCTTCCAAACTGAGCAAGCCTTATTTCTCTCACTGTTATCGGGGATCTCAAGAAAGGCACAGATCCTATTTCTTTCTGTTTGGCACCCAGAAAGCAATCTTTGTGGGGAGATACTCTTTTGCCATACTGAGATTCCCAACTGCCTGAGGTCAGCTTGCCACCTCAGCTCCCTTTACAGCCACCTCAAATGCCTTTACAGTCACAGGAGCAAGGTGGCTTTCTCCTTGAGCTGAGTCAGAGCAGTACCATAATCTCTGCAAAAAGCTACTTCTTTCCACCTTTTGATTGAGGAGCCTAGCTTGTGAGGCAATTTCACCCTTTCAGATTGGATTTTAAAATTAGACCTTGTGATTAATGCCACTTAACCCTCAGAGGACTCTCTGATTATTTAGAATTAATAACTATTTGTTTCAGTGCCAGATTTGCTGAGCGCAGTTGCTTCTATGGACTGTAAAAATGATGGAGGAAAAAATGTATGTTCTTGTTTTGAAAAATGACTATAGCTTAACAATTGAACTGAAAGACTAAAATGTCCCTACAATAAAACAAACACCATAAATGTGAGTTATTAGACAGTTTCTTAACGTGATGTAAAAGACTGAACAAAAGGGTCATCTTGCTTTCTTACTCCTGTTTAAGAGACTGGAGCTTCCTAGACAAATGGGAGGAACTGGAGATGTATGTGCAGCCCCAAGGCTTCGGTCTCATTGCAGGGATGCAGTTACAGGGATGTGGTGGGATAGCTCCTGCGGCTGGAGTGTTGGCGTGAAGGGCTGCACACCGGGAGAGACGGACCAGGAAGGAGCAGGAGTGGTGAGGCAGCACCTGGAATGTGTCAAGCTGTATCTTGATGAGGAGGATGAGTGAGTCGAGAATTTGTGGGTTGGGGCAAAAGGACAGACTAGAAAGGGTGACACTGTTTTGGCTGTGTTCCACAGGCTGCCCAGTCAGGAGGAGGGAAGTAGATGAGGCAACTAGAAGTAGTCTGAAAGTCACAGTCTCTGGTTCTTTTTGGGGACTTTTAACTACCCTGGCACCTACTACAGAAATTACACAGCAAAGCGCAAACAGTTCAGGAGGTTGTTGGGAAGCCTTTAGGATAACTTCCTGTCAGTGAGAGGATCCCACAAGGGATATGTCCTCCTTGACCTCGTACTAACCAACATCAAGGCCTTGCTAGAGATGTGAAGGCTGAGGGCAGCCTTGGCTGTAGTGACCGTGAGATTGTAGAGTTCAGTGTTAAATGAAGAAGTAGCAGGACAGTAAGCAAGATTATGAGGTGGCCTAACTTAAGCCTCTTTTGGGATATTCTTGGAAGAATCCCATGGGAGCAGGCCCTGCAGTGAAGAGGTGTCCAAGAGAGTTGGTCAGTGTTCAAGGCTCACTTCCTTCAGCTTCAAGAATGATGCATCCCAATAAGAAAGAAAGAAGTCAGGCTGAGGGTATGAGAACCGCCTTGGGTGAATAAAGAGCTCTTGTCATGGCTTATGTATAGGCAAAAAGTTTGCAGGAGATGGAAGCAAGGCCAGGCCACTTGGAGTAAATACAGAGTGGTGATCAGGATTAGTAGGAATGAGACTAGAAAGGCCAAGGCCCATCTAGAATTAAATCTGGCCAAGGATGTCAAATGCACCAATAACAAAAGGAAAATGAAGGATAATGTAGGCCCATTAGTAGGTGAAGGGAGGGCCCTGGTAACAAGAGGACGCAGAAGAGGCAGAGTTATTGAATGCTGCCTTTGCATCAGCCCTCAGCAGTAAGACCAGCCCTCTGGGATCCCTGACCCAGGAGACCAAGATAAAGGAATGTCAGGAGGAAGACTTTCCCTTGGTTAAGGATTGGGTCAGATAACACTTAAATAAACCTGAGCTGGTGGGACACCATAGTGAAGCCAGTCGTGATCACCTTGAACAGGTCATGGAGATCAGAAGAAGTGCCTGAGGACTGGAAGAAAGCAAATGTCACCCCAGTCTTCAAAATGAGCAAGAAGAAGGGCCCTGGGAACTTTTGACTGGTCAGCCTCACCTCATTCACTGGAAAGGTGATGGAGTGCCTCATTCTGGAGGCCACTCCGCATGGAAGATAAGGTAATCAGGAGCAGTCAGCATGGATTCACTAAAAGTAAGTAATGTTTAACTAACCTGATTACCTTCTATGGTGGAACAACTACTTGGATGGTAGTAGTGGAGCATGTATATTGTCTGCCTTGACTTCAGCAAGACTTTTGATACTGCCTCTCATAACATCCTGACTGGCAAACTCAAGAAGTGTGGGCTGGATGAGTGGACAGTGAGGTGGAAACTGGCTGAGTGGCAGATCCCAGAGGGTTGCGATCAGTGGCCTTGGGTCTAACTGGAGGCCTGTTACTAGAGGTGTCCTCCAGGGCTCTGTTCTGGGCTCAGTGTTAACTTGTTCATCAGTGATAGCATCAGGGGTTGATGCCTCTTCAGCAGTTCAGTAGTACAAAGCTGGGAGGAGCAGCTGATAGCCCTGAGAGCTGTGCAGCCCTTCAGAGGGACTCAGCTTGGAGAGATGGGCAGAGAGGAACAATTTGACATTCAATAAGAAAAAAAATGCAGGTTCTGCACCTGGTATGGAGCAACCCTGAGCAAGTGTACAGGCTGGGGGCTGATGTGCTGCAGAGCATCTCTGTGAGGAAAGACTTGGGGGTCCTGGTGGACAACAAACTCTCTCTGAGCCAACAGTGCTCAGGGGGACAGGAGGGCCAGTGGAACCCTGGGGTGCATCAGGAAGAGCAGTGCCAGCAGCTCAGAGACTGATCCTGCCCCTCTGCTCAGCCCTGTGAGGCACATCTGGAGCGGGGCCAGCAGAGGCTGCAGAGATGAAAGACCTGGAGCATCTCCCTGACAAGGAAAGGCTGAGGGGACTGGGGCTGTCCAGCCTCGAGAGGAGCCCCAGCTGAGAGGGGCCCTCAGCCCTGGCTGTCCCTGTCTGCAGGGAGGGCTCAGAGCAGGACCCAGGCTCTGCTCCAGGGACCCAGCAATGGCACCAGAGGAACGGGCAGGGACTGATCCCAGGAAGTTCCAGCTGGACATGAGGCAGAACTTCTTCCCTGGGCAGTGACCAAGCCCTAAACAGATTGTCCAGAGAGGATGAGCAGTCCCTCCATCCCCCTTTTAACAGGAGTCCTTATGGTTGTTATGCACTGATGTCTGAATTTGCTTTGGAAAATCTTTTAGCCATTGCAGCTTCTGTGTAGAGGAGCACTAAAGAGCTCTGAGTAGAGAAGAGTTTTATACCAAAAATCATACAGGGATAATAGTCATCAGTGTGTACAACCCTATTTCTGTGTATTACTTCGAATTTCAGCTTCTTAGCTTCCCTGAGTACAGAGCATGGTATTGAATACTATCCTATAAAAGGGCTTGTTTGCAGAATGAATTCTTGCTGCTCTGGAAAAGCCCTTTCTCAAGCAAATAGTTACATCACCTTGCTCGGTTGATCTTGTAGAAATGAGTCAACTAGACATGGGGTGGAAAAAGTACCTTGATACCCCTACCCCTTTTCTTCTAATTTCTGAGTTGTGACTTAGGGATTGCCATTGTTTCTGGTATGGGAAGTGAGTTGATTAGAAGAAGCTTTCAGGAGGTATCTACTCCTGTAGGTAAGTCAATTTTCTTTCCTCGTGCTGTGGAAAAGTTGCAGTGCCTGTTTTCTTGGATTTTTAATTAGTAAAGTTAAGCTAAATATGCCTTTGTTTCCACTGTCAAGTAACAGAGTACATCTTTGTGGTCTAGCTGTCCCTTTTATATAATTGGTGTGATTCTATCAAGCTCTTAGTGGCAGCTTTTGAGGGAAGTTCCCTGTTGGACCACACAGGACCACTCTGGCACCAGTTGCTCTTGCACCATCTGGGCCAGGACCCAACCTCCTTCTAGCTGCACACCCCACACTCACCCGGGCAGACCAGGTTTCCCAGAGCAGTGTGTCACACGCGTAGATCCTTAAAATAATTTTATCTTGGTGCAATAGCTAAATAACAAAACAATAGCTGGAGCTTGGTGCCTTTGAGGCCCCGGACAAAGGAAACCCTGGCCTTTTATGCCTTCACAAGTGTAAGTGCAGGAAAGCCTGGGGACTGTCATTCCTGTCTAAGTCTCTGGTCACTTTCTGTGTCACAGGTCCCCATGCCATTTGTTTTCTAAAGGGTTGGTCCTCTGCCTCTTCACTGTTAACCCTGCAAAACCAGCCTATCTTGGCAGCTCACAGGAGTTCATGAAACAGAGGAGGAGCAAGGTTATAAAGAGTTAAGTCTCTTAAATTAATTAACCATCTATATTTCTTACACACTTGGGGGAAATTCTTACTCTTGCCACCACTTCCGTATATTATTAGAATTACTCTATTTGAGTAATCATTAATTTTCCAAGCATATTTTTGTCCTTAATGGTAATTCCAAACTCTGGGTTGTTTGTTGATTTGTTTGAGTTTTTGGGGGTTTTTGTTCAGTTGCAGAAGTGGATATCCATTTTATTACAATTCAGGTCAGAGAAGAGAAGTTTAGGAATAATTGTCAATAAAGCAGATTAAAGCCGTTGGTAAAATTGGATAACAACCATGAAGGGATTACTGTTCATGACTTATAACAAAGGAAGGTATTATTTGAAACAGACCATGGAATGGATGGACTAAAAGAGGACCTGATATGAAAGGAGTAAATTAAATGTAGAGCATAAGACAGTTTTTTTGGCAGTGTATGCAGTAAGTTTTCAGAAATTGTTGCACTTGACATTTGGTTTGATTTGATCACTGGTGGACATAAACTCAGCTTCTGAGAAGAACATCCCTACATATGCACACATCATGTGGGGTTTTATTTATGTTTTTCTACAAGCACTGGCTGATGCAAAACTTTGAGTAGCTGGGTTGTATGAGCATGATATACATTTCCATGAAAGATGTAAGCTTAAAGGAAAACCCAGAACACAGATGTATTAACCATGCTTCACTTTGGGACAGAAATATTATACAGCAGAACCTGTAAGTTATACGTGGTTTGGTCACAAATCTCAACCTTTCTACAATCATGCTCAGTGCTGCCACTGAAGCTGTCTTGGTCCCAATCCTTTTCACCCTGAAGACTGTGACTGCAGGAGTTTTGGAGTACAAGTGCTTTGTCATCTTCAGTAAAACAATAGTAATGCTATACTGCTTACCAGAGAGTGAATCATGGTTGCTTGGTGAACTTAGATTGATGGCAAATAGATGCAGTGTTCAGTCAGCTTGAGAAACAACTAATTTACAGTGGAGAAGGAATAGTGTTACACCAAGTGCTTAAACATCTGCTTTTGGGTATAACAGGGATGTAGTGGGGATTTTAGGAGAGAAATAATAAATAAAGAGTGGTTTGGGTGTGAAAAATGAGACAATTTGTATCCTTCCAGTCAGTCATCCCACTCAGGCAAGTCAGTAGTGGAGAAAGGACCTTTGTATATCAGTGGTCAGGAAGGAGTAGTGCAGCAGCTGACACCAGGACCTCTCCTGTTGCATTCCCACCCCTGAGTGGGTACAGTTGTACTTTAGAGAACAGTTAATCTTGCCTAGCATAGAGATTACAGAATGCGACACAAATTTACATATTGGGAAATGCAATTTCTCTGTGAATTAAATTACTAATCATTAAGTTGCTGTTTCTTCTGCTTAGCTCTCACTTGCTGTTGAAGTGCAGTTGTTCTGGAGTATTGTTATCAATATGTTCTTAACACAAGATCGTCAGTAGCACCAGCTTTTCACAGAACCGCAGACTGTCCTGACTTAGGAGGGATCCACAAGGATCAGAGTCCAGCTCCCAGCCCTGCACAGACACCCCATCAATCCCACCCTGTGCATCCCTGAGAGCGTTGTCCAAATGCTCCCGGAGCTCTGGCAGCCTCAGGGCCGTGACCATTCCTGGGGAGCCTGTTCAGTGCCTGACACCCTCAGGGGGAAGACATCCACATTTCCCTGATATCCAGTCTGACCCTCCCCTGCCCCAGCTCCAGCCATTCCCTCGGGCCTGTCCCTGGTGCCAGAGGGCAGAGCTCAGGGCCTGCCCCTCCTCTTCCCCTCAGGAGAAGCTGTGACTGCGCTGTCTCCCCTCAGTCTCCTCCAGCTGAACAGACCAAGTGTCCCCAGCTGCTCCTCACACGCTTCCCCTCAAGGCCCTTCACCATCCTCATGCCCTCCTTTGGACACTGCCTAATGGCTTTATGTCTTGCTTACATTATGGCAGCCAAAATTTCACCCAATATTCGAGGTGAGGCTGCCCCAGCCCAGAGCAGAGTGGGACAATCTCTCCCTGGCCCGGCTGGGCCTGGTGTCCCCAGGACAGGGATGTCCCTCCTGGCTCCAGGGCACTGCTGCCTCATGTCCAGCTGGTCCCTTTCCCTGGCACTGCTCTCCAGCCTCTCATTCCCAGTCTGTCCATGGCTGTCCCATCCCAGGTGCCGAATCTGGCACTGCCCTTGTTGAGCTTCACACGGTCGGGGACTGCCGAGCCCTTTAATCTGTCTAGATGTCTGTGCAGGGCCTTTCTGAATGTGTTAGATTCTCATTAAATGAAGCAATAAATTTCACTGTAGGGCAAAATGAAAACTAAAAAAACCAATTTGCAACACGGGCTGTACACATACAAGCAGAAATTCCTTTTCTTGGATTCTCTTGGCTTAAATCCTGCATAATGTGGGAAGGTGGCTGTTTCCCTTCCCCTTTGATGGTGACCACTAGTGCTGGTGTCTCCAATGGGCTGTTCCAAAGGGTAAATTATAGTGAATATATGTTATTCTTAGAAAATGAATTGCCCATCATTGTGCCATGTACCCGCAAAATTATTAAAACCACAAATGTAACAGGCACTATTTTTTCTTACAAGCAGGCTGTAACCTGGTGGGTATCTTTTTTTTTCTTTTTCCTTTAAAAGTCTAAAGTGTACAGGACCTGTAAGGAGCACAGTAAATAAGGAATTAGAACTCCTCTCTTGCAGCCAAACAGGGTTAGTGCCTGGTCTTCTTCTGTGCTCCTCAATTTCTGCAAACAGGTTTCTCCCACTGGCAGTAAGAAATTTTCCCCCACTTGTGCATATTGGATTTTGCTTTGCTTAAATTTAATTTTCCCAGCTCTTTAAATTTTCTGTGTCTTTTTTTCTGCATTTTTTTATCAGAAGAACTGTAATGAGTGAAAACACAGCAACAGACATTACATGAGATTAAGTCACATGTTTAAAGTTACCATTTTCTATTCCTACATGGGAAACTTGGGAGCATTTTATAGATGAACAAGAGGGACTGCTAGCTTTCTAATATGACCCAGCTATGTGCTAGAAAGGTTTTCATACCCAACAGTGAGTTTTTAAAGTACTGAACTGTAAATTCACAATATATTTAGATATAGAAAAGATGTTTATTTGATTTTGAGATGCTTGTTCATTTTTATCATATTCTTATGCTTACTATACATGTATTAGCCTAAAATTTACTTTATACGTAATGAGTGTTTTGTTTAATATGACAACTTTGCATGTTAAATGCAGAGAACAGCACACTGTTTTGTTAAAACAGGTGAATGAGTTTTTCTATAAAAATACTGAAGTTATTATCTCCTGCAGGAAAAGCTTTGAACTAGATGGATTTTGTTAAGTTTGCATAGTTTGAAAACAAGATAATTGATTTGACCTAGGTGGGCTTCTTTGGTACCATCACTGTTTTGGGATTTTCTGTACATCTCTACATTTTTTCCCTCCTGTTGTATTGTCATCAACACATCTTTTTTACCTCTTTGGAGGGATTTAGAGTGAGGTAAGAGCAGGGGAAGGTAGCCAGCAGTAGATGTAGGAAGAGAAGGGAAGTAGGTGTAGGAAGAGGGCTTTTGGGCCCTTCTGCATCAACTCTTCACATTGATGCTGGAGAGGTGGGAGAGTGGCAGCCGAGAGTGGCAAAAGCAACTACAAACAGAAGGATCACTTTTATAGGTAAAGTATTTATTGGTCAAGAAAGAAACATTATTTAAATATGCAAAATATTGCTGGAATCTTACTTTGTGTTTCTGTCAGCATCAAAGTTGCACACAAAGAAAAGGGGTTTTGCTGATGTTGAAAATCTCTGATTTTACATAAGATGGGCAATTTCTAGAGGTCCTTTATGTATGCAATAGTTCCCTACATTGTTGCTAAATAAGTGTAGACTTCCTCTCCTTCAGATTTTTGGTGTATCATATGATTTCTGTAGTATCCATTTCTCACTTGCCCTCCCAAGAAGCAGCTGAGTTTCAAAACTTACTGTTTTATCTTATTAAATTGCTCAAAATGTGATCCTTTATTTCCCCCTGCAGATGCTGTAATGAAAACAGGAAAGAACATTTCTCTGTTTGTAAGCAGCTTGTAAATTTGTAAAAGTCTTTTAACAGCATTTAGTATAATTTCTTAAAATTCTGTGAGCTGATGGCAAATTATCAGCACCTTTTTGCTGCTGAGCAATCCAGGCTTGAGGTGAAAGGTTTAAACTAGAGTGAGTTTTATACTTGAGGGACTGGAAACATACTTGGGTTTCTTCCCTTCGTGTTATATTTGGTGGACATTTTTTGTGTGCCTTATTAGAAAATGTCTTGTGAATGAGGCCTGTAAGAGGGCAAGGATTTGGAATTTTTTCCCACTTTTGATGTATCTCTGTGCTGGAAGCAATTTGCATGCAGATGTATGGTTAATGGTGGCTCTTACTCGAAGAGCAGGTGAGTGATGCAAAAGAGGCCTGTGGGGAGAAAAGCTAATGACCAGGGTTTAAAGCTGTGTTAATTGATTTTTAACTTCAGAATTCCAGGTGCATAATAGTTGCTGTAGAATTCATAGCCACTTTTTCCATTAAAATTAAATCCAAGTACTTAATATTTAGCTGTTTACAGTAGGAATGGAAAAGTAGAAGCATTCTTACTTCCTTTATAGCAAAATCTAACCTAGAGAAAGCTTGAGTGAAGTCTCAAACATCTCAGTTATTTTATAATAATGTTTTCAGTATAAAAATGGTGTTTGTGCCATCTCAGTATGAAGCCTTTGGCCAGTATTCAAACCACATTTTGTGGTCCTTTCTAAATGCTCTGGGCAAATATGGTTTCTTTCCAATAACAGCCAAGTCTGCCTAGGTTTGTATCTCCAGAGTTAGTCTAACTAAATCTTGTGTAATGTAACCTGTCTCATTATGCATTAATTACAGTGTGTCCCTTTATTTCTATCTTTTACCCTCTATAGAGAAATCTCTCCTCTTCTTCCTACCCTCTTTTTTGTGGTTTGTTTTGTAATGAATAGCATGTAGCTTTTGGTTTAAAAGGCAGCCATATTTTATGTAATTTTGTGGTGTGAAAAGATTAATTGGTGTGTGCCACTTTCTTACAAGAGAATAAGTGATATAATGATTCTGGTGGATGATCAAAGTGGCATCAGGTTGGTTTCCATATCAACAAACTGATAAATCACAAGGAAAGGAGCTGCAGTGAAAATGTACTGAACCACTAGATGACATGAATTAATTGAATTTAAAAAAAAGCCTAAGGAATGATGGTTACATGTAAGTAAGCCTGATTTACATACCAAGCATAGGATGAAAATTATGAAAAAAGAATTAGCAGAATGCTGAAATGTGATATGGAGAGTAAGGTTCAGCATGACTTGCCAGAACATTAAACTTCTGTACGGTTTCTTGGAGGAGTCAGGAGTCATGAACATAAAAATCATCCAGTTGGTATCTGTGTTCTAAGAGGGGCTGAATAACAAGGGGATATTTTACTGCTAAAAGACTTGGAATGATAAAAAAGAAATCTTACAGAGGAAAATTGCAAGAGGATCTCATGATACTGAACATGTTGTTTCTCAATTTCAGTTGATGGTAGGCAGGTCATATCTCTGATAGGTTTTTTGACCTAATCTCTTTTTCCTGGCTGTGCCATCCTGCCCTTCCATGTTTTAGCACAGGTACAGGTACTTGATGTTATGGTGAATTGCGTCAGGGGGCCCCAACTTAGAGTAAACTTCCATTAAATCAGAGAATAAAGTTGAATGAGTGGGTCTTGGTTAAAAACTGTTCACATTGTAAGCTGACTCTACATTAAGGATTGCTGAGATGGTTATAACAGTACTTTCTGTTTGCTGAGTGTAGGTGATGTATCTGTGGAGTACCTGGCATGGAGGAGTTCATAATTCCAAACCTTGCATAGCAATGGGTATGCCTAGGTTTTTGTTTCTGAGAAACAGCCCAGAGTGCCAAATTGCCCTCATTCACTGAGCAACCCAACTGTAATAAATGACTGTGCTCTCTTGCCATGGAGTTTGTGTTTCTAGGGCTTCAATTTAACATACAAGTATAGGGAAAAATCTTTCTGTCCTTCCTGCATTCAGGATGTATAGGGAGATATGGAGAATAATTGTCCCAGTTTTTTTATCGAAATACAAGAAACAAGTTTGGTTATGACTGAGCTAAAAAAGCAAGTAGTGAAAAATTATTGCAGCAGCTGACTTGTCTAGTTTCAACCCAGTCTTTGAAATTACAGAATTCTAAATCCTCATATACAAACTAAATATGTGCAGTGCAAATGTTTATATTTTTAGTGCAAGTCTCTGTAAAAAACCAGGTTTTTTTCATTGTGCAAACAAGGTAAATTTTTATCTGATAAAGATGAAGAACTGTGATTCCACAGTTCCCTCACTGCTTTCCCTCACTTGTAGTTTTAATGTAGCTAAATATTCTTTTGTACTAGCTTTCATAATTTAGTTCAGTTCACAGGTGCATAGAGATCTGCACCTTTCTGTAGGTTCTTAAAGAACTATTTAGAAGGTGTCTTTCTGTGTATGTGGGCTCCTCCTGGGCAATGCTGGAGGCATTGCCAGAGCAGACCTCTGTGAGGCTCCTCAGCCCTGCAGAATTACCCAACACACATTCCTGGCTCAGCTTCTTTCCTGGCCTCTTCAGATACTCTGTCACAGTTGTTGGTTTGCGGTATTTTTGTTCGTGTGTTTTTTTGGAAGTCTGTCAAAACTGCCAGCTGGTTTTCTTTCCTCTATTTTCATGTTATATCTGAAGAAACAAAGTCAGTTGGAAGGCAAAGAAATTTCTTCTCTTATTTTGTCCATCTTTTGTTACAGTAACTACATTTTAGTTATCTGTTGGCTTACCTGGCATCTGAACTTGGCAGGGTGTGGTGTATTGGATCTGGAGTGGTTCCTGTGCAAGGGGAATGACTGACTCCTGGCTGGAGTCATCCACAGCACATTTGGATCTTGCTTCTGTCTTGCAGTCAGCAGGGGTCTAGGGATGGTGCTAATTGGTAACAGAGAGGGGAAATTGTATCCCTCTCTTTTTTTTTTTTTTGGTTTAAACTAGGAAAATTGTTTCAAATACTGTTTTCCAAATGCTGCTAAATTTTGACATGCTTTATTTCCTGCTTGCTCTAGAAGAAACTAAAAAATGGCTTTTCTTTCCTAACTGTGGAAGGTACATTGTTAGACCTCTTGTGTCTGGAGATAGAAAAGGTTAATTTACAGGTTCAAGGAGCAAGAGACCTTTCCGGCTGCTCAAATAATTAAAATTCTGCCTCTGTGAGCATTCAGCAAAAAAATAGCTGCTTCTTGTTTTTTTAATGAATATCTTTCTCTTTTTCCTGAGGATCTGTGGCCAAAAGGACAACCATATGCATGAGACTCTGCAGTGAATCAGTGTATGTTTGGTTTGACAGCTAAGTCAAACCTTACTTCCTACAGACCCTCAGAAATGTCTGGGTGAAAATGAAAAACAATCATCTGTTCTGTTAGATTGCCCAGCATTTTCTTTAATCTGGAATACCTGAAAACAGAGGTCATGGTAACTAGCTTGAATACTGAGTTTTTTCTTCTTGGTTATGAAATGATAGTATCATACAGGTTTGTGCTTCTCTGTTGATTTCTTATGAAGAACTTTCAGTGGCTTTTCTAAAGCATTGTTTTCAGGGTTTATGCATGTCATCTACAAAATCTTGTTCTAGTTTTATACTTTGTTCTTGATACTGAGCTAGAGACAAAGCATCACCTTTTGATCTCTTCATCACAGCTTTTCTTCTGTCCAAAAGTGGAATGTTTACATTTATCTGTTATTTTAGAAATTTATTCCAAGAAAATGGAAAGTCTAGTGATGACTTTATTTCTCCTGCTGAATAGGAAAATAAAACCAGTTCCAAAATGGCAATCCTTACATTGCCATTCTGGTTACAGATGGATTTTGCATTATTAGTATCCTGCCTGATGTCCTAGGATAAATGCAGACATTTGCATTAAAGTGCTATCACCAGGACAGTATCTTCATCTTGAGGGAACCAGTACAGAGTATACTGGGCAAACTATTAGTATGTCATACAAAATATTTTGCCCAGTAGAGCTTTTCCTGGTGTGTATTATAGACTTACACATGGAATTTTACACATGGGTTTCTCCCACTTGTCAGTCAAGTCTTTTAGCACCCCTGACAAGTGAGCTGTGGAGGCTGCAGTAATTTATCTACAATGACCCCTGTTCATGCACAGGTTCCTGCTGTGTGAGCAGTAATGCCATATTGAGGTGTCCCTGTCACAGGTCATTGTGTTCCAGTCACACCACAGAGATCCCTGTCTAGGTTTGATGCTGATGGTCTGGGAAACTGAAATAGCTGAGATCCAAAAGCTGAGATGGAAGCACCTGTGAAGTTGTGCTCATCCTCCACCCTCCCCAAGGTACAAGGGATGGGGATGGAGGGTTAGGTCAGGCTGGGGACAGCTAAAGAGGCACAGCTGAGCCCACTGGTGCTTGCTTGTCAAGCATTTTCAGCATACCTGGGTCATTCATTTACTAAACACACTGATGCCTTGCAGAAGAATGAAACAGAAAAAGCTTTCAGTGTAAGAAATCTTGGTTTAGTTTTGTCCGGTGTACATAGCAACGTTTAAGGCAGGTGGTTTAGAGCCAGCCATGCCTACCTGAGATGGGAAGCTCTGTTGGGAGCCCGTGGGCTTCTGAACCCAAACTAAGGGTAAAAAGTAAAAGATTCAGTGTGTTGGGATGTTAACAGTTCCCTGCTTAATTCACACCCATTCTTCACAAAGCTGCTCTTAGTATGTGCAAGAGTGGTGTAGAGGCAACCAAAAAGTTGCAGATAGGGTAATTTGCACAGAAAATTATGTTGACTGCACTGCATATTAACATAAGGTTATTGTAAAGCAGCTCTAAAAATTGCATTCAACTAATCCACTCAATCAACTAATAAACTTATTTACAGAGACAAGCTATTGTAAAAGTACAGTTCTCATCTAGCTAAGAACATATTTTCTCTCATGTTTATCTTGATTGTATCCCCAAAGGATATTTCTTCCTCTCTTTTATGGAGAATTATTTCCATATTTAATTTATATGTACATATTTTGCTTTTCCTGGAGGACTGAAAATATTTTCTGACTTTTACAGTCAGCTGAGAAACTTGTTATAGAAACCTTCCAGTCATACTTTAGTCCCCTTATTTGAAAATCCATTTTCTGTGTCTTTCAATGCTGCTGTGTGCTTCTGGATTGCAGTTTAACTCCCTTTGTGAACTTGCCTCAGAAAGAGTCTCTGTTCAGCTACCTGAAGGGTTACTTGATTCAAATCTCTTTTCATAAACTCTTGAACATCTCTTCTCAAGAGCTATTTTCAATAACCAAACATACTTATTGTGTGTAGTTTTCCTGAACTACTCCAATGCCTTCTGTTTAAGTTTTTATTTTTTGATTAGAGGAGTTGCAGTCCTGTTAGTGCTGAAGCTGGAGCAGGCTGTATTTCACAGGGTCTGCTGCAGAGCTGATGAGCTCCACAGGGGCTGCTGCAGGCTCTGAAGTTTGGCAGCTCCCTGTAGAGCTCAGAAGTTCTTAGGGCCTGAACCGAAGCGTAATTGCTAAGTTGGAACCTTCACTGTGAAGGACCTCACCAAATAATTAGCTGTCCTAATTCGGCAGCTGCTCTTGCCACTGCATAACATTCAGGAAAGTGAACCTTTGTGGATCAGAAAGTTGCAAAAGTGATGGGTGCTGGCAATAACTTTCTCTTCTTCTCTGCATACTATCAGAAATCACTGCTAAATTATAGCATGTAATCTTGGCATTTGCAGTCTGCTAGCTTTTTTCTCTGGATGTTGGATATTCTGCCATCAGAGTGCCTAGACTTTATGTGCTGCTTGGGAAAAAAGCTCTGTTACATATTATGTTTGTTTGTCATGCAGAATGAACTGTTTCATCCTTTTTCTTTGGTTGAGTTTTTGTTTTGCTATGGCAAAACCTTCTATTTGAGGCAAATCAAAACTGTATAGTTACAACTGTACAGTTCATAGTGATTTCTGAGGCCTTTTAGGAGGACATTTTATTGCCTAGATTCACCTTACACACCAGAATGCAAAAAACAAAAAATGCTAGATTTAAAGAGGCATAGAAAACAGTGTGTAGGAAAAAACTATCAAAATTCTTTCTCAATTTGTTTGTCATTTTTGATGATGGGACAAACTTTAAGATAAACCAACAATCTGGACTACAGTCAACCAAAGCACCAGCTAATTTTTTTTTTTAAGTCTAAGAACCTTCCTTTCTCTGTAAGTGTATGTCAAATACTTAATGTTCCTTAACTCTTTGGAGAGGGGCATGACTCTGTAATACTGGAAGTTATAAGCACACATAAAAAGAAATACACTTTTTTGTTGTTGTTTTTCTTCTTTTTTAGGTTTTTATAACAACTCACAACTATTTCCAGAGTCTACTGATAAAATTAAAATCTAGATTCCTAGATTTTAAATGTATTACAAGGTATAACTCGATGATTTAGCACAAGACATTACTTTTCTTTTAATATTTTGCTCTATCCCATGGGCTTTGGTGGTGGCATTTTTTTTTTTTAAATTGAGATAACTAATGAAGAGGATGGAGAAGAGGGAGAATGGCCTTTACCTTGTCTACATGGTTGTCATCATCCGGAACATGGCTGATTCCAAAGATTTTTAATGGAGACATTAAAGCCCACAGGCTTTCAAGCAAGGTGGAGGAAAACAAATGTGGTAGTGAAAAAACACCAAACTGTTGAAGAAAGTGCGCAGAGGTCACTGGAGCTGATTGGAAATATCACTGAATCTTAAAGCCAGTTTTGTGTGTGTATGTCTTCTTCTGATAAATGAAACAGGGCTGGTTTTGTGAAGTCTGGGAAGCCTTTTCTTTCTTACCAAACTACCCTTATCTGTTTTTGCTTGAGTAATTGCAATGTACATGAGAGGTGAGAGTGAGACAGGGAAGAACATGAGGCTGTATAGCAATTAATGAGCTGTTTCAGCCCAAAAAAATCGGTCCAGCAGGCTGGTCAGAGCCTTGGAAGCTATTAACCTTGATTTGGAAGTCTAAGACTTGACAGCTGGGGCAAAGCAGGGCTGTCTTAAAGAAGTTAAAAGTTAATCTCTCTTTTTCTCTTCCTTCTCACATACCCACTGGTGAAATGCTGCCTGAATTTTTTAACATTTCTTTTTTCAAGTGTGATTTCTTATTGCATAGCTTGACCAGGTGCCTTGCTATTGTGCTACCTATCTGGAATTCATTTGGGGTTTGTCCTTCTTCCTGATGAAAAACTAGTTTATCTGAGGCACTTGTTTATACCTACAGAAGTCTCACATGTTCTTTCAGATAGTTTTGTGCTTTGTGCTAAGATAAATGTGTTGCTCCATGAAGAATGGAGCACTTAGATCCACTTGGGATCAAATAGGACAATATTTGTGTTAATCAGCTGCATTTCTGTTCTCAGATATTGCTGCACATTAAAACAAAGATGCTGTAGACATGAATTGAGGGGGAAGATATGACATGGAATTTTCTGACTCTTAATAATAATAATAAGAATAATTTAAAAAATAATTAAAATAATAGTTGCCAAGAATAACTTCATCTGCAAGTGCTTCTTAAACGTGCTGCACATTTGTTTTCCTTTAGAGGATGGATGGGTAGGCCTCTTCACATGTGGGTACCATATACTGACCTGTTGTGGTTGTGTGATGATCTGAGTTACATTAAAGGCTTCAGGTCTTTCCTAATCTGGATTGTTTTGACTGAGCCAGGCTAAGGAGCACAGATGCAGAGGTAATGCCAGCAGATGTCATGAGGTTATGAGAAGCAGTTTAGGACAGTAGTCTATTCCAGCTGCAACAACAAAACAGAGCAAGCACCATGGACACACTTTGGCTGATGTGTTTATATTCTGTGTTACTTCTGTTTAGTTATGCATTCTGTCAACAACCCAGAAAAGTAAATCCATTTTCTACCACCTGCAGAAAAAGGACAACTATTCTTACCCCCTGCTAGTCTCCAGCCAAAATAAAGTGGATTCCCTCTCTGCCTCAGTCTTAAATGCAACTGAGTAGCTTCCCTCTCCCCACTACTTGTTAAATAATTTTTAAAAATTGATGTATGTTACATGTTTTAAAATTTGTTTGTCCAGTCTTGAAAGATTTTACAGAGTGTTTTTCTCAGTTACTGGATGTAAGCTTTGCTTCTAAACATGTTGACTTAGCTGTATATCTCAGAATTTCTCTGGAAATAAAAGGACATGAATTGATCTTCCATCAAAATCGCTTCACTGTATCACATGCAGCTATGTCTGCTATAAATCTGCACACCTTCATCTGTGCCTCCCTAAATTCTGACACATATTAGAGAAGCTGTTGTACTTTTATGAAAATTTGTAATAACTGCCTTTGCTGTTTAATGATGAATTTTTAGATGGTTGTCAAGATCTGTTGGATATCTCCAACTTTCTCAATTGACCCAAGGAAAGAAATAAATATGGAAGTATAACCTGATATGGTACTGTGGGTTTCTCTTAAGTTGTTTTTCTTCACCTTTTTGTAAAGTAACTTTTCTTTGTTTCACAGGATATGTGCCCTTTACCCAGTAGAGCAGAGGTCCACAGACATTATCTCTGCAGAAGACAGAGTGCCTTTATCTTTACTGAAAGTTGTAGATTTATACATGATTACTTTCTTTTTTTGTCTTTTCTCTTTTCAAATAATTGTAGGTTCATGTACTGGACAGACTGGGGAGAAGTGCCAAAGATAGAACGAGCTGGGATGGATGGTTCAAGCCGCTCCGTTATTGTTAACACAGATATATATTGGCCAAATGGACTGACGTTGGATTATGAGGAACAGAAACTCTATTGGGCAGATGCTAAACTGAATTTCATCCACAAATCAAATCTAGATGGAAGTCATAGGTAAGAAGTTTTTGGTTTATGTGTGTAATGTGGGGATTTTCTTAGAGAACGCTGCCTAAGCAATATTGTAATCTCTGTTGCATCGCATTGTCACGTTAGCACTCGCAAAATTTTAAGCAAACCAGTGCTGTCAGAAACTTTTATCCTTCACCATCCTCACCTTTCCAGCACTATGAAGTGAAATGTGTACTTCTCTTCAGGGTATCCTGTAATCTCCCAAAGACTTTTCTCAGAACCAATTCCATTAAAAAAATCCTCTAATCCTGTGCTTAATTGTGTAAGACTATATAGCAAAATTGTCTTTCTTCAGTAGGTCTTCTGTGCAGTGTTGCTGTGGTATTCAGAAATGCAGAAGATAGTATGAGAAAATGGATCATCATGTATTAGTATTTCAGACTCATTAATCCTAGGGGCTGGGAAATTAGTGGAGAACAGTCCTTATAGGAGAGCTATGTTAGAATGACTGTTTTCCTTGAACAGATTTATAGCAATGAAGTGATTCTTTTTCATCCATTCATGACTACTTCTTAATTAAGAGTCTGAGTAGTACTTTGTGTATATGCATTTATCTCTAATTTGCAATGACTCCCTTCATTAGATGAGCTTTAACACGTATTGCTTGCACACACAAATAAATCACAGTTAGCTTGTGCCCAAGGTGTCATATGGAGAGAGAATTTTTTGTGGGGTTGTTCTTTGCAGATTTTTGTCATGTTTCTGCTAGTTTAGCTGAGCATGAAATATCCTTTCTTATGCTCTTTGTTCTCTTAGGTTTGGCCTCTTAGGGACTTGCCTGCCTTTCACCAAAAATGTTAATTTGACATAAATAAATGAATTCTATTGATAAGTTTTGTGTAGGCTGGCAAGTAGGACCACAGGCAACATGCATGAAACGTGTTCACTGTCTTTCTATGATATTTATTTTGAACTCCACAATGTATTTGTAATGCTGGTTTGAAAGATTACATCACTTTCCTCCTAAGTTCTGCCTTTTAAGCAATCAAAAATTCATGCAGTATGTTTATAACAGTGTTTGTTTATGGAAAGTACCTGGAGTTGGATGCAGTTTTAAATTTGTGTCTTTGGATATAAGTATTATGATTAGCTTGGTTAATTCAAAACATGGACTGTGAATGTCTATTTTGAAGTAGTCCTTCATTTGCTGTTTGTTTCACAAGAAAGAAAACTTAGTACCAAAAAGAGAGAAATATTTCATAGAAATTCTTTCAAAAAAGAAGGCTGTGACATAAATTTTCAAGTAATGGAGAGAAAAGGATAGAAATTATCAGATACAGTAGCAATATGAGTATTTTTTATTTTATCTGGTGTCTCCAGCTTTTCTTGGTCTAGAGCTACTTCAGTGTTTCTTGCTGGCACTTCTGCTTTTTCCACCTTGTTTTTCTACCGACTTCTTTGCAGTTTCTTCCTTGCTGGTGATCTGTTTTTGCACAGTGGTGTAAATATACTTGGGTTTGGTATTCTGTTTTTATTTTCATGGTATTTATTCCTGGTCTGCCTTGGTTAACCTGGGGGATGAGGTTGTGGAGATGCTGAATTTTCTTTGTGCAAGGGGCTGATCAACCTTGTCTGTGTGCAGGCAGCTGTGTCCAACAGCTGCCTCATGGCGCAGAAGTGAAGCCCTGAGTCCCAGTAGTTGCCTCATTCTGCAGTAAATTCTCTGGAATTAGTTAATCCTGTAATAAAGACCTGTATAGACAAGTAATTTAGATTTTTAGATCTACTAATTCTTTGTTATGCAGCCATAAAAACAGTCAAATGCTTTAGGTTGAGTTTATTTTTCAAATTGATATATTTCAGTATTAGGAATATGTCATGGCAGTATGCTGATATTTTACTATTTGAGGGGCAGGAAGGGAAGTCATCCTTAGAAAGGAAAGCACATATGACTTCCCTTGAGCACTCAGAGGCACAAACCAATTCTTACAGCACCTGTTTTTCCCTAGACATGTGAGAAAGTTCTGAAGATTGAAAAAACAGTCGACATTTGTATCCAAGCATTTTGGTTTCATTTTTTATTTTTTGAAATTACATCATGGTGGGGGGAAAGAACTTCAGAAGTTAGGCTGTTCTACAGTGGGGTTTTATGGTGGGGGGTTTTTTCTGCTGTGACCTCAGCCTCTGTCTGTATTAAGAGAAAAGATCATCTGGGGCTATCCAAAGAGGGGGGTTGTGTAGATACTGTCTTTTGGTTATCCAACAAATTCAGCTTTTTCAATGTGATGTTTTACGGCTGCATTTCTGTATTTTATCTCTTAATTATTTTGTTCATATTTTTCAGTAAATTATTCACTAATACTAGAAAAGAAAACACAGTTTTCAATTTTGCAGCCAAAGCAAAAGCCTTTTAGATTTTCTGTTTCAGTGGAAATCACCCCATCAAACCACCCAAAACCCACAACGCATTTTGTCTTTTTTCCTTGCCATCTCTAACCCCTCAAAAAAAAGCAACCAACAAAAAACTCCACCTACAGTTTTTCACCACCACTTCTTAAGAGGGCTATCAGTTAGGGTTTTTTCCTTAAGAGTTAAGTCTGGGGGGAAGAGCAAGATCATTGTCAAGTGCCTAATCTAACTTAAACCAGACTCTTTGGTTTCTTTAGAAACTGTCAGTTCTCGTGATTTATTTTTTTTCTTGATATTTAGACCATTCTTCTAAATTGCTCCTTCATATTTCTACTTAGTTCCTTAGAGATTTTTTTGTTCCTAAATTTCTCTTGGTCAGGACAGATTCTTTTATCCTTGTGAAGTGTTACTAGTTTTTCTGATGCTTTACCTAATATCAGCATATCTGGGAAAATATATGCTTCTGGAAGTTGGTGCTATTGAAATGAAAAAGGCAAATGAATTACTGAAAAACCATATCTTCATAAAAGTTGTGTCTTCTAGATCTGGATAGTTTTGGTGACTTAGAAAAGGAAACAGATTAGTAAAGATTTGATCTGTCAAGTTTTTTTAGTGTTGCATGAGAGGTAGTGAGAAAGAGTCAGTAGCAGGTAAGCAATTGTAAAAGCTTCATGTAAAGTAGGATGGCATAAGTTTTAATTACTTTGGGGGAAATGTTTAGGGGTAGAAACTAACATCCTTCTATAAAAAAATTAAAACAGTTCAGAGAAAACTGATTTTGTGGTTTGAAAGGTGAAAAAATCCAGTATAAATAGGAAAATATTTTAATTCATGTCACTGACAGTATTGAAGTTCAGACCTCAGAGATCTAAAATTTGGAAGGAGTACTCTAGAAATTTGCGATGTATTTCTAAATCTAAGAAATCCAAATTATTTGTTCTTTTATTCCTATAGTCTGAATATAGCTCTCTACACCTGATACTACACAAGAATTAAAACTTTTAATATTTATATCTCAGAGAAGTACTTTGATCTGAATCATGGAATATCCTGAGTTAGGAAGGGCCCACAAGGATCATTGAGTCCAGCTCCCAGCCCTGCACAGACACCCCATCAATCCCACCCTGTGCATCCCTGAGAGCGTTGTCCAAATGCTCCCGGAGCTCTGGCAGCCTCAGGGCCGTGACCATTCCTGGGGAGCCTGTTCAGTGCCCGACACCCTCAGGGGGAAGACATCCACATTCCCCTGATATCCAGTCTGACCCTCCCCATACCCAGCTCCAGCCATTCCCTCGGGCCTGTCCCTGGTGCCAGAGGGCAGAGCTCAGGGCCTGCCCCTCCTCTTCCCCTCAGGAGAAGCTGTGACTGCGCTGTCTCCCCTCAGTCTCCTCCAGCTGAACAGACCAAGTGTCCCCAGCTGCTCCTCACACGCTTCCCCTCAAGGCCCTTCACCATCCTCATGCCCTCCTTTGGACACTGCCTAATGGCTTTATGTCTTGCTTACATTATGGCACCCAAAATTTCACCCAATATTCGAGGTGAGGCTGCCCCAGCCCAGAGCAGAGTGGGACAATCCCTCCCTGGCCCGGCTGGGCCTGGTGTCCCCAGGAGAGGGATGTCCCTCCTGGCTCCAGGGCACTGCTGCCTCATGTCCAGCTGGTCCCTTTCCCTGGCACTGCTCTCCAGCCTCTCATTCCCAGTCTGTCCATGGCTGTCCCATCCCAGGTGCATGACAGACATGAATCCTTTACTTGTTGTTTGCAGGGGTCTGGAAAGTGAAAGAGGACATTAGGCTGGGGGGGAGTAATGTGCAGAGAGAGAAACAAATTATAAGCTTTGATTATTGGGGTTTGGTGGAGTTTTTGTCACTTCTTCCAGTAGGACTGGAGTCACAGTGATCCACTGAAACAGGAGTGCAGCACGGCAGCTCTGGCAGTAGTACTCAGTTAAATATGTGTTAGAGTCATAAATTCGTGAGAAAACCTCTCTAGCAAATGTTACAGGGATGATTATGGTTCATTACCTGCTAGCCCTAGGATTTACTGGCCCTAGCTGCTCCAGTGTTGGGCTCATTAGAATAAAGACGAAGAGCAAAGAACTCGATGACTAATGCCCTTGATTTGCCAGTGAGAGAAAAGAACGAATAGTTTTTCATGTCACAATGCAATAATTAAAGAACTAAATTGATGCATAGAAGAGATGGTTTTGGTTTTTTGCAGCTCTTGCCCTGCTCTTATCAGAGGGAACAGTTGCTTTTTGTGGGACTAATTAAACAAAACTGAAATGCAGACAGCTCTCCTGTGAGTAGAGTCCCCAAGATAGGTTGGCCTGCTAAAGCAGTTCTTGAATTAATTTCCTCTTCCTTTACCCTGCAGCAGCAGTTCTAATTAATAAGTTAACACATTACTGGCTGAAGGGAAATGCACTTACAAGGTCCCCCAGGAAGTGATTGTGCTAATGCGATGGTTTTTGAGGCCACTGTAAGAAAACACACTTTTAGCAACTGTCAGAAAGCTGGGAAGCTCTTGCAAGAGGTGAATGTCTTAAGTTTGCAATTGAGCATTGATTTTTCTAGTTTCTCTTTTCAAGCATTGGCTCATGTCTGTCTGCCAGATGATTAGTTGCAGATGTGTGGAAATACTAAAAATACTGTATCCCTGCATACAGAAGAGGATTTTTTTCCTTATTTGCCTATAATGTGTACAGTACATGACATTATGTACAAGGTATAAAATTTCATGTTCTGTTTATATCTTTCTGTATATTTCTGTGAGATAAAATTGCTTAACACCTTCAAGCAAGGAAGAAGAACCAATCAGTGGTGAGAAGCTTGTTTCAATACCTCACCAACACAGGCCAGTGCAGAGTTTAAATAATGCCCTAATTAAAACTGCTAGAGAATCCTGCATAAACAGAATTAATTAGATAATTTGGACGTAGAGCTAGGGTGAATTTCTTGGTTCTTCCCCATGGTGCTTCTGAAAAAAAAATTCTGGAAAAGTGGAGCTTCAAAACATCTGTTTGCCTGAAAAATGACCCACAGAATTACTTCATTTCTCAACCATGATTTGATTTCTGATTAACTTATTCAGACTTTCATTGCAGGTGGGATTTGAAATGCCATGGCTAGACCTGTTTGTTATATATTCTTTCTGGAAACATGTGACAATTGTGGCTTAAAGAAGTGGCAAAAGACAAAAATACTTCGGTCTGAAAAGAGAGCATTATATCCCACAAATTGTGTTTCTTACTTACTTTCTCTGGTAATTAAAAGCAGGCTTGTCTTCTGGTGGGAATATCTGGGCAAGCATTCATGGTAAAAATGCAGCTTAGTTTTCTGAGTTTGCTTTGTAAATGTTTTTGTTAGGTTAGCAGGAGAGGAAATCCTGTGAGCTGAGGGAACCAGAGTTCCCTGCTCTTCTTGCAGCATCCTTTGTGTGGTATTTTATAGGTGTATCTTAGTCTTTGCTTCATCTAATTCATGCTCTGAGTGCTTTGGCCACTTGCTAACATGTCCAGTTGTCACAAGCAGAAAATGTGTAATTCCTGCAATTTTGTTAATACTCGAAGCATTAAGCATTTGGTAGATAGCAAAAAAGCTTTTGTTCAAAATATTTTAATTTCCTTTGTGCAAACCTCTTATATGCTTTCTTTAATATAATGAGCACTAAAAGCAGATTTTTATCCCCCTTTCTGATAGCCTGGGAGATAGTAATAGGTATGGGATCCCCCATAGGGACGCTGGAGAAATGGAGTGAAACATAAATGTCAAAAATGCCTGCACCCTGCCCTGGAGACTGAACACTGGCAGCCTCAGGGGTCACCTGAAAGGAGTTTTGCTACTGTGAAGCTGGAATGTTAATGGTTTAGAGGCATACAGGACAAAACATCTAAAGTACCCCGGGTTTTCTGCAGGTGCTCTGATCAGGTCTTGAGACTAGGAAACTGTAATGTAGCAAAAATAAAAGGCATTTGGTTCAAGGAAAGTGTTTGCTTGTTTACTTTTAAGGAGAAATGCTGTCATGCTTGGATATAAAACATATGTTAATATTCTAGGAGGGAAAATAATAGTTCTTATGATATTTTAAATTTAAATTATCTTGATTATTGGTGGCTTTATCTTTGTGATCTGAATTATTAAATTTCATATCTATAATGTAGCTTTGAATGCTAGTATTAGTTGAAAAAGAAATAAAAGGCAGACTGAGGAAATCCTGGTTGTAATAAAGGATATGAATTTAATGGGTTTTTGGTCATTTTGCTGTTAATTTTTATTTCAAGTGAGTTTAGTCTTTGTCTGAAATGCATATTATCCTGAAGCAAGAGCTTTTTTGTCATTGTTTATATAAAACTGGATAGACTGTCTGTGAAGTTTCATGTATCTATTCTGTTTCAGAGTTCAGCAGTCCCTTTTGTAATTCCTGCTTTAACTTGTTTATTGTTTCCTTTATCTTCACAAAGTGTTTCATAGGACTCTTTAGCAGACTAAGAATAGAACATAGGTGAATATATTTAAATGGGATCTATATTTTCTCCAGACAGTAGAAAACTCTACTAATAGCAAGTATTTATTGTAATGGCATCCCTGATTACCTTGATGATAAGTATTTGGGAAATCATGATATTCAACACAGACTGAATTTAATTTCTGTAGAAACTGCTTGTTTTTCTCTCTTTCTCTTCTCACCTTCCTTCTCTGCTGTCCCTTGATGCATTTCCTTCCCAGCCAACTCAGTAGAGATGGTGGTATTTTTAATGTCAATCACCATCCAGATTTTTAAGGCAAATTTGTGTGATTATATGCCTGGTGCAGGGAAGATTATTAAAGTTAGTGTGTGATTAGTACCATCTAATATAGAGCCAATTTGCATCATGCTCAAGCCCTGGGGACGTCTCCTGAATGAATAAGATTGCTCCTTATCCCCAGCTCTCACTTTGCCATTGTCTCTGGAGTCTCTTTCTAAAGGAGACTAATGATACAAGTGCAGCAGTCTGAAGGAACCGAGGTAACAGGGTGCAGTGCCTTTTGCTGTCGGATCACTTGTTCCAGTTAAGCCTGGCCCGCTCATGTAGCTGCCACCAAGGGGCTGTCACGTCCCATCACCCTGGGCGCTGTACCTGGAACCCAGATCGGGGACAGGAATGTGGAGACCTCTCTGCTTCCCAACCCTGTGTGGGTGCTTGTGAACCACCCTGGAGGTTGGAGGCACTTGCTCCCACCAGGTCTGTGCAGCAGCTGAGTACTACAGCTGACACTCTGGACCCCTTCATCTGCCTGGGTGTATTTAATAAATAATTGATCAATGCAGAAGTCAGTACCCCTCGTCTTGCTCGCCAAAAGCAGAGCTCTGCAGTTTGCAGTTCAGGTCGTGTTGAAGCATAGCTGCTCACAGCAGCCATAAGAAGGTAATTTCTTGTCCCCTCTCTTCTTCCTTTTCCTGTTTTTTAATAGCTGGGTTCTCCAACCCGTTCCTCCTACTCCTCATTAGGATGTGGAGACTCACTGAGCTCAACTCAAGCCGCTGCTACCATGATGGCACAGATCATGTGGCTGCTGTTCAGCAGAGCTGCAAATGTGGCCTGTGGAGAACGATCCAAGGGGGAAAAAGCCCTGCTGGTTTTGCTGGTTGGAAGGGAGCTATTGCCTTGTAATGGCTTGCTGGAAACAAAGATTACAGAGCACATGTTACGGGTAATACTCATCTTAATGAGATGCAAGAAATACATGCTTGTGTTTGGGCCCAAAGCCATCTTCATGCATTGCAACCTTATATCTGCTGAGACAAATAATAGGAGTTGAGGAGTAATTGCTTCAAGGCTGTGACTGACAGCACAGTCAAATGAAGGGCTCCTGAATCTCTCCAGATAAGGGCTGGTTTAAATAAGGGTCACAGTTCACCTGATGCATTGTCCTATGAATAGATGGTGGTCTGAAAGTTAGGCATGTCTAACAGTAGCTATTGTACTCAGAGATTTATTCCCACTATTGGTGGGTACAAATCACATGTAGAATCCCTCTCTGTGGTGTTTTGGTTTTGGTTTTTTGTTGTTTGTTTTGTTTTCATTGCTTTGTTTTGTTTTGGGTTTTTTTGGGGGGTATTGTTGGTTGGTTGGTTTTGTTTCAAAGTAAGATAGAATGCTTCATAAAAATATGGATTCTCTAGTTATGGGAATGCTGTCTTGGGTGCAGGTTTGATTATAGTGAGAGTTTTGGACTTCTATTGCTTCTGTTTCATACAACAAAACGTTGTGTGTGTCATTTGTCAAATGTCACACAATATGTCATACATAAAGACTTAGTCTCCAAGCCTGCTCTAAACTAAAATTCAAATCTGAAGATAGGGTTTGAGGGTAGGGTTGGCTAAAATGTTTACAGATTTAGAATGCCTTTATACTTGATAAGGTACTAGAATGTGTTGTGTCATTTTGGCTTCACTGTTTGGCTGGCAGGTTTCAGCTTTAAATTATATTACAATGGTCTTTTGTAAGATGCTTAGTTGGTGCATTTAATTAGAAGCAAATATATACCTGACTCCAGACAGAGATAAGAAGGAAAAGATAATATGTCCTACTTTTAAGTGCCAATACCAAGAAATAGAAGATTTCATTTGGTGTAGAATTGGAACACTAGAGTGACAAGCAAGGGAATCTGTATCTTTTTCTCATAAGTAGAAAAAAAATAGAAGCTTTAAAGAGAATGCATCTTTTTCCAGAAACTAAGGTGAAAGAACAGTAATGACTATAGTCTCTTTGTACTCAGAGTCATTTGCAGAAGGCACCTTCAAGCTTCTTGCTTTAATATACTCTTCTGTTATATTTTAACAGCAAATATTTGGAAAATAAGAGCATTTTTGTCATCTGTTAAAGGACTTCAGTTAGACTTATTTCCAAAAATGATGCCTGTGGTGTGGGGGTATTTTCTGTGAATGTTTAGATAATTACTGTCTTCCCTGCAAGAAGAAAACTGGGAGGCTGGCATTCATAATGGGCCTTATTCTGAAGGAGTAGCAGGGCTGTGTGTCAATCCCTTACATTTCCAGTTCAGGAAAAGGATGGTGATTCCCACTGTTCAGAAGGACCTTGGCTATGTGGGAAGCACACACTTCACTAAGGCAGTTAAGAAGAAAGGAGGTGGGAAGAAGCACTCATGTAAATGGTACCTGTGTCCGGATGACTGACCTCTGTAGTCCTCTCCATCTTAAATTTTTCCGTGATTCTAAATAAGAATTGAACTAAAGTAGAATTGAGCTACTTAATTCCAGTTCTGGGAATTTTAGGTACAGATAATTAGTTTCTACATCACAAGAACCTGGAAAAACTGTCTTCAGTAATATTTGTGCTGCATTTTTGCGATGGCTAATGAGCATGTCTTTGTATATATACATAAAATATATGGGTATACTCTAATTTTGTTTGTGAATCTGGTGAGAGGCAGTGACCCAGTTCACTCAGAAATTATACCATTACCATGGCAGAAAATCACTAGAACTCTGTTTAATGGCATTGCTTATAATAAAAACAATAGCTTAATAATTATCATAATAATGAAAGTAGCTTTAAGGATTTCTTTATAGTGAAAAACTAACTTTATTTTAGTGGTTCAAAAGAGCAAAACTGGAAGAGATGGATGGACAGCCAGTTGGCCAGTTTGTCTCAGTCTGAAATCTATTGAGGTTGGACTTGGTGGGCATGGTATATCAGCAGGTAGTAGTCAGACTTATATAAAATCAGCTGGCCTTCCCCTGCTTCATGTGGTGGCAGAGAGCCCTACAGGGGTGGGCTGTTCAAGAGATAAGAAGTACCAACAGATCTAAGCAAGGATTTCAGTTAGCATCTCTTGGGCTTCTCAGCATCAGTAGGCAGCCTGAAAATAGCATTCCTGTGTTGTTCCTTCATACCATTCCCCAAAGTGGGGCAGTATATTTGTTTCCCAAAAAAAAGTTCTGATCAACAGTACCCAAACTTCTTTTCACAGAAGCTGTGTTCAGATAAAACTGTCACATGAATTGTGTTTGAGCATTCATTTTCTCCCTGTGCTCTATTAGGCAAGCAGTGGTTAAAGGCTCCCTTCCACATCCCTTTGCTTTGACACTGTTTGGGGACACATTGTACTGGACTGACTGGAACACACATTCGATCTTGGCCTGCAGCAAGTACTCTGGGGAGGACCTGCGTGAAATACATTCCAACATCTTCTCTCCCATGGATATCCATGCCTTCAGCCAGAAGAGGCAGCCAAATGGTAAGCCTTGCTGTCTTCTTTTAATTGCAAGCTGGAACTGATTTGCAAAAGTCTTAATTAGTCTTTCTGTATGGTGCTGGGTGGCTTCACCCACATCATGATATGATTTTTTCCAGTGCAGAGAACAGCAAAAGACCCAAAGGGAAACCAGATATTCTCTACATTTTTTGCAGAGATTTTTAAGTGCAAGAAAATCCCCCATCTCTTACTTTTTTTCTGCCTGACACATTTATGCTGTTATCGTATTTTTCTGTTTCCTGTACCATAACTTCAGGCAACACAGTATTTTTATTTTTCAAAGTGGTAGTTCCTGAGTGGAAAGTATTGTTAATTTGGCAGATGCTATTAAGCAGGACTAGCTCTGTGTAGTAACCACTGTCTTAACTATTGTGTTAATTTACTGTGTTTGCATTTTGTTTTTATATATACGTTCAGTGCCAGTATGCTGAAGAGTTTAAAAATGAGAAGAACAGAGCTGAAACAAAGTTCTTTCTTATAGCTAAGTGCTTCTTCCTGAGAATGGAAACATGCAACATCCATGCATTTTGGTACCATAAATACCCCACTACTCAACACTTGGAAGTAATTTTTACTTGTTCTGTGTTTACCATTTCCTCCTTTAATCTATGTTGCTGCCACTGATTCTAGCACTCAAATGCCGTATGTGTCTTAACACATGATATGAGGTCATTCATTATCAGAAGCATTAATCTGTGTGATTTATGTTTAACAGCTACAAACCCATGTGGAATTAATAATGGTGGCTGCTCCCACTTGTGTTTGATGTCTCCTACCAAGCCCTCTTATCAGTGTGCATGTCCCACTGGTGTGAAACTTCTCGAGAATGGAAAGACCTGCAAAGATGGTAGGCTTTGTTTTTAAAAATCCTTTAGATTAAGCACAAAGTAGCTTTTGGAGGGAAAGGAATTCTTCTAGCTGCTCAATATGAATGATGCACATTAATGGTGGCAAATTCTGAAACTATGTATGCTTTTGCAGTACAGATAGAAGTGATTAGAAAATGCCCTCTACATTTTAAAAAGGAAACATTCTTGTGAGCAAAGGGCAGGTTACCTCCAGTTACAAAATTTAAGTTGCAGTTTTGTCTGTGTCACTAACTCCTTGCAAGTTTTAGGGGGCTCTGTTATTCCCTTTTCTTGGAGAAAAAGATACCTATCTCCTCTGTTGTCTCTAAAATGTTTCTTGATTATTGATCATGAAGTATTTGGCTAATAAGATTGTACAACAACCCTTTTTTTAAAAAAAATTTTTTGAAGTATGATGTCCATTTATTATGTACATATACATACACCTGACATCACCCTCTGAAAATAATAATGTCATGTTTTTAGTGGTGCTGAAAGCCCTAAAACTCAAGACATGATCAAGATTTAGAGCTGCAAGCGCTGACCCAAAACTGCTTTTAATTTCTCATTGTGGGCTAATGTACATGATTTTAAATTGTTACATTTTTTAAATGTAGGTCTTGTGATGTGCTGTGGTTGCTGTAGTACACTAACGGGCTTAAAATTTACAGTAGGAGATAATTAGCTGGATCATAAATAACCATCTTTTATGCAGATCATCTCTAGGACAGAAGTAAATAGAGGAAGAAACGATACAGCAGAGCTTAGTGTAAATAAACTAAATAAAATGTATACAGAAATATTTCTTTTAATTGGAGTTTTATATTTTAAAAATTATTCCAGACTTGTCAGCTACGTTCAGCGTTTTCTTTAATTTCATGCTATTTCATGCTCTCTGCTGATTATTTTTGTGTGTCTCTGTGAATCTCGTTAAAATAAATTGCTGCTTTTATGTGAAAAACAGCTCCCAGTTTAGCCTGGCAGGATTGTTTATAAGAATTTCCCAATACACAAACAAGATGTTTTTGTTTTTCTTCCATTTCCCCTGCTGTAAGGAGAAGCTTTAATAATACTTTTTTGGGTTGGCTGTATGTAGCCAGAATGTGACACAAATCCATGTGCTTTTTCAAAAATACTTGATATACTCAGATGAACGCCAATGTATCAAAGTAAATTACTATGGGTAAGTAGAGGAACGGTATGAAAAATCCACCCCAGAACCTTATTAAAAGGATTTCTCGTGAAGAGATATTCAGAATCATCAGTTCACTTTTTTAGCTATTTATTATGTCTCAGAATTTATAACTGTTGCTCTTTTCTCCAACTCTGAACATGAGAAGCCAAGTTTCATGTTCTCAGTCAGCCATAATGATTTGATTTACAAAATATAAACCCCCACTGTATTAGAAATGTTGTTAACCAAGTTGCTACAGGATGTTATCCAGTTGTATGCAAAAAACTTTATACAGAAACATTACTCTAGCGCTTGTTAATATCATGTTGCATTTTAAACCACCATTCTGCTGCTGTATCTTTTGAGAACATTCTGCCTCTGCCTTTTCAGGAAAAAAAGGATGGGAAGAGGGGAGAAAATTGAGACTGTTTATTTAGCTTGGTCTTAGAAAGGAGATAGCACATAACCCAGATGAAACAACCTACTCAAATTATTCATCAGGTCCATTGATTTTGTGCAGCTTTGATCCTGTGCAGAGCTAATTTCTGACATACTCTTTTGGGAAGTTCAGCATTTAGAACTGAGCATGCTCCAATTTTTTTAATTTTTTTCCCACTCCTCTCTCCCTGAAGGAAGGTGCAGGTTCCTAAGTAGGCTTAGGGCTTTTGCAAGTGACCTACAACTTTCCAGAGCTCTTCAAGGCATAGATTCACTGGAATTTCTTCCTGTAGTGGCAAAGGCTGCAGTTGCTGATTTGGGGGAGGGAGAACATGGCACTTGAACAGAGCCTGAGTAGCCATAGACCACAGTTCAAGATGTAAATCTGGACTTGTCTGTGTGGAGATTTCCTTTCTTAGGCTCCTCAAGGACCCTTAGGAAGTAAATTTGTTCTTTTTTCTCTCATTTTCAGGTGTGCAGGGATTGATTCTAGTTTCTTGGGCTGGTTTTTTCCCCTTGTACTTGCCTGTTCTTTATATCTGCTGTGAAAGTAGAGCTGAACCCTGAGAACTGAACATTTTTACCTTGAATAGTTTCAGTATATAGCTGTAATGCTGCAGTGCTGATTAAATCTCTGTTTGCAATTAGAATGTGTACATGACCGTGGGAGAGACTGGTGACTAAGAAGTGAAGAAAGGTAAAAAATTAGATGGTTTTGCCTTCTAGCAGGCTAAAATCAGAGTGGTTCTTAAATCGAATTGTTTCATGGTGAAATGAGCCTCTTTGAGGAGAGAGCTTCATTTCATGCTGCGCTGTGGAGAATACTGGCCTGCGCTGGAAGGATTTTGATGGGTGAATTTTGAGTGTTGTGTTTGTGGTGTTTGCAGTGCTTTGGCATTGACAGATGATCCTGGCAGCCAAAGGTGAGGCTGGCTGACCCTCCCTGAGCAGTTTCCATGACAACCTGGCATTTTTGAATAATCTTGGTTTATAGGAAATCTTTTCCTCCCTTTTTCTCCCAGTGCTAGTTTCTCCACTTTTGTAGGGTTTTTTTAATCATACCTTAGAGGAGTTCTACTATTTCTTGTAAGATGTGTGAATACAATAACACATACACATTCCAATTTTGAAAGATTTCTCCACGGTGTTTCAGGGAGGGGTGATACCTTAGAATAAAACTATCTATTTTTCTAATACCTGATAATACAAATGAAAACTGTTAAAAATAAGTTAGAAATTGTTGTAAAATAATTGTTAACCATGTACAGTTGCTTTGGTTATTGTATTGTAAAAGGGGTAAAAAGGGTAGTTATGAGAATTACTGTACACTACATATAAGAAAAATCACCACCCCCCAGGAAAACGAGGCAGCCTAAACAAAACCTATAATGGGCCAATCGAGCTCCTTAAACCTTCATGCAAATGAAACGATCCAAACAGAAACCAATCCAGAAGGACGAAAAACAGGATAAAAAGGGAGCCTCTGAACCGAGGAAGCCGTGTCATTGCATCTGGAACATCGGGGACAAGACATTGCTGCTCGAGAGGAGCCAAGCGCTGCTGCCTGGCCCGTGGGCCCCCAGGCTTCAGGCCTTTTCTTTTTATTACAATAAATGTTGAAATCACTCTTAGTACTGGGAATCTGGGCCCGTTTTTAACAAAAACAGTGAAGTATACTGAGATGTGGGCTTGTAGCAAGGTTTTAGCCCCCACTTTGCCTAGGTGAACGTTTGTAAATCCCTGACCCTCAAGCAAAAAAGAGGCAAAGTAATTTATTTCATGGCCAGATATTCCTCTATCAGTAACATGTGAAGCAGAGAGTCCTTTCTGAGCACCCAGGCAGGACTCAGGTGTTCGGCCAGAGAGCTTTTACCACCTTATGTCATATTCTTGGCAATGTATTGTTCTTCTGCACAACATACTAGAATTTCTCTTTTTCAGTATTGTGTGTGCTGCTGTTCTGAGTTTGGCAGTGCTGCATTTAAATGATCTTTTGATAGTTGTAAGACAAACCTGAGTTTTCTGATATAAATGAGTTTGTCATTGGAGTTACATTCTTATTAGTGCTTGGAGATTTCTCTGTCTATGTGCTCAGCTTTTCTCTTTGCCTTTAAGGAGTTTTACTTGTGTCCTGCAGTTGCTCCCACCAGTAGTGAAACATGGTTTAAACTGAGAAAACCAGTGGTGACTTCAGCGGAGCGAGGAGGTGTGAGTTGCCTCATGAAGAAAAAGAAGTGCTTCACACTTTGATTTCAGCCTTGCTTTGGCCAGCCTGTTCTGTTCCAGGAAAAGTCTTTATTTTGCCCATAGATACTCACATCCTATTTCCCTGGTAGGCCTGGAGGCAGGAAGCAGAATATTGCACTTCCTTTTGCAATTTAGGGCTGCCCACTGCCTAATTTGCTTTGTCAGGAATAACCGGGATCTGACACCACAGATCAAGATGTTAGTTTCACACCTTCATTCTTTAATTTCTTTTAAATTAGAGAAGAAATACATGGTTAATATCAGGTGCATGTTCTTTTGCCTTTGTAGTTTTAAGGTTGAGCTTATATGAAAAACTCTTGTTTGTATTGTCATATTAGGGACCCTTTCACAATAGTGACTTTAAAACTGGGGAAAAACATTTAGGAATTAAATGTTTTGGTCAAATGGGAAGTAATTCTATTTGGAAAGTATGAATCATCATGATTTCTCAGATACAGGGAATGCATTATACATGTCTTAGGTCTAGCACTTCTTTTGCATGCATTCCTGAGCATGTGTCTGTGTAGCTCAGCAACCACTGATGGTTTTAAAGTTCAATAATTTACAAATGACTGAGGCCTGTATATCATTGAGAAGATGTAATTAATTGTAAAGGTTAGAAGGGCACAGGACTTAAAGCTGCCGTTGCATGTATCTTCATGCTTGCTCTGCTTCCTCCTTTCTCCTCATCCCCTTGACTTCAGCTAGCACACAGATTTAAATTATTTAGAATTTTAATAGCGAATTTTTGAGGCAAGTATTAGTTCCAGTACTAATGTAATGCACCGTCTGTAAGCTTGTAATCCCTGCTTTCAAACTGCTTAATAAAAGTAGGCTAAATCTCTCAAAACTAAAGAGTATGGAGTAAAGCTTATATGTCCATATTTAGACAAGTAAGGCACTTGGCTTTCAAAAAATTGTTAACTATCTTGAATATCCTGTGACTTGAGGCACTGCTAAAAAAAATCTTGAGCTTAGTCCACAAGTTGAATGGTTTAGAAGCAGAAGGAAAACTCTCAGGTCTGCATATGTGTGCAAGGTCAGAGTTCTGGCTGCAGCCTCCATGTGCCCTTTGAAAGCATCTAAGCCAGCTGAGGTTTGAGGTGTTTTATATGTTTGTGACTTGTACCAGTTCTAATAAGTGCTGATAATTTTTTTTTAAAAAGCCAAAAATAAAATTGTGCTTGCATGCAGCATTGTCTTTTTCGTTTTTTGAAATATGATTCTGTACTCATTACATTCTCTCCCACATGCTCATCATTAGAGCATGCTCATCATTGATTTTTCTTAGAGAGGCAAGGCAAGAGGTGTGGAGATCCTGCTGTCATCTTAGCTTTGGCTTCATAGCTGGTCTTTGGAGTAGAAGTGAACAAAATTGATTTTGTCATGTCCTGGCACCCTTTAGCCAGGTGTCTGCTGAGTGGTGATCAGTGCCTAGGCAGGTAAACTTTGCTCAGCTGGTGTTTGCCACATCTTTGAGACCACCTGAGGTTCTTTTCCCTGTTATCAGGTGGTAATGGGATCAGTCTATAAAATATGCTCAGCTCTTGCATTTGTTATTTCTGCTATTGTCAGGACAAGCCAGAAGGTATTTAGAGTGATCTTTCCTTAACCTGCCTGGAGGTGTGGTGCTTCTCTGCTGCTTGATTTCTTTTTTCTTGAGCAGAATGACTGCTGATCTAAATAAGCAGCTGAGGTGTTGGTTTGCAAATGTTTGGGTAATAGCTCTGAAGTAAGCTTTAAACTTTTTATTGCCTGTTTGGAGGGCTGAGGGCTGGTTTTTGATGGAGGGATTGGAATGCTGACCAAGCCCCCAGATAAAGACCATGAAATTCTTAGTTCGGTGTCCCAGAGTACGACACAGGTTAGCTGAAAGCCAGTCACTTCCCAGTGCTGAATTAAAGCTTAAACACAGTGAGTTGTTTGACTAAACAACAGTATTGCAGGCTGAAAGCAGCATACTGAAGCTGTTGAAATGGGTTGTCTTTGGGAAGAATGGGAAGGTCATTTGGGCAATTTTAAGGGTGAGTTCAAGCGAAGGCATGGTTGTACTGAACTGAGTCTTTCTGGAGACCTGGAACTGGTTCTTTGAAATGACTGTCAACTTCAGCCAGAACACACAAATCCTTTTTAAATTATACATTACACTTGCCGTATATATGGTAGACAATATGTATGTTTTGAACTCTGAGGTTAGGACATTTGCTTAACCTTACCTGATAATTCAAAAAAGGCATCATTGTTTGGGGTTTTTAATATGTTTAAAAGGTAGGTTGGAGAAATGACTGTGAAATTGCTAAGAAAATGTAGTAGGGGTTTCTTTCTTCTTGGAACCTAAATTGTAAGGATTAGTTATGTACTATGACTTTCTATGAACATAATGCATCTGCCTATTTGAATCTTGATTTTAAATTTTTTGTTGTGCTTAGTAGCAACAAATACAGATGTACATATACTGCTGTGTCAAGATTAATTACTTCTGTAATTCTAAAAAAACCCTTTCAAATAGGCATTTTTTCCACTGGCTGTCACATGCTTTACAGAAGTTTGAAGGATACATAGGCATGTAATCACAGGTTCCCCCCTCCTGATTAATTAATGCATAAGAGTTACTCACTAGAAGAACAGTTGAGTAGTGTGTGCATATATTGCTGAACACAAGGTGGTTTAGGGCAGAGGATCCCAAAGCTGATCTTAGTCCTTTCTGAACTACCAATCAGAAACACTTGTAATAATATTCTCAACTTTAGTTGTTGAAAGGTGCTGTTTCTTGCAGCACTGTGAAAGTGTCTTAGAGGATTTTAACACATTAAACTTGATGTAAATGCAGCAATGACTGCTTTGGCATCTTTCCAAGCTCTGGCATGCAGTGAGGTTTCAGCTAGCACCAACATCAATTACTGTCTTTTTTTAAAAAACAGATTTGGCATCAGACACCAAAATTCTTCTTTCATCACTAACTTACTTCAGTTGTAGCTCTTTCAGTCTCCTGGCTCTTATTTATACCTCTTACACATCAGAATAGAGACAGGGACACAACATGGCTTGGGGATTGCTCATTTTCACTGCATGTTCATGCATTTCTTTCCCTAAGCCTTCCATACCCTCCCCCTCAACCTCCATCAGCCCATGCCAAAGCCTGTCCTCTCACTCTTTGAGGACAGCCATTGCACCACACTTTCCCTGTAATTATGCATGCATTTTTCACCTTAGCTCAGGCTTCCCTCAGGCCTGATCTGCTCTTATCTCCCTAAGACTCCAAACTGATAAGCCAGTTTAATTGGAATGGGGTGTGGTGGCTGTTTATCCTTCATTACCTTGAAAACTGGTGACATAGAATAGAAAATTAAATGAAAATGAATTAATTAGACAATAAGTGCAACTGTCATTGATAGTACCATTAAACATGCTGTGTTGCCTGTTTGAAAACATCTTCTGCAGTGCAAGCTGATCTTAGTTATTTATTGTGATTCTGACTTTTGACCCAAAAGTCAGCAAGGCTTTTGTGTGCTTTGGCTCAAAGTTACTTTATAAGACACTATTGTTTAACTGCATGTCTTCTAAAAGCTTGTTCTTAACAAATGTGGGAGAAGTTGACAGCCCTCCTGCTCTACATGGTCATTGCACAGTGGTCTGTTCCCAAATCTGACTCCTCCAATCAGAGTTTCTCAAAAGAGGTTTACTTGTGGTGTTCTGTGTTACATTTTTTACATTTATCAGGCATTGTTGAAATATACAGCTTGTTTGTCATGGTTGTCCTCTCATTTGCAGCAGCAAACAGTCAGTAAATTATCTGCATAATTGATTTCTCATCTAAGAGGTTGCAGGCCATCTGTTGATTTGCATAAAATAGCAGCATGGTTGCTGCATATCTATTTCAGAACGATATGGATAGAGAATATGTGCAACATGATACATTCTGGGAAAGGAAAGGACCACTAAATTTTCTCTGTAAGCACATCTGACTTGTTCTACAGAAGGGTAAGCAGAGACATTGTGAGCAGCTTCACATTTGAAGCCTTGTAGTGGAATTCTCTACCGGTACCCAGCAGTTTGGTTAGGTCCTGTGAAATCAAGGTAGCTGGACCATCCAGGCTTCTTGTGCAGCATTTGCAAGGTGTTTGTGTTTGTCCTGTTCCTGCAGGTGCCACTGCACTGCTGCTCCTGGCCCGCCGGACAGACCTGCGGCGCATTTCCTTGGACACCCCCGATTTTACGGACATCGTGCTGCCGCTGGAGGACATCCGCCACGCCATCGCCATCGACTTCGATCCTCTGGAGGGATACATCTACTGGACAGATGACGAAGTGAGGGCCATCCGCCGCTCCTTCCTCGACGGCTCGGGCAGCCAGTTTGTGGTCACCGCTCAGATCGCACACCCCGATGGCATCGCTGTGGACTGGGTGGCCCGGAACCTCTACTGGACAGACACCGGCACAGACCGCATCGAAGTCACGAGGCTTAACGGGACCATGAGGAAAATCTTGATATCAGAAGACCTGGAAGAACCCAGAGCTATTGTGCTGGATCCCATGGTTGGGTGAGGAGTTATTTGTGAGCATTTTTTAAAATATTAGTCATGCAAAGATACCTCTGTCTGCTTCTATGTGGGTAATGGGATGCAGTGATAAACTTCTGAGCTCTCCAAATGAAAATAATGAGATTCTCTGAAAGTTAAGGCTCTGGGGGACAAGCACTGCTGCTCTATTTTTACCACCTGGGTAGTCCCTTATGTGTCTATGTTTTATTATTTGTAAAAATATTTTTGCAGGCTTGTTTATTCTTGCTTGCTTGCTTGCTTGTTTATTTAGGCTTGTGAATCAGCTTGTTTATTCTAGCTAATAGCACGGGTTATATTGTCTTGCTGAGCAGACTGATACAGGAATCTTGTGTGTTTACATGCCAACTCTTTCTGAATGGTTTGGGCATACTTACCTGTAAGTATGGGTAAAGAAATATTTTTGGTTTAGAAATGTAACTTTCTGCATGCTGAGTGGTTTTGGGGAAGAGTGGTCCAGAAGAAGCTATAAGAATATTGGATATTTGGATTAATAAGGTTCTGTTTCCTTGGCAGGTATATGTACTGGACTGACTGGGGAGAAATCCCAAAGATTGAGAGGGCAGCATTGGATGGCTCAGACAGAATTGTGCTGGTGAACACCTCGCTTGGCTGGCCAAATGGGTTGGCACTGGATTATGCAGAAAGCAAAATATACTGGGGAGATGCCAAAACAGACAAAATAGAGGTTTGTAATTGTACCTGCATATTTTATTCCATGAAGTTATGGAGTGTAGTTTTGCTTTTCTAAGTGTTCATATTCTGATACAGCTGGAAAGGATGATGGGATTGAGGTTGAGTTGTGCTTAAGTTGTGTTTAAGAAACAACTCTGTTCTTCTTAGACTTTGGGCAAGTTACTTGCTATTCTCTCATTTTTTGTGTAAAATAGAAATTATATCCATGTCATATATGGTCATCAGGGGAAAAAGCTTTTTACTGGGATTCATGTATGTCAATTATCTTTCATTCTTTGCACTGCTCAGTTTAGAGTGTAGTAAAACATATTTTAAAGAAATAAATCTTATTTCATGTATAATTATTTGTACTTCCACAAATCCTTTATACTTTGCACCTACCTTCTTTTATTAGAGTTTTAGCAAGACCACAGATCTTCCTTTTTTTCTGACCTGTCCAGCTGAAACTTTTAATTTTTAAAAAAGGCACTTTTTCTTCTCTCCCATATTGAAATTTCTTACATTTGTTTTGTTGTGTTACAGTTATGAAACAAATTTGACATTTATTATCTGTCAGTCTTTGAGAAAATAGTTTTGTTTAGCATTTGATCAGTTTACTGTCAAAAGCTGTTGTTGGAAGTGGAAGACTTGACTGCTACCTGCTGCACAGGTCTGCCTTTGCTATATCCAAGCAGATTTGCCTTCCTTTGATGAATTATGGCTTTCATTGTTGATTCCTAACTGTTGCAAATAACTTTTAGCACTTACCATATTAGGCACAGTCTTATTCTAGACTTAAAAAGTTGGTTTTACTTATTTATAACTACAAACAAGTCAAGGTAAAGTCATAGTCATGTGCTGGAAGGTCACATAATTGTTTGTTCTCCTTTAGAGCCAAAGTAACTCCAGTCCTGCAAGGTGAGTTGCTTTGAAGCACTCCTTGAGAGAGCCTCAGGGAGCAGAGTTTTCTTTGTCCTGAAAATAAAATTTATAGTCTGTTACTCACCTAATATTACACCAGCTCTGAGAAAAGAGGAGAAAATAGTGATGTGTAGAGATTTATTTATAACAGATTTATCACTTCAGCCCTGATACTGTCTCGGCCTTGAATGTATTTTGCAAAAGGAAAGTTAGGCATTCTTCACCCTCATGTTTGCCGTAACACTGAGATTCCTTATTCATTAATAATTATTCTGTTAAGTGCTTGGATCAGTTCATGGCAGAAATTTTCATCTAGATCAGGCACGAGCTCACTGCTGCAATTCTGTCAAACTGGCTGGAACACATCATAGAGTGTTTATGCCGACATTACAGTGTCTGTGGCAGGACAGAAGATACCTGATTTGGCACAAAGGTTTTTGGGACAATTTCCATTTCATTGTTCTTATATCAGTGTAAGCCAGAAAAATGAGTTTGTTCCAGGTTGTCATGTAACATCTATGCAGGGCGTCAGAAAAGATTTATCATCCTAAGATTTCAGAATTACTAGTTATTTTTTCCTGTGAATCTCAAGTGTGAGAGTTATGATATTACTGCTGATGCTTTCTGTAAAAAGTTAGCATTTGTTAACTCTTATCAACTTGCAGTAAATCTTGAAACAGTCTGGCTAAAACCTTTAAAGCAACAGAGAACTTCTCCCACAGTCTTTCTTTGGTACTTTTGGATTTTAGTTTTGTTTGAGGATGTGGGTTTGTATTTTTTGATTCCTGAAGGTGTTCGTTTAGGCATATATGATATAGATCTGTAAAATTTTTTGTAAGGTGACCAACACTTCCCACACAGATACCTTTTTGACAGAAGATGTTGGTCTTTCTAACTAATATGAGCTGGTGGGTGCAGAACAAACAAAAGCAGATGTGGTAAGTTGTAGAAATGATTGTAGATGTTAAAAGCTTACATGTGTTACTAAGAAGACTGGGTAAATTTGTGGAAGGGAATTCTGCTGCAATTTAGTGGCAAATAGAAATGTCTCTGAACTACATATGACTGAACTGTAAATCACTGTAGAAGAAAGGAGTCTTCTTGAGAAGTTTCTGTATGCATTTCCTTTGTTATGCAGTTCTATGAGTGTAAGTGTTGATTATTCTCTGAGAGAGGATACTGGGGTGGGTGGATCTTTGGATGGAACCCATATAGCCTCTCTTCTCCTGTGTTGAGGTCATTCTGCCATATTCTTCCTTAGATGCCACGTTGCTGCTTGCTAACTGCACTTCTAAGGGGCAAACAGAGGTTCAAAATCACTGACCCTGGTAGTGATCAGCATACATGTTCAGTGTGGCTTCTACAATTATTAAAGGATGGAATAGGATAGATACAGGATAAAGTGCAAGTGTCCATCTAAGAGAATGGTTCAGTCTAAAGTGGATTTTTTTCATTTACACCTGTCATGATTAAGGAATGGTGCTCCCTAATTCAGTGCTCATTGAGAACTCTCCAAACCACACACCTCTCACTTCTCCCAACAGGAGGGAGGGAATTGGAGGCACAAAAGGCAAAGATTACTGGTTGAGATAATTTACTGAAAACAGCAATGAGATAAAAAAATTTTACTAAAATAACAGTAATGAGAGAAAGAAATTATTCACTCAGAATATCCCTGACAATGGACAATACTGGATGGCTCCCTCTCCTGTCCTGGCAAAAATGAATCCTGTCCTGGCCAGAACCAGGATATTTCCTACCCCTTATTTTATACCACGTATGCCGGGTCATACTCCTTCCTACAATACACACACACACTTACAGCTCTCTTTTCTGTAGTCAATGGCCATTGATGGCCCAAGATGTCTTTTAATTTAGTTCATGGCTGTGGATTCTGTCTGTCCCAAGTGTCTTCCAGGGCAGGAGGACTGGTGTGATGTTGGCTGGTTGCAAATTACAGCAGGAGCTCATGACTGGTGTATCTGGAACAGTCTATCCTCATTGTCCATAGGAGTTATGGCATGCAATGGCAGTGTCTTTCAGCAACCAGTATTATACAGCTCAACATCACACACTGTTCTCACCCAAAAAACATCCCCCTGAGGCACCCATTGTGTTTCCCCATCCCTCTGCATCACCCACCAAGTGTACCCCAGTCCTTGAGCAAAAACAATCCCATGGATAGGTTTGCCTTTGCTTGAGGCAGAACTGATCCAAACCCTAACACATTCCTCATAGGCACCACAAGGAATCCCCATCTACAGTAGGTGGAGGTTTTGATTGGGCAGGGCCTGCTAGACTGGTAGAGCCTCTGGTGTTAACTAACCAGGTGGCCTTTGCTAAATGTAGATCCCTATCTAAATATGTGATATCTAAAATATTACTAATGTTCCAAGTTTGCTCACACTGCCTACTCTCCATTGGCAAGCAGGAATCTTGAAGAGATTTGCTGCACTTTTCATGCCCTCACCATCTATTTTTTATATCTGTGTAATAGAAGATGCTTTGGCCTTCAGTAAATGTTTTAAACTTACATTTGAAGGAAGGATACTAGTGTAGGTGCAACAAAGAAAGGTATTTGTGACAGGATCCGAATTTGAAACTTGGAATTGGACATGAAGGCATCAGAATAAATGCCTGGTCCCTGCTTTGCTTCATATGTTTATGTACAGTTGAAAACGGGGATAAAAGCAGGAGAAATGCATTTGTGTACTTGCCTCTATTGCCTTTAAGTAGTTTTTCGTATATTATTTTACATACTTTGTGCTTTTATCCTTTTTCTCGCCTCTGCATGTGAAATTCTTCAGAACCATTAGTTAATTGCAGTGCTACCACGCCGAATGTCATTTTTGCAAGCCATGTTTCTGGTTCGTTTGTGCTGCATATGAGCTTTTATTATTTATTTTTTACCCACTGATTCATGCTATGCTGTTCTGGAGCCCCCAGACGATAATAAAGCATCAGCAGGGGTTAATGGAGACTGGTAGGGGGTACAGCAGGGAGCTTTTGTTCCCATTTTATCTGGCAGCCTGCAGCAGGCAGAAGCAGGCTGTGGCTCAACAGCTCCGTCATTTATCTCCCTCAGGTTTCACTGCTGATAAACTTCTATTGAAATGGATGGCTGCTATTGTGCTTAGCAGTGGGGAAGATTTCTCATTGACTTGCTACAGGTTTAAACCATTTTCCTGCCGTGCTATGAGGTTAAAAATGTATGATCTGCTCTGTTGAATTGGTCTTGTGTTTTCCTGCTCTAGTGAATATTTGTGTTCTTGGCACGTACGCTACCTGTTTAAGGCATAGGTTGGATTTTTAAATGGTCAGCAAAGCTAGTATTGATAAAGCAGTTATGAATGTCTCTGCATGCATGTGTGGCTGTGTGTGTTAAGGAGAAGTCATGATGATATGGCTGATTTCTCCTAGTTTTTCAGTCTCTGCTTCATTTTTCTTTATTCCTCCTCTCCTATTCTCCATTCTCAGAGCCAGAGATGACACCCACTAACACCTACTAGTGATGAGTGTAAAGAAAGGATCTGCCTCCTGCTCAGATCCAACCATTATCTAGTGATTTTTGAGTTCAGCTCTAACTTGAAGTGTTTGTGCATTCCCAAATCTATTAGCTGTGCCTGGCATTACTGTGTCTAATCCTCATGATTAATATGTAATGATTAATATGGAAAGTATTACATCCTGCTGTTTCTCAGCTTAAGTACACACAAGTGTTCAGAACTCAGCCTTGCTGCACAACAGAAAGCAGATGCTGCTAAGACTTTTTAGAGATCAGAAATCTTGAACAGAGAGGACATTTTTGTCTTTGACCTAGGAGCTAATAGTCTGGCATCTAGAGAATGCTCTAATTCATATTCTAATCCTGAAATTGCAGGGCTATATTTTCCACCGATGACAACTCCCTCAATTTTACTGCCACCCTAATAAGGAAATTTTGTTTTCTAAGTATACACCATTTATTTTCTGACTGAGAATTTTTGTTTCATACATTAGTCTTTGTACTGTGAAATGCTGATGACTTGCAAGCCTGATTACTGATCCTACCCCATCCAGCCTACTTGAAGCTCAGGTTTGAAAACTGAGAAAGAGAATCCATTATATTCCTAGCTCTTGAACACAGCTTCTTTTGTGTACTTGCATTAAACATTTTCAGGTATAAGAAGTAAGGTATTTGAAACAAATACCTGAAGTTGCTTTGCTGTTTACTTTTGCTTTGGGTAGTTGTGGCACTTGGGAATTTCATTCAGCAAAAAACAGAGTGCATGCTGTAGAGGGTAGGGACAGATCCCTGTACTCCATCCCAGTTTCAGAAATTTAAAGCTTACTTTTCCAGGGTATTTCCAGTTATTTCTTAGCATCTGCTAAGCCTGTATTAAGAAAAAAAAAAAGATTTTTTTATATTAGTGGTAAATCAAGGATTTATTTTTAAAAAAAAACTATTAATTTATACTAGGTATAATTTTCATTTGAGAGGTTTCTTTTGAACTTCTAAATGAACTTAAGGAAGAATTAAATTTTGTGATGCTGATCAAGACAGTAAAACTATATTAAAAACAAACAAATGACAGCCACAAGCAACATGTTAGTAAGGTCTTCTGGCTGTTGAAGAGCTGGATACAAGGATTTGAACTCCAATCCTGAGTCAGGACCTCCTGGCATTGGAAGCTTTTTACTATTTAAAAAAAAAATTCCTTTTTTTTTTGCTTTGGCTTTTGAATATGGGGCTACAGAATTGTCACTTACAGATATATATACTTTTTCACAGAATCATAGAGTTGAAAAGTTTGGACGGGATCTCTAGAGATCATCTAGTCAAAAAACCACAGGTGTTTTAATGCAAAAAATAAAAAAGAAGAAACATTTAAAGCATCCATGCTAGTTTCAAATTGGAACAAAATCGTTCAAAATTGGAACAGAAGTTAACTTTTTATTACTTTTGATAAATTGAGACTACCTAAACAAAATTCAGATATGAAAAGTATGATTATTGAGACCTCACATTACAAGCCGCTTATGCTCAAGAGTTTTCCAAGAAGTCCTGAGGCATCTGCTATCCACAGGCTGTCATGCTTTGTGGGACAGGGAGAAGTTCCTAGCAAAGAGGCTCCTAAGGGAAGGTTTTGGGGACATGGAGCCAGAACCTGCCCAAGAGTAACCTGACTGATCTGAGTACCAAACATGGTATTTTTCTAAGTGAAATTACTGCCCTAAAAATTACATGGAGAATACTTTGGCATTCAGTTTTCAAATGGTTCTTGTACCATAGATCTGCAATTCATCCTGAAATCCATAGTGGGTTTTGTCTCATGAGATGTAGATACATCAGCTCATTTAAGTTCCCTTATGTTGCCTTTATAAAACGTTGAAATTCAGCACTTCCACAATATAAATGTTTAGAATATATTAGATTAGTCCTACTCTAGAAGCACCCCTTCCTTCTGTTACCTTTAAGGGGAGAGCCTGGAATGGTTGTGTCAGTGGGCAGGTACCCACACTCAAGACATATTTGAGCAGAAAGTTGTGCTGACTGCTCACACTGGGAATTCAGAGATGTTTCTTACAACCTTTGCTAAAAGACGAGCAATCCTGGTTTGCTGCTGATCAGCTATGAAAGCTTCATGATCCCCATGACCCAGCATGCAGCTGCTTGGAGTAAAACTGTTGGATCTACACACATAGGTCTTACATGCTTCCCAGATTTTTCACATTGGAGTTAGGAAATTGTATTTTGGTATATGCAGCTGTCTCACCTGGAAAGCAATAAATCTCTACTAGCTGCTAGTATCAGTTACCTAAGGGAAAACACTGAAATCCCTCAAACTGACACAGCCAGAGCCATCAGCTCACCTGAGTCTGACATACTTTAAATATTTCATTGCAATGTGAAGGGATACTGAGAGATACTGAGCTGTTGTCTATGTTGTCTGGTCTTAGTTGCTAAATAGTGAGTTGCAAATGCAGTCATTAGTTTCCTTTGCTGCCCCCCACAACCTATGCCCAGCTAACAGAACACTCCCTGACCACTGCCAATCCACCCAATGAATTATATACCAAAATTAATCTCCATAGTGAACCATTTTTAGTCACCTGTTTTACCACTGAACCATTTTTAGTCACCTGTTTTACCACTGAATCTTTTCAGAGGAGCCTCTTTTTTTTTCCCTGTGAAAATCTCTCTTCTCATCTTTTTTCTCATTTAACTATTTTTTGTCTTAGCCCGTTCTTTAAAAATTCAGGGTTTTTTTTGTGTTGCATAAGATTACCTAGAAGATGTCATATCTGATTGTGACAATGGTTCTAAAATCTTTTCCTTGCCTACTTGTCACTTTACCTGACATGAGCCATTTCATTAAAAACTGAACCACTTGTTTCTAAAATTAAATTCCATCGCAGAGAAAACATTTCTGTTGTTGGCATTGATCAGTGAGTTGTCCTATTGTGAAAGAAATGAGCTTATAGCAGTGTGTTTAGCCTGATGGAAAGGGTATTTATGAAGTTAATCTCTCTACTGTGTGTACATATTTATCTTCTTGGCAGGCCTTTTAGGAATATTAGCCATGCTCAGAAAAAATATATTTTGAGTTCTTTAGAAAAATTGTTAGAGCTCTAAAGGAAACTGAGGGTGCTGAGGAACTCTTAAATTAGGAGCTGTTAATGGCTATTATAAAATAATTAACAGTAAGAAATAATGGATTTGGCTGGAGGCATTTGGTTTCTGAAGCAAATCCAAAAGGTTCCAGGGGTCCCTTCTGCTGATTCCTAAGGATTTTGTTACAATGAAGAGAGGACTTCCCATTTCATTCCTTAGTGTTTTAGAATTGAGGGAAATGCTGTTAACAGTAAGTAAATGGCAGTGACAGAATAATTTCTTCAAACTTAGGTGAAAGTTTCAGCTCACTTAAAGAGAGTATAGTTGATCAAGACTTTTTTAGAGGCAAGATTAATAAAACTGGAAATTTAGACAAGATATCTCTCTGTTTCTCTCTTAGAGCAGCTGCTTTGTAGTAAATACCGGTGTTAATTATATGATATTGCTGCAGCCATAACAGTAAAATCATTCCAGTCTGTTTTATGTTGCTTAGAGAAGTTGAATATACATTGTTCTTTAACCCAGTCTGAAAAATGCAAATATAATGATTAGAAGGCATTCTAACTATCTTTTAGTCATTTTTAAGAGAAATGCTGCCCAAGTTTCTTTTCTTTCCTCTAACCAAATAAATCTAATGAATGTACTGTTGGTTTTCACTTCCTTTGTAAAGTAAGATTCATGTACATTTAGGTAGACAATGAACAGTCATATCCCTGATTAGCATTACCATAAACTGAGTTGTTATTTGTTGCATCAAACAGCATGTGTAGGTATTTACCTCTGGATAATCAGGGCTTATTACTGAACTAAGCCTTGAGTGTGAATATTCCTAGTTTCAGGTATAATGCAAGCCTTGCTCAGTATGGTATGTCGAAATAGCTGAGATATTTGTATTGAATTCAGTATTTCAGGGTGTTCTACACCCTGGTGCTTCCTTGCAATCATCTTAAACAAATCAGTGTTAATGATCAAACTCATGAGAAATTCCCCTTTGTACCTCATTGTTTTAAGTTGTATCTATTCTTGTGGTGCATCATTTCGGCATGACCCATGTTGAAATTGTGAAGGTGGTAATGCTTTCTGATGATTTTCTGCTGGTTTTAAACTACTGGGAGTAACCCAAGTTATCACTGGAAAGAGTTAAGAATTTAAGATCTGCTCAGGAAGAGTTTACCTTTTTTTTTTAGTTTATTTTATGACATTTCCATCATAGAAGCCTGTGCCAAATATCTGGGGGTTTGTGCATACTGTAAGGTAAACCATAACTATATATCCAGAGTATATCTCAACATGTTCCAAGGAAACAACAAGCTAGTGTGTTCTGCACTTGTGGGACACATGACATGCAAAGCATTGCCACGGGGTCAGAAGGCTTTCTAATTCCTTATCCTTCCAGAAGAAACATGAATGCTACAATTGCATCCTTCCTGTGACTCATTGGAGGAAGATGCTTTCCAGCTGTGATGCCTGATAAAAATTTTGTAGAGCTGGGGCAGTAATGGCAGTAGTACTTGAGGAGAGCAATTGAGGTCCTGCATATTAAGTGAGGTCTTCTGGCCTCTCTGAGGATCAGTAAGTGGTGCTGGTAAAGATGCTGCAGTTCAGGAATCAATAATGGCTAAGGTATCTGTCATTTGTCCAAAATCAGGCTGATTTTAAAAATCGGGATTTAAGTGCAAGTATCTGAAATTAGAGGAGCTTATGGATTTTACTGGGAAAGTTGTTTGTTTTAGGGGAGCTTGGATTTTTGTTTTACTGATGTGTGTCTGTGAAAGAAATAATGTTCTGGCAACACCTTGTAGTTTAGCTGGGGACTTGCAGTCCATTGCAGAGGCCTATTCCATGCTCATAAAAAAATAGATTTTTTGAAGTTAGTGTTACCAGGTATTGTTTATAAATTTTTGTTGATTGTTGACTTCCTCTTCTTCTGTCAGCCAGAGAGAGAGCTTAACATGCATGATATTTAATCTGCTCCCTGATCATTTACAACTATATCGAAAAGAGGACCTGGGAAGCTACAGGCCCATTAGTCTTATTCCAGTCCCTGGAAAGAGTTCTCCTAGAAACCTGCAAGCCAAAGGAAGCAGGTGATTGGGACAAGCCAGTGTAGGTTTACTATGGCAAATTATGCCAGTGTACTGCTGTACAATGAAGACAAACAGGATCCTGGGCTGTATCCATGAGGACATTGATCATCCCACTCAGGGCTTGTCAGGCTAGTGCACATCTGCTCAGTCTCTGCTGCCCCTAGCCTTGGTGCACTGGACCTGAGGGGGCTGCTACTCTGCACAGTTCTGCCAGGGTCCCAGCACAAGTTCTATGCAGAGCTGAACATGATTTTCATAAATGAAATAGATTTAATGATGAAACTCTAGACTTAAAGCAGTCAAGTGACAAGTTTAAACTACTATACATTCAAATCCCAGATTATCAAAAAAGTAAAATCACTGCATTAGCCTATTTATCACAGTGATTACTGGTACTTAGAAGTGAATTTAATGCCAGGTATCTAATAACAAGAAAGACCTTTAGAATATGTTACTGTGCATTCCAGTCTGTAACTTTAAATTAGAAGTAATGCTTCAAAGTGGTTATTTTATTGTTCCTGGTGATCACAAAGTACAGCATTTTAAATTGTGACTACATTTTCAGCAGTAATTCACTTACTTTGAGTAAGCTGTATGTTCATGAGGCTATAGGTTTGCATTCATTATTGTTTTAGGATAAACAAAGCCCTTATTCTCCAAGCAGGATATCTGGGTACTTTTTCTGCAGCCGTTTATTTTTTGCACTTTTAATTTATTTTTTTTTCATGGAACTACTTGCTCTTTCAGTAAAGGTAGTGTTTGTGGTTACACCACATGTGTTTCCTGTTGTAGCCTATATTCTCAGTGTGATTTGCAGTATTCAGAATGGCCTCAGAATGTGAAACTCACACCACATTGTGGTTAAAAGCAGCATAAACCTCTGGAGACACTCCTCGTAGCAACTGAAGGTGGGTTTCTTGCGTGTGGGTTCTGTGGGGATGGCTTTGCTGTGAGGAGCTGATCCATGTGGAGCTGGGGAAGGGGAAAGAATCCAGAAAGGAGTATGGCCTGGGACTCGTTTGTTGTCTGAGTTTGAGTATGTGAAAAGATGATGTGAAATCCCTTAAAACTGGTTAATAAGTGATTGTTCCTTTTTGCTTTATTCTTCTTGTATGTATCACCCCTACAACACTTGCCGCTTCCTTTCTGCCTTACACCAGACTGTTTGGATCTGTAGCCAGTGGATGTATTGAAATCACCTAACATGCAGCCAGAGTCAATGCAGACAGCACGGTGCCATGGAGATATATAAATGTGTGTGTATGTGTATGTATATATATGTATATATATGGTGGTAGCTGGCTGCTACCACATATATATATATATAAAAATGTGTGTGTGTGTGGTGGTAGTGGCCAGGTGTTTATATTAAGCAACACAGTACAAGATGTGCTCAGGTAAAATTGCAGTGGGAGCAAAGTGGCAGGTATAGTACTTCCAGAAAGGTGCATGTTTTGTCTAGGAGATATAAATCTGTCTTTCAAAATAGCCTTTATGTGTCAACCCAAAAATTAATTAAAAAGAAGATACTTAATCCTTAAGTCCTCCCTTCTCTTTTCCTGTCTCTTTTCAGTACAGGGAGAAGCTTATTTGAACAGCTTTTAAAGTATGCCAAAGAAAGTTCATCTCACACCACACACCTTCCAAGTAATTTTCTTTGCTAGTAGTTAAGCGCTCCCTTAAATAGAGAATTTTCTTTCTTTTGTAAATACAAGGCAAAAAAAGTAATTTCTAAAAATGCTGCTTTGTGACGGTGGTGTTTTATTGCTTATTACTGTGTGATTTTAGTTCAACATCCTTCCATTCTATGTATCTTGGTCTCCTCAGCAAGCACTAATTGCCATGTATTAATTAGTTACAAACAAATGGCTTATTTCTGTTGTTTAAGGGGGAGAGGGAAACAAGTCACCACAGACAAGTCATCTATTTTTGAGATACATGTGCGTTAGTGCCTTTGTAGAATCATCCTGTATACTCTGCTGTACTGAAGGGTTTTGGTAAGCTAATTCCATAAAGTAATTATGACCTTTCTTCAAAAGTAAATATGGAGCTTATTCGTACAATCCAGCAAATAGGCAGAGTCCCTTCTGTAGGAGATGTGCACATAAAGATTCAATTCCCATTTTAATATACTGAGAGTAAGTGCCAAAATGTTGGGAAGTTTGACAAGGTATAGTTTCAAGGAGAAATTGAATTACTGTGAAGGTTATGGCATTTCTTCCACTTTTTAAAAGGAATTTATAAATATTTTATTAATGTGTACGTTATTCTGTGTCCTGGGAAAGGTGTGTGTTTCAGTTCCGTTTCTCTGTTCCTTTCCTCTCTTCTCATATGTGCCTGGGTAGGAGTTGCTCCAAACTAGCCTTTACATTTCTCGTGATCTGGGAAGATATTCTGGCCACCAGCTATCATCAGTCTAGTCTGAGGTACTAAACCAGTTGATCCTGAAGGTTGTCATTGCATAAGTCTTTGGGTTTGAGCCATGGGAAGGATGGGAAACCATACAGATTTGTTTGTGGCTATCTTAATTCTGTAAGTGTGTGAGTTTTGAACACAGTGGTTTCATAAATCACTCCTTTTCCAGTCATTTGCTTAGAACATGCTTGGGTGGTGGGAAGGATACTTTAATGTTTCAGGGATTAGTATGCTACCTTTGTTTTGTGAATCACATTGTTCAGCAAGTTTTTATACTAAGGTTGGTTGGAGGTTTTTTCTGGTTTTGGAAGGGTGGTATGCATACTGTGAACTTAAGCTATGACCTTGAAATAAGTAGAAATATTTCAGAAGAGTTTTTTTCTGAAAAATCGCAGCACTGAACCATTAAAAGATTCTCTTAAAGCATGGGACTCTTCACTCCTGTCAGAATGGTACATTTTATAATAATACTTGGCATTCATAAGGCACTTGATCACTTGAACATACATACATATGTTTAATTAATCCTTTCAGTGCTTCACTGAGGCAGTTAGGTATTACTCCTTTTTAGCAGTAGAGAAAAATGACACAGTAAATTCAAGTGTCTTGATCAAAGGCATGCAATTATTTACAGAGAACTGCTGTTCCTTGTAGTAAAAAAAATTACTGTACTTAATTTTGAAGAATGTAAAACTGGTTCCTTACTCAGACTGAGGAATATAAATATTCTCTGTAAATCTTCTTCACTGTTTGCCTCCCAGTATTTGTGTGGGATCTCCTCTTAATGCTCTCTGTCATGTGGGCAAAGCTCTCTTGGGAGGGGCTGTGGACTAGAAGATGCTGAGCCAGAACTCCTTGGCCATTATAAATTTGTGTTCATTTGTGTAAAACACAGTGACTCCTCTTTAAAATTAAACCAAAACTCATGTCAGAAATGAGAGAGTCATAACAGGAGTAACTATTATTACATAATAATAGTTCCTAAATCAAAGGTAATGAGTGTTGTGTCATAATTTCACATTATGATCTGGTTATGAGATTAACCTTCTAAATAAGGCTTTTAGAGTAAGTGCCTGTTAATAAACAGTCTCTTCTTTTTTATTAGGGCACTGTGTAACATCGATAGAATTATAATGGATAGGAGATTATTTTTTAATTTGAAGTCTGAGCATGGAGCAGCAAGTTTGTTAATCTGCCAAACAGTGGCAGGTTTCTTCTATATACCTAAAAAATTTGTGTGTATTCATAGGTCATGAATGCTGATGGAACTGGTAGGAGAGTCCTGGTGGAGGACAAGCTGCCTCATATATTTGGATTCACTCTCTTGGGAGACTACATTTACTGGACAGACTGGCAAAGGCGCAGCATTGAGCGCGTGCACAAGTGCACGGCGGAGAGAGAGATCATCATTGATCAGCTGCCCGATCTGATGGGCCTGAAAGCCACCAACGTCCACCAGATCATCGGTGAGTGGTCTGCTAATCAGGCAAGGGAGAATGAGATAGAAAATGTCATCAGTGCTGTACTGCAGAGTTTAAGAAATGAGCAGAATCCAGTCCTGTGGCATGATAACTGCAAGCTGCAGCTTGATGGGGTGGATTAGGTCTTCTGTGAGGAGCTTCAGTTCTGTAGCTTGGAAATATATCGAGCTGAACATGTGCTCCGAGTATGCAAAAGCTAAGAATGAGCCAATTTTTGTCTGTTCGGTAGTTTTGACGTTAGTACTATAAAATTATCTTTAAAAGCATTTAGAAGTATTTCCTCCCCTGTAGTGTTTGTGGTTTAAAAAAGCAGCATCTAGTTTTAAATTGCCTATCCTAGGCTATCGGAGCACTGGTAGCAGTGTAATCGTAGCATCACAGAACTCAGCATGGTACCAGAGTATCCTGCTATGTGGATAAGACTTGCAGCTTCTTGCTGTCATGTCTGGATTGTACTTCAGGAAACAAGTCAAATGAAGTTGAGATGTATCTTTGTGTGGCTGATGCCCTAAGGTACGTGTGTTTTGAATGCAGCCCTCTTTCCAACTGTTTGGTCAATTGAACTTCTTAGTGCCAAGCCTCTCTTAGTTCAGTTTCCAGGATGTGAGGTGCATAAGTGAATGTTTCAAAGAGCTGCTTCACTTGCATGCTGGAGAGAAGAGACCATTGAATAAATGTGAAAGTAGCTCTTGCCAGTTTTTTACCTGAAGGAGGAATGCAAGGGGATATGTAGCTAGACCAGTGTACTGTAAAAGGCAACAGAACATAGACTTACCATGCATTCAGTGCTTGTGCTGTGAATTGGGATCATCAGTAGCTGTTGCAGCCCAGATCCCTTTCCCTAATGCTGGGTTTGTTTCTTGGCATAAGGAGAACAATCACTGGCTTTCCAGGCAAAGAGAGTAAGGTCTCTCTAAAGAATTACAGGAAATGAATGAAAAATAATTTGATCAGAGAATACAAGGAGAAAAACTGTATGTTTGAGGACTCAGTGTGGCTAATGCATGTGAGGACTGGCTTCACCTTTCACATGCAGTCAGTTTGCAATGGTTGCTTTTGCTCTCGCTGCCTGCTTAGGTACAAACCCCTGTGCAGAAGACAACGGCGGCTGCAGCCACCTGTGTCTGTATCGACCACAAGGCCTTCGCTGTGCCTGCCCCATTGGCCTGGAGCTCATCAGTGACATGAAGACCTGCATTGTCCCAGAAGCTTTCCTGCTCTTTTCCAGGAGAGCAGATATCAGGCGCATCTCTCTAGAAACCAACAATAACAACGTTGCTATTCCTCTCACTGGAGTCAAGGAAGCTTCTGCTCTGGATTTTGATGTGACAGACAATCGCATTTACTGGACTGACATTTCACTGAAGGTAGAGATTTAGTCTATGTTGGCTGTTAAGCTGCTACAAGCTTCTTGAGATATTTAAGAGTAGGTTGATTAATAGGGTTTACAAAATTCAAGGAATATGTAAAAGAGTTTAGTCTTTAATTACATTTTCTTCAGCTGACTTGAAACCTATGCCAACAATAACTTACGGATTTTTGCAACTGAAGAATCATAGTAGCTAAAAACACAAGAGTTGAAATGAGTCTGCAAGAGGTAGCTTGGCTGAACTCCCTAAGCATGGCATTCTTTTGAGCTATGTGAGTGATACAAGTGAAGACAAAGATAAACTTCCCTGCTGTTTGCTGTCACAAACTAGCATAATTAGCAGGTTGTGTTCAAACTAGGAAATAAACTAAAATCGTGGATTTGTTAACTTCTGGTTGGTTGTGAGTCTGAGAAGTGTTTGTAGATAGGAGTATTGAAGACGTAGAAAGGTATCCATGTTTGCCAAAAGAATTCTGGACTATTCTAGCATTAGTCCTTTCTTTTCAGACTTATCAGGGAATACCTAAATTCTAATATATTATTAAAATGGAATTCTGGCTGTATCTGCTATCACAGGCTGATCCTGATGGCAGATTTTAAAAAAGTATTTTGAGTAAAAGTCCAAAAAGAGATCGTGCTTAGTGAAATTAAATTTAGCCATCAGTACTGAAGCTACTGAGCTCATCGGTCATTTGGTTGTTTTCTTCCATTTGCTGTTCTGTCCTGCACTTTTTCATTAGGCTGCTTTAAATAGTGTTCCATGCTATAACATTGATGCTTTTGTATAGTCCTGTGAGAGCCAAAATATTTCTCCCTCGAAGCTGGCACTGAGTTATTAAGGTCACTTTGTCATGTAGATACTTAATTCAAGCAGACTAGTTATCCCATTTATTTCCCCAGTGAAATGCTATTGTAATTGACACAGAATACATTCACAGAGTGCAGTAAATCATTACTTCTGAATAGCAGCATTGTTTGCTTTGCAAATAAGTAGCATATTGTAAGATCCTCTTTCCTGTGAGATGTCTAAAATCTGAAAGTGCTTAAAATTCAACAAAGAAAACAAGCAGCCCAGTGACAGACTAGTAAGATTTCTAATTTGCCTGTGTATCTTTGTATCCCTGCAGACCATCAGCAGAGCATTTATGAATGGCAGCGCGCTGGAACATGTGGTGGAGTTTGGCTTGGATTATCCTGAGGGCATGGCTGTGGACTGGCTGGGGAAGAACTTGTACTGGGCTGACACTGGCACAAACCGGATCGAGGTGTCCAAGCTGGATGGGCAGCACCGCCAGGTGCTCGTGTGGAAAGATCTCGACAGTCCCCGGGCACTGGCACTGGACCCTGCTGAGGGGTAACTTGCTGATTTAATTCTGTGTTTATGAACAGTGAAAAACAACATTGTAATGCTTCCTCTAGGGCATAGTAGTTAAGCACTGCCTATAAACCCTGACAAAACTGAGCTGGGGAATACAACCTGGTAATTTAGAGAAATACACTCTTAATGTCCTGAATAATCATTAAAAATACAAAAAAAAAAAATCAGAGCAGCTCATTAGAAAGGGATTTATATTTCGTTTTTAATTAACCACGGAATCAAACTAGTTTTAGGTTTCTGGAATTCATTAATCAGAAAAGGACTGTAGCGTTGAAAGGAATATATTTATCATTTTAAAAATTAGGGTTCTTTTTATCACAAATTGGGGTCCAATAAAAGTATTAAATGATTTAATTTGAAGGTGGGAGAGTGAAGTTTATAGTCCAAGCATAAGGAAGGTGTTTGTTTCTTCAGATAAGGAAACCTTTTAGTTTGTATGGCCAAGGGAAGAGGGACAGAGAAGGAGTGGAGACAATTATATTCACCTATGCCCCAAGTGAAAGATTTTCTGAGAAGAATGCTCTCAGTTGGATTGAAGTGTAATAGAAAAAGTAGGGCAAGAAACAGGGAGAGGGGGGAAGGAATGGGGCAAGTCAAGCTAACTATTCAGCTTCTGAAATAGCTCTTCTACCATGAAATGCTTGCTTGAGAATAACTAATTAATGCAAAAACTTTTTGAGGTTATACCAGTATTGCATTATTTTTCAAATGAGGGAACTTCATTTGCAAGGGTTATGACATTATCACTATTGTCATTATTCCCAGCCACACTGTGAGAGCTACAGCAATGTAAAGAACTTGAAACACATTCCTTCTGCTTTATTTAAACAAGGTGGTGGCAATGGTCACCTCAAGTGGGATCCAGCCCTGATGTGGCAGTGGTTACCTGGATGAGAATTCAGCATTAGATTCTTAGATCCAGATACTCATTTGTAACAAAAGGCTGCTATGGATGATTCTAATTTTACACTGGAAGTAGTTTTTTCTCAAGGATTATCATCATTCAGTGCTTTGTCTCTTCACCCCAGATCAGAAAAAGAATTACTTAGGTCAGCATGCTAGTTTTTACTTACAGCAATAGTATAGCTGTATACTTATGTAAGTATATATACAATATAGTTGTACTTTAAATGGAAGTTTTCAAGGCATTGCTGCCGTGGGGGCAATTCTAACACTTGGCTCCATGCTGTATCCAACTTGTGAAATTTATACAAAAAGTATTTGCAAAATTTTGAAGAAAAATTTGCAAGTATTTCTGGTGTCTGAAGAATTTCTTTGCCTTGATCATCAGTTTCTGAAGCAACCTTTGCTACTGTGCAGTTGGTTGGAATTGAAAGACCTCTGGGGTTTGTTACTGGAGTTATTAAAACCCAAAAGTGTAAATATTGGATAGCTGCCTCTCACTTTGTTATAGAATGGTATCAGCTTAATATTTTGGAAGAAGTGACTAACTAGCAATCAAATATATAATATACAAATATACAGCCTACTGTACTGTGCAGTGCCTAAAGAAAACATGCAAGTCTATCCTTCTTCCAAATGAGGCATAAGATGGCGTGTGAGTATGTAATAATTGTATTTTTGCTCCAGTGGAAATGCCGTACAGTTTGGGGTATCTTGGCTGAGATGGGAGACACTTGTTACGTGGCTGGTTTACTTAGTCATGTGGACATGAGCAGTGGCACCTAGTAACAAAAGATTTGCCTTTCTGTGTTCCTTCATTTGAGAGACAGCTGACTAGAAACAGAAGGTAAGTGCTCTGGAGAAACACCCTGCTCAATAACCAGGTATAAATGAAGAAGCCCAACTGCCAACCTCTGCCTCTTAAATTATATGCATGGATTAGTTACTTAGCAAAGAACTGTCACACAGAACTTGCTGGTGAAAATCCATGTCCAAGTGGAAAAAAATAATGTTGGAAGCATTTTGAGGAAACTTGACTCACCTCCTTGCCTGTACTTTGGAAAAAAAACCTCATGTAGCACAATGGATCTTAATAAATGCTTGGATTTACACCTCTTCCTTTTCTCTTTTTCTTTCTAGGGATTTTTGTTTTGTTTTTCCTCTTGAGTTCTCTTGGATTGAGTGCAATTATTTTTCTTTCTTCTGTTCTTTTAATCAGGTTCATGTACTGGACTGAGTGGGGTGGCAAGCCAAAGATTGACAGAGCTGCTATGGATGGCAGCGAGAGAACCACGCTGGTCCCAAATGTGGGACGTGCTAACGGCCTGACCATTGACTATGCCAAGAGGCGCCTGTACTGGACCGACCTGGACACCAACCTGATAGAGTCCTCCAACATGTTAGGTGAGCCCCAGAGCCCTGGGCAGCATCCTGAAGGCAGTGCTGCTTTTTGCAGCTCCCTCATGGCAAATTGCGGCATAAATAATGCAAAAATACGCATCAAAAGACAAAAATAAAATTTTCCAATCTCGCACACCTTTAATGTTTGCTTCCATAATTCATGTTTATGAAACATTGTGGTTAGCAAGGCCTCGATTTTCTTGGAGGTGATTGGGTTGCTCAGAAAGTTAAAATTACACAAGGCATACATATTTCCAGTTATATGTAGGACAAAGATGTCAACTTGCAGTGTTTTGGAGGATCTTGTTTTGCTACTCTCAAGAGCACTAGAAAATGCATAACAAAGGTAGAAAGAAAGCCAACAAGAAGATAACAACAGCTTACTTAACATGTAATTTAATACAATTTGGTTTTATATCTTTGTTAGTATCCTCAGGCATTTCCCCCCACTCTATTCTGCATGTTAAGGACCTTTTCCTGTCTAGTGCTTATCAGCAGGAGAGTTCTCTTATGCTGGGGTCTGTGATGATTTTATAAATTGGTAATTGCAGCTAAATGGAGGTGGAATATTTTAATTGCCACAGTCCCAGAGTACTAGGCCCTCTCAGATTTGCACAGTATTTTTTAACTTCTCAGCACCCATAGGATGGAACTGCCTTATTGTACGCTAAATTATTCAGATTAGCATTAACAATAGCCAATATTTAAGCATTAATAATTAGCCAGTATTTAAGGTAAAAGGAGTTAGTCTGCTTTAAACAGTATGCTTGCAGTAGTGGAACAAAGCTAGAAAAAGATCAAAACAGGAAAATGTAATATGGGACTTATGCGTGATAGAAAAGCTTTTCTTCAGCTTCTCATGTATTTTGGTGGGCTGTGGAGGCCTGCTCCATGTTTCCCTGTGAAGCGTGGGACTGTACATGGCATTAGAGCTTCTTTTTCCCTGTGCCTGTGGCTGGTGATAACAGCATGGGGCTTCTTCAGAATCCTTGACTTCTGTGTGCAAAGAGGGAATGACTTCTTGCTTCAAAATCTTCGTTCATTTTGTGTGACTGCATAGCAGGAGGTGCCATGGTTGATAAAACACGGTTGAAATAATTTCCCCCTGTTGTTTCCTGCTCCTTAGGATCTCCTAACATTTCCATAGTATACACAATTAGCTGTTTCTTGTCCTGACTTTCTGGCTGCTCCTTCCTCTTCTGATATTCCAGAGACAAGTTAGTTTAGCATTGTAGATTTAATTTTTCTCATGATGCAATGTAGTATTTCATTAAACTCATGACAATTTTCTTTTTATAAGCAGGAAAAAGTGTGATGCAAGAGATGCTGAACTGGAAATACAGTGTCAGGATCCTGCATTAAATTCAGAGGCATCCTGTCAGTTTTGGGAAGGAGGGAAAGGACAGAATCTTTCTGAGAACCCTGATGATTTTCAAAATGGAAACTTTTTCTTCAGTAAACTACTTTTTTTTCTGTGAATGGCAAGCAGGATTAGCACATTTTTCTGAGATTCCTTTTGACTACTGTGCCTTACTTTGTAATTTACTCTTGTAATGATGAAATAGTAACTTTCAAGTAATTGCATGGTAACCTTTCTGGGCAGGGGACATGTTCAACAGTATACTGCTTGTGTCCATATAACTCTGCTTTTTCTCTCCCTTCTTTCTGGATGCAGGCCTTGACCGTGAGATCATAGCTGATGATTTACCTCACCCCTTTGGCCTGACCCAGTACCAGGATTACATTTACTGGACAGACTGGAGCCGGCGCAGCATCGAGCGAGCCAACAAGACCAGCGGCCAGAACCGAACCATCATCCAGGGGCACTTGGATTACGTTATGGACATCCTGGTCTTCCACTCCTCCAGGCAGGCAGGCTGGAACGAGTGTGCCTCCAGCAATGGTCACTGCTCTCACCTGTGCCTGGCAGTCCCTGTGGGAGGGTTTGTCTGTGGCTGCCCAGCTCACTATTCCTTGAACTCCGACAACAGGACCTGCAGTGGTAAGCCATAAGGAATGAGAAGGAAATGCAGGAGTGCATGTGTTTAGTAACTGATGCAGCATTGTACTTGGAGAAAAGTAGAGTTTTACAGTTTTCCGGTAGTAATATCTTAACTGAGTTTTAAGACAACACAGGATGTTAAAAGCAAAAAAAAAAAAAAAAAAAGAAACTAATCTTGCAACATACCAGTATCTTAATTAAATAAGAATGGCTGTTAGTGAACTTTTCCAGTGGCTCAGCTACATTTGTGTAAACATGAAAGCTAAAAATATTTTGGTTCTGCGTCTCTGTCAGACTCTCTTCAAGTGCTTATATGCTTGTTTATTTATCTGCTTATGTATTTCTAGTCTTGCCTGGCATAAAGGATATGTGATACTTTAGTCTGGATTCTAGACTTCATGTTGCTTTTATTGAGTCAGGATTTCATTCTGTAGTAGCTGTGTTTGCTGGCTGATGAGATGCTGAGGTGGGCCACTCAGACCTCTACAAGTATTTTTCCTCAGTGAGGATGGGTTGAGCTCCATGGTTTCCCCAGCAGTCTGGTTCCTGATCTCAGTGCAGCCAAGCCCCATTTTTCTTTACTGTTGTGCAGAATGCAAACCACAAGGCCCCTCAGGCTGTGTGTAATTAGTTTTTAACCAAATAATTTATCCATCTCTCAATAACTGGCTGACAGTAAAGCTCTCATAATTTTGGCAGCAATTCTGGATGGCTGATTTCCACTGGTGTCATTCACATTAGTCAGTGGGTGAAGAGATTTGGATTAGTGGTACAGAGTCAGATTGTTATCTCATCCATATTATGTGCGAGTAGAGACATCCAACTGTTGTCTTAAAACCAAAAGCTCAGCAGACTGTTCCACAAATGCCACTTCATGGCATTCTTTGTAAACTACGCTTTTCAAAAAACTGTGCTTTTCTATTCCCCATGTGTTCTGTACTTCTCCTCTCCTTTTTCATTACAATGGCCCCTTGCATGACAGCTGGATGCTGCACCCTGGTACTCTCATGTGTTTGTGCAAGTTAGAGGCACAGCTGGCACCTCTGATAGTAACTGTGATCTTCTAGGTGGAGGCATTTGACTTCCAGCAGAGAAAAACTAGCAGAATGATCAAAGGTCATGTTTTTCTTCTGAAAATGCTCCCAGAAACAGAGCAAGGAGCAAAAGATAGGAAATACATTGTGAGCAAACAGAACCATTTCCCCATGTTACAGTTCAGGGCTCTTTGTGCGGTATTAGGAGTTTTTCTCTGCCATATTCAAACCTAGGAACTTTCCAGCTTCTCATTTGTAGATTTTTATTGATAACTGGAGATTTAGGCCTCTCTGCATATAATTTAATTCCTTTTTTGGGACATTATAATTGGAGCATGAATTGTTTTAACTTTCTTTTGCCTGTATCACTTGCTTATGTACCTCCTGAATATTATTAGTCCAGGTCCTGTCTAGAGGTCCTCCCTTCCAGAATACCCTGCTCATGCATGCATAGGTTCTTTTAATTATGCTCTGGTGAGATCTTTTAGACCTACCACGTGTCATGAAGTTGGAAGGCAAGGTTACACAAGAGACATACTCAGTACACTCAATTTGCCTGCTGCTAAATATACAGTTAAAATATGTGACTGTTGGGAGGGAGAATGATGAAAACTGGAAAGGGATTTCTGAAATTGGTACTGTTTCATAGATACAGAGTCTCAAGGGGAGAAATTCTGCTGTTGCTTTTTATAATGAGTCATCAATTCAAAGTTTTAAGCCAGGCAGTCTTGTAAAATGAGAGGGTGTCTTGGGGGAAAAGTAGAAATAATTTTAGGTGCTTACATGTTTACCTACATTGTTTTACCTTACGTTTTTTCCCTTTCCATTTCTATCTTAACATCTTGTTAAGAATTGTCATGTTTCTGAATCCATTATTTTGCTATACACATTCATATAAACTTGTCTTCGCTTTATTTTTTTTTGTGCTTTCTTCTACAGTTTAGAGCTAAGTAGGAGGCAGCTTTAATTATTGGAGAAGTGCTTGGAGGAAAAATACGGGTTTTCCAGAGAGCAAAAATACCTTGCAATTAGGCCTGATTGTTATAGGATGTTAGGACTGAGAGTTGGTTTCCAAGGAAACTCCTCCCTGCCTTTTTTTTTCCAGCAGTCAGAATAGCTGTTCAAAGCATATGCTAAAATAACAAAGCAAGGTGATGATGTTCTCTAGGAGACTTTTGCTTCCTCCCCTTTCCTAGGTGCTGCCTTACCTGTTTTACAGGCTGGTAAATGAATGCAGTGTCCCACTGCTAATCTTGCTCCAGACATGGGCTGTAGAGAATTGATTGTACAAACTTCAGGAAGGCTTCAAGCTGCATTTCTGGCAATTGGCTCTTGTGCCATCTTGCACAGCAGTGGCTTCAGGTAGAGCATTATTGAAAAAGAAACCTCTGAAAAAGGAAAATGCTTTCACTACCTTTTCTGATTTCTGACCCAGTTATGTAATACAGAGATAATTTCTTTTTTCAATGATGTATTAAATGCTCTGTGCACTTACTGTAAGTTGCAGCTGGTAAACTACAGCTGTAAGGGGTGTTGAAATCTTACTTTCTGCTCTTTGTTGGTATTTCTAATTACAAAGAACAAACATTTGTCCAGGAAATTTTTGCTAGGCAGAATGTCAGATTTCTTTTTTCCACTGCAGGTTGTCATTCCCAGATAACCTCCTAGAAATAGTAAAGATACATAGATTTAAGAAGAGCAAATACATTTTTCTCCAAAAATACAGCTTCACACACTAAGAAATTTTTCTGTAAATTAGTTTTTTCATTCCAGTACAGGCAGGAAGAGGATTTATGAGAACAGGACTGAACCACTGTCTATCTGTTTTCCCTGAAACTTCTAAATAAGGAACCAGTGCTGGTTTTTCTCACCTTTCGCTGCAAGTAGAAGTGCACCTAGCAAAAGGTTCAGCTTCAAAATATTGGAGCAGCATTTTCCTGAGACCCCTTTAGAAAATGGACTGTTCTTTGAGAGGCATAATTGACCACTCTTCTTTGAGATGCTTTTGACAGAAGTCTTCACGTTCACTGCTTCTGCCACTTAAATATTATCTTTGCCTGTCACATTCATGTACAGACATTTATAGTAAAAAGAGGTCATTTGAAAGGCTTTTTGTAGCCATCAGAGGTTGGGATTGTTATGTTTTGATTTTTTTGTTTGGTTTTGACAAAGGAAGAGGGAAAAGGGGAATGAAATAAATGTCTGGTTACGAATTGTAGTTGTCATTCTTAAACATAAAAATGCCTAATGTTATTGCCACGTGTAACCCTTCAACCCCTTTTCTTTTTTTAACCCATCCAGCTCCTACCACCTTTCTGTTGTTCAGCCAGAAGAACGCGATTAATCGCATGGTGATAGATGAGCAGCAGAGCCCAGATATCATACTCCCCATCCACAGCCTCCGCAATGTCCGAGCCATTGATTACGACCCCCTGGATAAGCAGCTGTACTGGATCGACTCTCGGCAGAACATCATCCGGAAGGCCCAGGAAGATGGCAGCCAGGTGTCCTGAGGGGGGTGGAATTGCTGAACATTTGGCATGCCTGTGCCAAACAATGTCTGGCTGTATGGGGATCATTTAGATGCACAGACTTCCCTGTAGGGTACTATCCCTTGGCAAAACAAGTGGCATCTGGAGTTTTCTGGAGTCCTCAGTCAGTAAATCTGGGAGATGCAGCGATAAATAAAACATGAAAAGCCAAGGCCAGCTTGAGGATACTGTTCCCAGGACATTATTTGCTCGACACTGTCTTTTGTCTGGAAGCTGTTTGAAGCCCTCATTTGAGATATGAAACATGGAAGGGAAGGTTCTTGGGAGAAACAGGGGATGTGACAAAGGTATATGAGCAGAGTGCAGGGATAGATCCTCTGAAATGAGGAGGTTTGGAACTATGTGAGCAGTCACTGTGTCTGGAGCCTCTCAGGTTCTGGAGCAGATAGGAAGAGATTTGTAAATCACTGAGGGCACAGAGTGTCTAGACTGAACTTGTAAAAGATGTAGCAGGCTTGGGAAAATGTATTTGACTGGAGAATACAGAAAAAGTAGAGTATGGTAGAAGGCAAAATGTAATACAGGCTATGGTGGTTCATCCCTGGCTGGAGGCCAGACTCCCACCCAAACCACCCTGTCATGGAGAGAAGTCTTTTCCCTGCTCCAGTGTGGAGTCTCTCCCACCAGAGATAGTCTTCCATGAACTCCTCCCTCCAAAATCAGTCCTTCACAAAGGCTACGTTTCTTCATGAACTGGTCCAGTGTGAGTCCCTCCCATGGGGCACAGTCCCTCAGGAACAGGCTGCTGCAGCTTGGGTCCCTCACAGAGTCACACATCCTACCAGGAAACCTGCTCCAGTGTGGACTCTTCTCTCCATGGGGCTTCCCATGGGGTAACAGACTTCTCTGGGTATCCCCCTGTTCCAGCAAGGCTCCTCTGGGGAGCTCCTGCCCCTCCTTCCTCACTGCCCTTGGTGTCTGCAGAGCTGTTCTGCTCACATATTCTCACTCCACTCTTTGGTGAATGTGGTTGCTTCTGCCCAATAACTTTTTTTCCTCTTAAATATGTTATCCCAGAGGTATTACCACCATCCCTGACTGGCCCAGCCTTGGCTGGTGGTGGAACCTTTCTGGATTTTATGGCATTGGCTCTGCTGGGTGTGAGAGAAGCTTCCAGCACCTTCTCAGAAAACCCATCCCTGTAGGCCCCCCCCCCCAAAACCTGGCCATACAAACCCAATATGCAGGTTTAGTGAGATTGAGTAAGTCATCACTGGTAACAGTTAATTTTGCATTTTAAAACAGATCTTTTCTTCCTTATTTTTTGAATGTGGGAGGAGCGAGAGACTAGGATGAGAAACACAACATAAGAGAGGTGCTATATATTCAGTTGAATTTTAAGAGTGTGGTTTCTGGTGGTGGGTGTGGTGGTAGTTGGATCTTGCTGTATGCCCTTCAGCCTTAACTCTTAATTTAGCAATGCTTTTAATTTTGGAATATCTAAATTATACCCAAAACTAGTCAAAGTCACCATGTTTTTGCCAGCTTCAACAGAATAAACAAATGGAAGACTTGCAGGCACACCATTTCATAGAGGTGACAAGCCAAATAAAGTTAGGCAAATTTTCTGGTGAAGTTTCATTTGGGGATGAGAGAGTAGAGGCTGCTCACTTCATAAGCATGGCTTCCAAAATGTTTATGTAGGCTGTGTTTAGTGATTTATTAATCCTCTTCTGAATTTTAGAAAAGTCCATGAAAGATGTTGATGAGGTTCTTTCTAAAGGTAATAATAATTTAAAAAGAAGAAAAGGCATGCCAGCTCCAGAAGTCTAGACCAGTAGAAGGCAAGACCTTGAACTAGTAAGGTGTTAGCTGGAAATGCTCTGAAGTCAGTGTTGTACACTAGCTGATGTCCTTCCCATCTTTGGCAGACCTGCCTTCCATTTATTAACTCTCATGTCCTCCAACTGAGATGGCAGCAATGGTGGAGAAGAATGAGGCAAGCATTTCAAAGGCTGTCTGGCCTCAACTTGCCTGTGTCTTTATCTGCTCAACTGCAGCTTTAGGAATTAGTGATGGTACATTTCTGTTGTGGAGTATTAAATGTGCTGGGTTTGTGTCCATCCAAACTGAACTCTGAGTTGTCAAAAAAGTAGAGGAAATACAGAAGCTGACCCTGGACCTTGAACACAGAGACAGTTTGGACTTACTGGTCAAATTTGCCAAGTCTTACAAGCTTGTCAGCTTGTGTGGTTACCATTACAGCAGACCACCAGGGCTAAGTGTCTCTATCTTATTGAAGGTGTTGGTGTGACAACAGAACCTGGATGTTTCCTTACTTTATGCTAAAATTTTGGCTGTCTGCTTTTTCTGAGAAGTAGTTAGACATAGTGCATCCATAGCAAATAAAGTTATTCACATTAGATTAAGATTAAACGTTCTCCTGTGTGTTGTTTCCCTTTCCTTTGCAGAGCCTCACTGTTGTGACAAGTCCAGTTCCCAATCAGAACCTGGATATGCAGCCATACGACCTGAGCATTGACATCTACAGCCGCTACATCTACTGGACCTGTGAGGCCACCAACGTCATCAACGTGACTCGTCTGGATGGGAGACCCATGGGAGTGGTGCTCAAGGGGGATCAAGACAGGCCCAGAGCCATTGTGGTGAATCCAGAGAAAGGGTATGTGGGTTGTTTTCTTGCTGCAGCTTGTTTTCTGTTTGCCAGAATGAAAAACAACTTTGACATTTGTTAAGATGTCTTGGATTTATAGCAAAAATGTGGAAAGATCAAATAAACCTTTTTTTTCCCTCTAATCATTCCTGTTTCAGATACATGTATTTCACCAACCTCCAGGAGAGATCTCCTAAAATTGAGAGAGCAGCTTTGGATGGAACTGAGCGAGAAGTCCTTTTTTTCAGTGGTTTGAGCAAGCCCATCGCCTTAGCTATTGACAGCCAGCTAGGCAAGTTGTTCTGGGCTGACTCAGATCTGCGCAGAATTGAAAGCAGTGACCTTTCAGGTAGAGTAGCACCTTAATTCAGTGATTCATTTATGTGGTGTGGGTGTGGAGGAATGCAGAGAAAGGTGTCATCTTTTCCTTCCTACTATAAACAGTCTGTACTATGATTCTAATCACTCCCTGAATTCCCAGCCAGGGAATGTGCATGATTCATGCAGCATGTCTTTTCAGTTTCATGACTCTGTGATTTGCATTTTTAATTGCTACACATGCTATTTACTTCAGTTTCTCAATGCAAAACCTTTGTGTGGTTTCCCAAAGTTAGTTGACAAATAAATAGCAGCAGTTTTTGAAAGGGGAGAGAAATGGTTGTTTTTAAAGGCTTTGCTTTTGGTGCAGTAATCTGTCAATCAGAGGAAAGTTCCCTGTTAGTGGAAAAATGTGTCCTGCAGAGTTGAAGCAGCAGGTGTCCAGGTTACTTATGTACCTGTCATTTGAGGTGGAAAGATGTGAGAAAGATAGAGAAGATCTAACATTGCTCTGTCCTCAAAAGACAAAAAGCTCCCTCTTCCAGCTGTGGAATTCTCTTCGTCTGCTCCCCAAGACTGGTAATGCTGCTTGTCTTACCTCTTCTATGAGTTCGTTCAGCTCACTTAACAATACCATAACAACATTATACAGAAAAAGACAAATAAGAGAATGGTGTTCTGTTGACTTGGGTCAGGAAAGAGTCCAGCAAACAACCAGAAGTGGAGCAAGAGAAGAGGGGAAAATCATATGGTCCAGATTGGGTGAGAAAGACAAATGTCTTTAATTTACTAGCCTAATCCAGCAAACTGCTGGATCAGCTCAGTTGCCTCATGTAGCATCAGTACTAATTTGTGATACAGATTGGGCTGGATGTTGTTGCTGGAAGTGAGAGCTGAAAACATAACAGGAGTTGTGACAGCTTGCAGTAATGTCTGTGGTAATGTCTTTCACTTATGACATGGCACCTTCATTCAAAGTAGAAGCATGTTACCCTGTTGACACTGCTCGGATTTTCAGCCTTTTGTTAATAAGTTCCTAGAATAAGCTTTTGGTTTTGGACAAAAACAAAGACTTTTTTTTCTAGATGGTTGGAATTAAAGCTCAGAAAGACAGTATTTTTTTTCAGCGGTGTGTCATTGGAAGATTCAGGGTCACTACTGAACTGTGATATCCTGATTGTTTACTGTTTTAAAATGCAAGACACAACTCGAGTTAGTGAATTATTAAAGAACAAAAAACAAGTGCTTTGGTGTTGCTTAGTATGTTCCAAGATGTCCCAGATCCACAGCTTGCATGAGTAGAGTAACAGGCAGGAGAGTATTACACAAGCTTTATTTCTCTGTCTGTTATCTGCCTGAAATTAGAACACCACACAAGGAGATGGGTCTAAATTCTAATTCAGTCTAGGTTTAATGATTCTGGTTTTGTTTTTCTTTTCCCCTTAAAGATGTAACTGTGGGATCAGCAATGTTGCGTAGTAAAAGCTCGCCATATTTCGAAAAGCATGAAGAAAAACTGTTCCAAAACCTCCTCTCTTGCTTATTTGCATTTGCACCACAAATAGATTGCTGTAATCACCACAATAAATTGCTAACTGCTGAGATGCATTCCTGTGCTTAGGAATGCTGATTAATTAGCTCTTTTCACCAGCAGAGTAATTTTTCTGCTTGTTATTTTTAAAAACATTCAGTCTCTTGCTCTGTCGATTCTGTAGATGCCAGTACCCATAAAGACAAGGACAGCTAGGATGCCTTTTATGTGATATAGTCCTTCTTTTCCTCCCTGTCCTTCAGGCATGCAGTTAGGACTTGGTTATTCTGCCCAAATGGGAGGTCCCTATTGAAGTTAACCAGATTCTTCACACGATTAAGGAGTTGTTTATGAAAAGATGACTGGAATTAGCTCCCTGCCATGGAAACTATTTGGAAATTAGTTCTTCTATTCCAGAATAATTAGTGTGATTTGGAAATGTCTAATGATTCTGGAATTAAGTAATTTTTATTTGGAAATAGAATGAACAATGGGTGTGTCCTGATTTTTGTAGTTACTTAGTTGGTTTTAAGTCTTTTTTCTTAAAGGTACTGCTGCAAAGGGGATGGTGATGCCAGGAGACAAAGCTCCTCTTAATCATGTCTCCCTTTCATCTGACATTCTCAATAAAGGAGACTAGCACCCTGATGAGTCAGCTTCGGGTTTCATTGTTAGTTTATGGAAGAAGGGATTTTAGTGTCTCAATTTACCAGAAAAAGTCAGTTACACTTGGTCACAAGCATTAAAAAGAAAGATTAAGACATTAAGGGAGTGAAAATATTAAGCTTCAGAGCTTTAGGAACATACTGCAAAATGCCATGCTGATTGATGTGGGCATGGCAGAGCAGGGCATGTACAGACTCCATTTGGGTAGGTCAAGGTCTTAGCTTTTGTATTCCTTCTTATCTTCTTTCCATTTTGCCCTATTCTCAGCTTAACTTTGTTTCTCAAGATGCAGGGTTCTATTTATTACCTTTTCCCTACAGTATTAGTCATGTTATTGGGGTTTAATGGATGGTTTTAGTTATTTAGGTTGACTTACATCACTCAGTCTATTAATTTCTACATCAGTCTCGTTATAACCTCCTTCAGAATTTATCAACATTTTTTCTTAATCAGATCATTGCTGGTGTTGCTCCAAAGTGGTGGTGAGAGCCCAGCTGAGCTGATTTGAATTCCTATGTTTTCCTTCAGGTTTCAACGCTTGGTAAATGTTTAGAAGGTTTCTTAAATTCTTAGCTCTCTGTGCATTTACTGAAAAGGACATAAATGCATTTTTCATAGCTGAAATTATTTCTAACTCATCATCATTCACATAAGGTTGATTAAATTCTCAACAAGCAAAACCCCCTGCTTGCTACTAAACAAAGCAGAAAGGGATAGAACTTACTCGAAGTGTAAAATCATAAAGTGCATGTGTCTTCTGTCCTGTCCTGTTAGGTTATCTTGTGTGGGTATGGTAGAGACATGGTAGATTTTTCCCCCCCTGGTATTCAGTTATTTGAGTATATTTTTACAGAACAAAAATACAAGAACTTATTGGAAATCATTCTGTAGATGAACAATGTAAAGCTATTGTTTGCTGTAGTACAAGTAAAAAATAAGCACAGCAGTGAGCTCAGATATCAGAAATACCAGGAGTTAGAGGTAATTTTTCAAGCTTTAGCTTGACTTGTTTGATCCTGTTTCAGTTTCTCAAAACTGAAGCAGACTCCATGTGCTTCACAAGTAATTTTGTGTTCAGAATCTGATTAACTCATTGAATATTTGACTGTTAATGACCACATCATCGTGTTAAATAAAGGAAGCATGGATTAAACCTCCCTCCTGAGCCCTCAGGTTTTGACTAAGATTTTTCTTCTGTGTGAGTTACAGTCTTCACTGTCTTCAAACAGAATGTAATGATACCTTTAAAACAGCTGTTGGCTGTGTTCTGTTCATGTGGAGTTAACCATGAAATGTCACAGTCACTCTTGACTGTATTTAATGCCAGAAAATTTGGCATAAAAATCAACAAACATTCTTCAGAGGTGTAAGGCCTCTTGTCTGCTCCTGGTGGTTGCTAAAGGAACTCAGGAAAGTACATCTTTGCTAGGAAGAAAGGAGCATTCTCAATTTCGCACTAGTAGCTCAGTGAAGGTAACATATGTGAAGGAAAAGAATATGAGGAAGTCAGAAGTGTAAATCTCATAATTCGTGTGAGATGTCCTAATCACCCTGCTTTCACTTGGATTTTATCTTGTACAGTTTAGCTGAAGCCACTAATCCATCTCCATATTCCCTGTTGTATAGCAAGAAAAAGCAATTAATCTCTCCAAAAAGGGAAAAAAGAATGAAAGGATTTACCAATTTCCATCATATTGATAAGAGACTTGAAAGGCTCATGAGAGATGAGCCTCCCCCCACCCCAAGCACTTAAATACACTAGATATTTTTTAGAACAAAAACTCTCTTCTTGGTGAAAGCAGAAAAAAAAATTTATCATCTGTCTGAAAAATGCATTAGTCTTGCATCACAGGACCCAGAATTGCCTGGGGTTTTGTAGTAGGCTTACCCAGTAGCAAAAATGTAGTGAAAAATAATGGTGTAGTAGTTTAGGAGAAGTTTCTGATAGTTTTTTGGTTTTTCTGAGTTGAACCAAAGCACTCTCTCCCTTCTGCAGGTGCTAACCGGATCGTTTTGGAAGATTCCAATATCTTGCAGCCTGTGGGACTAACAGTATTTGAGAACTGGCTGTACTGGATTGACAGGCAGCAGCAGATGATTGAAAAGATTGATATGACCGGTCGAGAAGGACGTACAAAGGTCCAGGCTCGTATTGCACAACTCAGTGACATCCATGCTGTGAAGGAGCTTAACCTGCAGGAATACCGTGAGTGCAATCCCTGCTTGCAGGTGCAAACAGGGCCTGCGAGACTCGAGCCAAGAGACACGAGCCTGTTGTGCCTTGTTACTGATCAACATCAGTGCAGGTGGAAGGGGCCAGAAGTTTTTATCAGTGCTGTTAGGTTGTTTCCTTCAGGCACTCTGCAACAAACTGGAAATCTATCCAACTCCAGCATCATGTTGTGCTCCTGATGACAACTTGATTGGTAGTCCCATCCAGGCACCTGGCATTTGAGTGTCTCTAGGCATAGTGGAAACATCCTGTTGTCCCTAATAGAGGACTTTCTGGATCATGCTAGTGCATTGCTATTGGGTGTTCAGTGTTTAGGCAAGCATAGCTCTCAGGGCCTGTCACTAGCTGTCAGTGTTTCAGTGTACTGCCTGCCTTGAAGGCAAAGTGAACAAGTTATGGTGGTGGTATTTCATACTGAGAGTGAATTGACAGAAGAGCAATGTTGCATTGCACAAAGAAAGTGTGTATTAAATAGCAATTTGTGTTGATCATGGCTGCACTTTTTAAAAGTTTTTGCTTACCAGGCCTTTCCACACACAGATGCTTAAAGTGGTGGGAGGTGGATGGTTTAAGCAGTGGAGTTCCTGTCATCCTGAAGGAAATAGGCCTGATCAGTAGGCTGTGGTGCATGCCTTGGAGAAATATGTAGAAAAATGTCTGGGGATGTTTAATTAAAACATCAGTGCAGACTACCACTAGTTTTGTGTGCTATTAATCTCAGTAAATCTGTCAGGAGTTCCAAGAGAAGTATGTTGTCCTTATTAAACATTAAAATGAAGAGACATATTTATCTAGAGCATGTTAATTTGAGTTTCAGAGACAGCATGGAAGCTTCAGAATTCATACATTAGAAAAGTTTATTTTTTTAATGGTCTTTGGTAGAGAAAATGAAGTATGGAATCCAAGACATCTTTTTGTATTACTAATGTACTATTTGCTGCAGAGAACTACTGCTACCTCACACAAGAAGCAAAATGCTTTGAGTACTGTTTTAGCATAAATTCTTTGAGTAGTTTCAGATCATGGAGAGTTACCAATGTTATAATTATAAATGTGTTTAAAGGGAGAAATACACACAACAAAATGCAACATTTACAGAGATTTTTCATTAATACTCTCCCCAGGGGGTAGAGGTTTAATGAAGAAATGACTGAAAGGTCATAAAAGAGGTGGGAATTTCTAATCAGTCCCTGTCTTTCTTGTTTTTAAAATCCTAGGACAACATCCGTGCTCTCAAGATAATGGTGGCTGCTCCCACATTTGCATTGTGAAGGGGGATGGCACCACACGCTGCTCTTGCCCCATGCACCTGGTGCTGCTGCAGGATGAGCTGTCCTGTGGAGGTGAGTCCTTCCCAAGTTCTGTATCACTGGGCTCTTAGCTTTGGCCTTGGGGAGGGTCTCCATCTTCAGGGATGGCTTCTGAGCCAAAGGAATGTAACACTGCACCAGGTGCTGTTAGATACCTGTACAGACTCACCTCTTTCCTTCTACCCTCCAGCTAAATCTGCAAGTATTGAGAAGGAATAAGGGAAGAGGAAAAAAATCCCTAACTGTTCAATAAGGATTCCTGTTCACCCTTTCTACTTAAGACTCAAGTTAAATTATTTCCACTTGATTCTTTAATTGTCTGATTTTTATTAGTTTTTGCTGTCACTCCCCCTTTTCAGGCAGTGGTAGATTCTCACATTCTGGCACATTGCACGGTCTGTGCTGTTTTATTCTTCTCTGTTGTCCTCCCCAAGCTCACCCTGTGCGTGTCTTTCTGAACTGCAGTCCCAGAAGGCCAAGTTGCCTTCTTCCATGGTGATCTGGCCACTGTAGCCCACGCCCTAGAGTCTCCAGGGGTGGGACTGCAATGGGGGAGAGGACAGGCATTTTGGTGCTTGGATCTCTTTGTGCTACCAGACTGAATAGATTTATTGTGCAATCATCTTGCCATCGAGGCGACGTGTGGTCTCACAAAGGAACAAGAGCTAACATAATCCAGATATTTTCTCAGAGCAAGTTCAATACTAGGCCAAAAAGCCATGGGAGGAAAGGGGGATTAAAAAAAGGGAAAAATCTACACTTACTTACTGCCTGAGATTAACAGTTAATGTAGTAAACGTTAAATAACATCTAACAGATGTGTTGAGGTAGTAGAACTTGACTAGATGGAGCAGTTTTTTGTTTTAAAAGAATTTTGACTGAATAGAGCTGTCAAGGGCACATAACTAGACACTGAGTCACAGTGCATCCATCTGCAGCAAATTACATCCTTTTAACATCTTCTATACAATGACTGTCAAACATGAAAAAGAGAGTAAGCCATTGGCTGTGTATACAGTGGTGTTGCAGGAAAGGGGGAGTTGAAGAGTGTGATGACTTTGACTTGAAGTCTTACTAAGAGAAAGGTGTGAGAGTCTGAAGTGGGAAGAAAATAATGGTGTTTTGAGTGTGCATATTTCTCTGTTCCTCATCTGTCAAGCCCCATTGAAGTGAGCCTGCATCTGTCACACTGGCCTCAAGGTCTGCAAAAGTGGATGTGAACGCAGTGGCTGTGGAAGTGACCTTATGATGTGGAACGTTGTTCATCGGCTGCTTCGATATAGGAAAGCAGCTGAGCTCTTGTCCTTACCTGCCCCAATCTGCTGTTTGTTCACCTGGATTTTTAACTTCTGTTTGTTTGCTTGATTTTCAAAGAACCACCAACATGCTCCCCTCAGCAGTTCACCTGTTTCACAGGTGAGATTGACTGCATCCCGGTGGCCTGGCGCTGCGATGGGTTCACTGAGTGTGAAGACCACAGTGATGAGAAGAACTGCCCAGTGTGCTCTGACACCCAGTTCCAGTGTGAGAGTGGGCAGTGCATAGACAGTGCCCTGCGTTGCAACGGGGAAGCCAATTGTCAGGACAACTCTGACGAGAAGAACTGCGAAGGTACGGAGGATACTGCCAAGTGGGATGGGAATGCACCTGCTACAGGGACACTGGGATAAGTACCAGCGTTGTTGATGAGTAGGATTTGAAAAGATCCAAGGTTCTGCTAGTTTTCAAAGTGGTCTGTTAAACAGAAGTTATTTCATAAATCCGCACTTTTGTTTCTCTACCTGTGAAGTGGAAATTGAATGATGTCTGTCAGAGTGGCTTAAATGCTGTTTGTGAAAAGTACTATCAAAAATGGCATGATTTTAAGCTCTAAAAACCTAGTATCTGGGAATGAGAGACAGGAGATTTCTGTGGAGACTCTGGAAATGTCTTTAAATCAAAGCTAAATTTCTTTCCAAAAGTTGTGCTCCAGCTCAAACAAAAACATAGAGCTGAAATTCCTGTGTGCTGAAAGGTGAATGTTAGCCAACTGAGATGCTGACATGTGAAAATGTGTTGTGCAAGTTAAGTTCCCAGTTGTCATCCAGCGATTGGAGATGTCAGACTAGGGGCTGTTTATCACCTTCAAAGTGGTCCTGTTGTTGAGAGTATTCAAGCTGATTACAAATCAGAAAAGCCTTTAGTTTAACTTCTTAATTCAGCTGAAGACAAAAAAGGATTTCTGGATTTATGAGAAACAGGAGGCAGGAATATGTGAAGACAGCAGCAGCCAGCACCTTGCCTGCAGCACCTTCTATTTTTTCTGGCAAAGCTTCAGTTTTATATTCTGCTCTTCATTTCAGTTTAAAAATATAACATCAATTTAATATATCGTCTCACGATCAAGGAGTTTTCCATTTTACAGGAAGAGCATAAGAACATTAAGAAGGACATTTCTCTTTCTTAAACAATTTTATTATCATAGTTTGACTGGTTTACTTTTCATAACTTAATTCTTCTCTCTTATATTACAGTATATGCTCCAACCCTGTTGGAGATTCTTGTAGTAATATTGTACTAACCATGTCCTGGGATAAGTGCTTGTCTTCTCAATGGCCTCTGGGTTATCTTAGATGAGGGTCACTTTATCTTGTAGTGTTCTTACTGTAAGCAGGCAGTAAGGCCCAGGTACCAATGTGCACTATCAACAGAACACTGAGTCACTTGCTCTGCATGGTTCACTTGACAGATTTTGTGTGCCACTGGCTACTTCCTGAAATGAAGCTTGCAGCATTCCAAATTCTCCCAAAATACTCCTGATTGCATGCATTGGTGTCTTTATTTCTTAATGATTTCCAAGAGAAGTTTCTGATGCTGATTGTTGGTGTGGGGGTTCTTTGCAGTGCTGTGTTTAACGGATCAGTTCCGCTGTGCCAGTGGCCAGTGCATCGGGAAAAGCAAGAAGTGTGATCACAACCTGGACTGCAGTGACAGCTCTGATGAGCAAGGATGCTGTAAGTGTACTGCCTGAGACTGGAGACTTGGTTGTGGCATCCAAATTGATTTTATTCTGCCAAGCAGACTAAATTAATGCTTCTCTTCATAACTGCTGTCAAGCAATTAACACACAATGTGGTAGAATAGGAATAACAAAAATAATTAGTATTCTGAACAAGTAGTGTCTGAGGCAGAGAATGCCAGTTATTTTTCTTCTTACCTTTTCAAAATTTTAAAAGAAGTTAAAGGTTTGGTTTACTGTAATGTTAATATGCTGAGTTGGTGCTATGTTAAAAAAATATCTACTGGCATGAGGCATTCATACATAACTTCTCTGCTTGATGGTTTTCTCATCCAGAGAGTTAATAGCAGGTGCTTTTAGAATCAGAGCAGCACTCTGTTTATAGAGTAAACCTTCTAAAATTTCTTCTTTTTTCATCTTGAAAGGATGTAATTCTGAGCTTGATTTCTGACTTATATCCCCTACCTTGAAATCTCCAGGGCTCTACAAGAAAACCACTGCCTTTAAAATTCCAACTTGAAAATTCACTTTTGCTTTTGGTGCTTTAAAAGAAATTGTAAATAGGGACATCTCATCTTGTGTTAGAGATCTGTATATCACAGCTGGCACACAGATAATTTGAAAATGCAAAGCCAGAGTTGGGCCCTTGATCTTAAGGAGTATTAAGAGATGTTCTGTCATGCAACCAAGTTACTAGTGACATTATCACAGGCTTGTGTAGTTCCCTTTATTAGAGTTTATATGTTCTCCAGTTTTGTAACAGGGGATGGAAAATTGGCCCACCCAGAATAAGATGGCAGTTGTCACCATCCCTCTTAAACTATGATCAGAAGTCTGTTTACTTATCTCTGTAGACTGTTACATGCTGGTTCAAGTGTGGGTTTGGTATTCAGGGAGAAGAAAATGTGTTCAGGAAAAAACTTTCAGTAATGCATAAGATGTAAAACACTGACTAGAACAGGAAAATACTTTAAAGTCTGCCTTTCTTGTGAAATTCATGAGCACAGGCAGGGGGTTGTCAGTTACTCCCAGAAATGTCATTGCTTAGAATTGGTCTTGTAAGGAAAGACTCATTTTGCCTGTTAAATAATTGTTTGGGGTACAGATTGCTCCTAAGGTGGCACTTCTCAGGCTGATGCTCAGCTGTATCTGTAACCATAAAGGTGGGTCAGATGTGGAATCATTTAGGTGGTTAAATAAACAGCAGCAAACCCAAAATTCGTCACTGCTGAACACACAAGGTGATGCACCATAAGTGATTGTTACACTGCTGAGAAAAGGCAGTGCCAGTCTGTTACACTGAGGGATGACCGAGGTGTGACATGAAAAGCAGCTTCAATGACACGAAAAGCACAAGAGGTGTCCCCTGCACAGTGTCATCTGGAGACGTGGCTGCAGGTCTTGTTCATCAAGTTCAAAGGACAGCTCTGCTTGTCAGTCTGAAGCAGGAACAGGGCCTGGTTCTTCACTCCCCCCTGCACATGCATGTACTGTTCATTTCCTGTCACTTGTGATCCAAAAAACCTCATAGCATGTTTGGAGGTCATCTTGGAGGCTGCAGGTAGCCCTTATGGACACTCAGAATCTTTGAACAGACCTGTACTAGGGCCTGTTTGTTCCTCCTATATATTAATTTGAAAGTTGTTGTCTGCCTACAAAAGAGGAGGAAAGTGGAAAGATGCAAGAAAAACTGATGTTGGTCTAAACTTACACGGTCTGATTTTCCTTTTGCCTTTTAGACACAACAGAGGAACCTGCACCACAGCCCAACAACACCATAGGCTCCATCATTGGTGTGATCCTTACAGTCTTTGTGGTGGGAGCAATGTACTTCATCTGCCAGCGGGTGCTGTGCCCACGCATGAAGGGGGATGGGGAAACCATGACCAATGATTACGTGGTGCACGGGCCAGCCTCGGTACCTCTGGGCTACGTGCCTCACCCAAGCTCTCTGTCAGGGTCTCTCCCTGGTAAGTAAAGTGGGTGATCCTTCTCTTTGGCACCCCACAGCTGTACTTGAGGATACTGTGCATCTGTGCACAGGAAATGTCTGTTCCAGATGCAGTTCTCGGAAGCTGTGGGAAGCCAGGCTTGTTACCATCGTTCTTCACAATAATGAACTGCTATTTTACCCATGCTATTCATAAGCATGCTTAGATACGTAGCAGATCTAAGCTCAAATAAATGCACACACTGTGCATTATCTTATTTTGCTACTAACAAATCCCCTTTTTGGGCTGTTGTATCACCAGCAAAGTTTCACAACAGTACTGGGTATATATTCATGGGAATTCAAACATTATGTGGTCATTCTTGGTCGGTTTATAGACTAAGGTTAGGTTTATAGACCTTGGTAGGTTTAGAAACTATATTGTTTGTATGCTTGTGAGACTTTTTGACAAGTCTGTAATGACCAGCAATAACTTTTGTCTCAGTTTATTTAATTTAACAATGAATTTTCCAACATCAGTCCAAGCACATGATGCTACTGCTCTTTAAAAACTAAAACTTAACCACAACATTGCACTTGATCTGTATGCATTGCTTCTGTATATATTGATAAAATATGTATTGTAATTTGTGGCTTTTAGATCAAGCAGGCTCCTCTCAGAACATAAGTTGGTTTTAATACCAAGATAATTTATTTTGGGTTTGCAAGTTATGCTTATGCTGCTGTTGTCCTCCAGATTATTTTGTTAAGTTTCCTTTTGTCTGTGAATTGAGGAAGAATTGAATACTGACATACATCTCTGTTCTTCAGGTATGTCTCGAGGTAAATCTGTCATCAGCTCCCTCAGCATTATGGGAGGGAGCAGTGGCCCACCCTATGACAGGGCCCATGTTACAGGAGCTTCCTCCAGTAGTTCTTCAAGTACCAAAGGCACTTACTTTCCTCCAGTAAGTCATTCTATTATTCATAAACCTTTAATAACTTTCAGGGAAGTGACAGTGTCTTTCTAAAGGTTAATCAATTGACAGATTAATGTTTTGATTTAGAATTCTAGCTTAATAAACTTGTTTGGATATGGAGAAAGTGATTTTGAAAGGGAAGAGGATTGTCTTTTTCCAAAATGGTCTAGAAATTTTCACTTCATTTAAAAAAGTTGTGCGAGAGCTCAGTGGCAGGAAAAAAGATGTTAGATTGAATGTCAAGGGAGATGAAAAAAGTCCCTGTAGATGCTGAGCAGCTCTGGCAGAAAGATCTCCTTTCATTATACTCTGACATGTGCCTCTGAAGGTAAAACTAAGGTTGATTCTGTACAGACCTTTCAAGAAAATAAAATGAGGCTTTGTGTCATGTGTCTTACAAGTGACAGGTATATAAGTAAGCGTTTTGCAGCTCCATAACATCCCTCCATCACAAGTGGGTAGTGTGCTGCACCAACTGCTGTGTAACAGCTGGTGCCAGCCCTAGAGGGCTCCCTGTCTCTTCACTTCTAGCATCTGTGGTGGTTGGTTTGGATATTTTTATGGAGCTCGCCAAGCCACACTGTTGAGTGTTAAAAAGAGTCCCATACTTGGTCAGTGAAGGCTAAAATCTTCAACCATCTCTTTTCAGTTCTGAGAATCAACTGATCAGGCTTTAAACCAATTTTAAATTAATCCAGATACATGGAGTAAGAATATGCCTGCATAGGGAAGGAATGCTTGCCTTGGCCAGCATGATGTGCAAGTATTTTAAGCAGAGTATTACTTTGGGACTGCAGCTTGCAGGAGCAGAGATCTGCCAGTCTGCCTTGGGCAGTGGTATCCCTAGTAACAATCTAGAATTGAACAGCTGGCTGCAACTTTACTTTTCAGCACTGGCTATGTCAAAATAGCCCCAGCAGTCAGTGTTTTTTTGAGAAGAGCTTAGTAGTAATCAGTAGAAGTGGCATTTCCAGGATCTGCTTAGAGCTGGAGAATAAACAGGAAAAAAATTCCTGTTTGCTGGGAGGGCTATGTATGTAGTTCTTTACTTAAGGTTCCTGTTAGACAGTACTAAAAAATTATAAATTGATGTTTTCTCAAGTTTCCTTTGTATGTTTCCTTTTTAAAAGTAGCTTTTTTCCTTTCTTACTCCTTAGATTTTGAACCCACCGCCATCACCAGCTACTGAACGATCACACTATACCATGGAATTTGGTTATTCTTCAAACAGTCCATCCACTCACAGATCCTACAGGTAATTACTGTTACAATAGCTTCTGTCAGGATCAAAGCAGTTAGTGTAGAAAATGCAGAATAAAGGCAGCCTCTGCTCTGTAAGAATTACAATCAAAGGCCCTAATTCTGCAAGCACTAAACTGGTGCTTAAATGGGCTCATGTGTATCATGTCACTGCTGCCTGTGTAGAAGTGCAGCACTGTTTGAGGTAAATCATACACTTAAGTGGGTAGTGATACATCCCTGGGGTATATTCCTTAGGGGGAATGACAGCACTCATCACAAAACCAGCTGCATGCCAAAAGAAATGCAGTACCATGAGTATTTTGAGCCAAGAAAACTTACCCTGGAGTAAACCCTGCCTTTTTTCAGGCTTCTGCCATAAATAATTTGTTAGGTAATTATCAGAAATTATAAGCAAATACCCTGTGGAGGAAAAATTGGCAATATAAAGGCTAATAGGTTAAAAGTAACATTAGTAGTGCTGTCTAGATAAAGCACAGATTTTCTAGTTTGACACATTAATATCTGGAAAAGACTGATAACCTTTTGTTTTATTTTCTCTTGATTAGTATTTATGGGCATGGATTTTATCTCTGTTTGAATGTAATCTTCTTACCTTCCCTGTAAGAATGCTGGAGTTAGTTATGTTTTTATAACAATTTACCAAAAATAGAAGAACAGACCCCTGCTACCCAAGGGAGTAAAGGTTCCCCTCCAAAATCACCAGTAGATATGGTCAGTGAGAAGAGAGTGCTGTATTTGTCTGAAATATGTGCCTTCCTATCACAGATCCTTTGGGGGCTTTGGATAATGAGGTCTCTGGGGCTGAACAGACATCTCTTCTCCATTAGCAGAAAATACGGCCTCTGTTGTGCAGAAGGTCGGACCAGATGTTTGTAATGATCCCTTGCAGCCATATGAAAAATCTTTTAAAATTATATAATTTTCTAATGAAAAAAAACCCAAACTCAGGCACCAGCATGGGTCATCCGCTGGTTAGCTGATGTGAGTTTAGTATTATAAATTGTATTAGGGGTGTAGCATAGGGTTCAATATTTTCCAAATGCTCCTTCACCCAAAAATAAACACTGGTCTTGCTGCTTCTGATCTTCTTTCCTAATATTCTGACTTGGCTATAGAGGAGCTGCATCCCTTTGTGTCCCCAACCACTGACTGTGATGCTGGGAGTTGTAGTTACCATGCATTTCCCTTCCTAATTTGTTTCCTTGGGCTCATTTTAAAAGATATTTTGTGGTAGCAGCCTCTGAGATTTTCATCCCAGTTACTTCTCCAAGGAATGCTTCTCCTAAGTGCTATGAGTGTGCCAAGTAATTTTGAGTCCTCCTGTCTGGCCTTGGAAGTTAGTATCTAGAAACTGCATAAAGGAAACAGAATTCTCCTCTCTCCATAATTGCAACACAACTATTACACAGGCATATGCACACCTGTGCCCTTCCTGCCCCACTGTCTTAGGAGCAACTCTTTCTACCTCAATTAAGTCCTTAGGGAGCTTGTTGTGTGAGAGACTGTTCTCAGTCACTGCTCCTTTCTGTGGCACAACAAAAGTTCTTACAGGTGCTCCTTGCATCTCTGAGCAGGCAGTGGTGGGTCACTGGAAACATCTGGAGACTGGGAAGCACTTAGCAAACCTGGGTTCTCCAGTGATCTTGGAATCACAGAATGCTGTGTGTGGGAAGGAACTTTAGCCCACCCTCTGCCATGGGCAGGGACATCTTCTACTAGACCAGGTTACTCCATGCCCTGTCCAGGCTGGCTTGGAACACTTCCAGAGATGGGGCACCCACAACATTGTGGATTCATTTAACCCGAAGACGGTAACAGAATACACCAAACATGGTACACTGTCGAATTCCAGCAGCTTTGAGCACAAAATAAATTTTCTACAAGTAAAACAGAAATCTACGAGACGGGTTGCTTAGAGCTAAAATTAATTGGTTTTCCCAGTCAGATAATTACTAAAGAAACTGGCATCGCTTTCACCTGTTGCTATGATGTGTCCAACGCTGTAGCACTTCTGCAGGGAAGTTTGGGAGGAGACGCTGTGCATCACTGCAGAGGTTGCCCTGCTTTCTGTTTCCACTTTGACCTATCCCCCTTGAAAAAGGAAAAATGACCCTTTTCCCCCTCCATCTGCCCACCACAGCTACCGGCCCTACAGCTACCGGCACTTCGCGCCGCCCACGACGCCCTGCAGCACGGACGTGTGCGACAGCGACTACGCCCCGAGCCGCCGGGTCCCCGCGGCCAAGGGCTACACCAGCGACCTCAACTACGACTCGGAGCCGGTGCCGCCGCCGCCCACGCCGCGCAGCCAGTACCTGTCTGCCGAGGAGAACTGCGAGAGCTGCCCGCCGTCCCCCTACACCGAGCGCAGCTACTCGCACCACCTGTACCCACCGCCGCCGTCCCCCTGCACCGACTCCTCCTGAGGGGCAGCCCCCCGCCCCTCTGCGCTGTAAATACAAAAGGTTCTGCTGGGGACGGGGGGAGGGAGCCCAGGATGGGGGAGGACAGTGTACAGTTAAACGTGGGGCGGAGGAACACTGAAGATATTTGTACAGAAGAATTTAAAAAAAAAAAAAAAAAAAAAAACAAAAAAAAAAAAAAAAAA
>VWYI01030295.1:0-75905 GCA_013399455.1 Anthoscopus minutus | reverse complement strand
AAAAAAAAAAAAAAAGGATATTTATATATTTTCTTAAACAGCAGCTGCTGCTTGTGCCATAAGAAGAATTTTTGTATAAAAGAACCCAGACGTTTGTACAAAAAGTTTTTATTTTTGCAAATGGAACACAAAAACATGCCTTAATCCAGTGAAGTGACTGAGCACATAAGGAAATGGAAGGACTGGGATTTGTTACTTGTCCAGCGAGGTGATATGTGGGTTTTGTCAATACCAAAAATGTTTAAAGGAATTAATAATAAAGAAGTCCGCCTCAGAGCAGCATACCATAGATACTTGGAAGTAGCCAAATAACCTCTATGTTAACTGCAGAGGGCCAGCAACTAAAGTTAAACTTGAAAATGCAGTCAGGACAGATACTAACCTTACATAAAGGGCTTTGTTTTCTACAGGAATACAGCAATCGTAGCAGTGAATCCAGAAAATCAATCGCACACTTTTTAAAATGAATACACCTCTGATTTTCCATAATGCATTTAACAAATGAGAGCATTTAGAACTCTCTCCCTGCTTCTGGAATTTCAGTTCTTTTTGTTGGGTATATTTTAAAGTTTGTTTTTAAATCCTGGTTAGATTTTCTTGTCTTATCTTCATCCTTTCTTTCTGCCTGTGTCACTTAAATTCATTATATTCCTATTTAAAGTACTGCTAGAACTGGGCTGCTGTAAATGCCAAGTTTTCTCCTAATTAGCCTTGTAATGCAGTGATTTATCATGCTATACATTGCCCTCCCCATTTTGCTGGCATGGTAGGACTCTGTTTTGTACCAGGTCAGTATGATTTTCATGTCATTGACAAGGGTAATATGCATATACCTGAATGATTTTTAGTCCCTTGAAAAAAGAAAAGCTTATTTTGACCTAGTGCCCACAAAATGTCAAATATTTTTATACCACATATAGACAGCATATTTATAAACTATAAATTTAACCATGGATTGCTAGTTTTACTGTAAATTAATAATATATCCTTGCAGTACTTTCAGTGTATATTGATATCACAGTATACAAATCACAGTATACAAATCATATATATAAATATATATATTATTTTTTCCTAGTAAGGAAACATTTAACTTTCAGTGGAACAACTGTCCATAAGAAAAAACAGATGTTTTGATGATTGGAAGGGGTTCCCCTGCTGTATTAACTGCTCGTGTTTTCTTTGTGTTAGGTAAAGCCAGTTTTTCTCAGTATGATTTTGACATACCTCCTCTTTCGTGTGGTGTGAGTTTAATACTTAAGTATTAACCGCTGTGAATGTCAAACTTTAAGATATTCTTAACCAAACCATTTTATATTCACATCTCTATTTTTGTATATTGTCATATTTAGCCCCTTCTCCCGTCAGCCTCACCATGGTGATTTTGACATGGAGATTATTTAATCAAGTGAAAACATTATTTGTGTAGTTTAAGGGGCAACCTAGGATATTAACTCCTCTTAGACTCCAGTGCAGTGCTTTGAATTTGTTTTGTTGCAGCAGAGCTCACTGTGTATCTGGTCTTAGATGGCATTCTGCCTTTGTACCTTCTTTTGACATCACATCCACTGAAGGTGCCCAGTGCCTTCACAGACTGGTCCTCTGAGTCTTTTCTCTCAAAACAAAGGTCCTGGGGAGCTCCTGCCTCCTCACCTTTGGGTATGGAATGGGGATAGCAACTTTACAGAGGCCCATTTTGGGTTTTATTGTTCTCTGTTGCTTCTTTCCCAGCCAGTTCCAACTAAAAGAGAAGTTATCTGAAAATACCGCATGGGCTTGCAATTGTTGCTGTTGACAAAACTAGTGACAAGTTATTCTTGCTAGCTGCCACTCATCTGGAGTACTGTATCCTTGTTTGGTTTCAGCTCCAAGGAAAATGGTGTCATTAGGATTCCATCTGTAGTAAAGGGTCTTTCCTACTAGTCCAGCATACCTGAGGAAACTTTAAAAAGCCTTGGTGATCTCCAGGCTATTGCTGTTGATCTCTGAAGATGATGTACTAAGGGTTTTTTTGCCCAGCTTCATTCTAAGTTTCTAGGAGTTGTGGTAGCTGTTCTTCTGGCTCTTCCTTGCTGGTGGAGAAGCTTCCTTGTGTTGTCCAGCAGGATGGATACTGAGGAGGGTGTTGTGAACTATAAGGGAACTCGAAACCATATATATGAAGGGGGGAGGGCGGGTGTGTCGGGCTTGAGGTTGAGGCTGGCACACTGATGAGAATCAGAATTTCTCTGTTGTTTACATTTTTTCATGTGCAGCATTCCGTGTGGGGTTCACATGTGGAAACTTGCACTAATGAACTCAGAAGAATATTGTATTGTTGTATCTCAGTCCAAGTGCTTGTACTGCAATGGCAATGGTCTCTTCTTGCAAAATGCTTTTCTCAGTGTGCCAATTTCTTTTTGAAAAACTCCAGGATGGTTGAGCTTAAGGAGTGGTATCCTCTTTCTGGTGCAGCTGGACTGCCTCACTAAGGCATCCCCTTGGAGGGGGGAGATTTACCTGCAGGTAAATTTGTGTGTTAATTATAGCAAGGATTTGTGTAGAAGGAAGACATTCTCTGCATATGGATCTTGCTGCCTCCTGTGCTCGTTTACTTCCACATAACCCAACTGAAGTCAGTGGGGTAAACATGGAATTCCAGGTAGGATTTGATCAAGTCTTTCTGACACAGATGTTTCAATTTGTGCATCAAATATTTTGGGTGATCTGCCTCTGGGAGATTCATGAGAGGGGAAGAGGACAGGCTGGGGTTTTTCACTGAAAATGCCCAGCATAGAGAACAAGATGTTCTTTGTCTGAGTAGGAAGCTATGATCTGATTTTGCAAATACAGGTATTTTCTCAGTAAATCTGGAATACATTTTTGAAAGAGATGCTGATCTGTGAAGCTTCTCTCAGTCGTATCTCCAAATTGCAAAAGCATTGATGCAACCAGTACCCACAACTGACACATTCCCAATGGATAAACACTGAGACTGAACATTTTCTCTTTGCCACTGAAGCAGCTGTGATTCATACTCTCTCTTTTCCTCAGTGAGGATCATCTTTTCTCCTGCTTCTCCAGTTGACTGAGGTGTTGTGGCTGTAGTTAATACAGACATGCCCATTCAGGAGGTTGCTGAAGTGGGTTTGTAGCATTAGCATACAAGGGATCTCCCTGATGGCAGTGAAAATTGCTCCTTGTCCTTCAAGTTAAGCAGAAAGGTCCTTATCCTGCAGCATCAGGCACAGTAGAGCATTAACACAGGGACCTTGAGAACTTTTTCCTCTCTCTAGACACCTGGGCAGGGTTCTTAGCTGGCTGCCTGGTGATAGGAACAGCTGGCATGCCCAGTCTGGAAAGAAAGAGTCTGTTGTAGCTAAAAAAACAAAACAAGACATTACAGCATAATTTGTTGAAAACTGAGTTTGCATGTTTAAATGCCAGCATTAATGAGACCTAAGTCTGCCTTTTAACATTATACCTGCTATGTCATGCTGCATGCAGTTCGTAGTTTCCTAAGGGGCACTTCTCATTTCCCAACTGCTTTTTATTTATTAAAGAGAAGATATTTAAGATATTTATTAACAAATAAATTTGATGCCATAAATGGAACACACACATGGAATTTGCATTTGAAATAAAGAATTGTTTCCATGAATGTAAATTCCTGCAGCCTGTGCACATACATAAAATGAAATAGTTACAGTAATGCAAAATACCTAAGGGAGCAATTTGGTATCAAAGGATGCATTTTGCTGTGAGTTGAAACTCTGCATTGTAGATTCTGGATTTCTGCCACAGCGTTTCCCATGTGCATGTACAAGTGTGAGTGCAGGTACCCAGATCTTTGATAATGGGCACTTACCCAAAGCTGATCATTTTCCATTGCACATAGATTGAGCCTCCCTGACTCCCAGAGTGCTAATGCTGAGTGTTGTCCTACTGTGTCTCACCTACCCTGGGCTCCTTTTGGCCGGGCTGTACCACAGCAGAACACCCGAATACTTAGTGCTCTGTCAGGCCAGGCAGCAGAGGAAACACATTTTTTATGCTGTTCCCCTACTTTTGGAGTCCATTTTGCAGATGAGTAATGCTCCTCTGTATTTTGTAAGGACATGAGAAGCAGTCTGCTGCAGCCGTAGCATAATTATGAAGAAAATTGCACCCCAACTGCTTGACATGGCAGGTGCTGCAGTCAGCTGCAAGTGAAGGTGCATGTGGAAAATCCCTGTCATTCCCATTTATTACACTATTGGGCCTTGATGGTGTTGTGGTCTCCAGCTCTGCTTTGCTTCTCTAGAGATGGCTTCATTGGCAAGTCCTAAACACAGTTTAAGCTTTAAAGTAGTTAAACCTGTGCTAAGATGAAGAAAAGGCCACTGTCTTGAAAATTATTTCCATTCCTGATTGCTTGGCAAATCTCAGATTAATTAATTAGCACCACACTGGGAGGAACTGCTTAACTACAGAACTCCCTGGTCACACATGCTGTTAGATCAGATGACTTCTTCATAGTATCTATTAAGAAGAAGAAATCAATCACTTTCTTTTCCTGACCTTTTTGCCTTGAGCATGTTTATCGCCCAGTATTGTTAGTGACAGAATCTGCTTCTGAATCTGTACTGTGCAGATTACTTATTAGTTCTGCAACAGAAAAATAACTGCCTCATTGATTGCAAAAATAATTTGAGCATTGTTATTCAGAAATTGCTGTCTAAACAATGAGATTTTTTAAATTGCATTTTGGTCTTGGTATGGCTTAACTTAATGGCAGGTGACAGATAAACGTTGCCAGTAAGTTAGGAATGAGCTAATAGCTTGAAAAGGGCTACAAACCAGTCAATTTTTGTCTAAGAGTCAAAATACAGTAGTGATCCACAATTTTCTCTCTTTTCCATCTTTAAAAGGGAAGGGATTTGTAGCATTTATAGGGACTGGGTGATTCACATCAGAACTGTGCAGCGCAGGGTAAGTCAAGTGTCAGGGTTTTCAGGATTGTCCTAGTAGAGGGCAGGGTGGTTGTTAGAAACTCTTGGAGAGCCATGTTCCCCTCTTTAAATGAACCAGGAGCAGCTTTGAAGTCCTGATTAAAATGGCTGTAGCCTTAAGCCATGCAGGGAAGAGTCAATGGAAAAGGGAAGTGTTATTTTGTAAAGAGGATACCACCAGGCTTAAGCTGAACTAGCCTTGTTTGCAAGTGAAGGATCTGGTGCTGCTTTCAGATTTGAACTCTTTGTTTTGTTTTTGGTTTGTTTCGTTTGTTCTTTTTTGTAAGCTTTAATCACTGTTTGTCATTGTCTTAAAGCCAACTGGTGTCTCTTGTTCATCAACTTCGGTACGATGGTGCTTTGCAAGGATGTATTTATATTATAATGGCCAACATTTGGCCAGCCCTATTCACTCATTCACTAACTTTTTTTTTTTTTTTTGTAAAATAAAGTGCTTTACTTGTACGGTGTATATAAACCTTGTACAAAAGTCCTTTCCAATTATTACTATAAACCGAGTTGTAACAAATGAAATGTTGATTTTTATAATAAAACTAAGAGTGAAAAAGGAGAGGTATGTTTTGTTTTATTTCAGCATCTGGAGGACAGGTAGTTACAATGTATGTCTTTGCTCTCCATGAAAGTCAGGATGGGCTGGGTTTTCTAATGTTGCAGAAGATCTTGCAGACACATGGATATGCAGTGCAACTAACTGATGATATGTTAAAGCTCAAAGTCTCAATTTTCGATCCCTTAGATTGGTTTACTGGATAATACCAACCAGATTTTTTTACCAAATGAATATTTATCAGGTGCCAGGTGATTGTTTTGGACCCTGACGATTCTTGAGATCTCTATTGAAATGTTTGCCAAAAGAGAAGCGTTTAAAACGTCAAAATGTAAAAGAAATTTCCCAACCCCTCATCTTGCTGTAACAAGTAATTGGAGAGGAACCAGTTCTGAATTTATAAGCTCAGCACAGGAATTCCCCACTCCACTTGCATCTGCTAATCTTGCAAAAAAATACATGACTTTTTCTAAGTGTGTGTATGGCTGTGCTGAGACTCTTTTGCAGCTCCAGATTTTATGCATGGCGGCATGGACAACCTACATATCAATTCCAATGTCAGTAAATCAGGGTCTGCATTTATCATGCTCACAGAGCCTTGTAAAAATACCTCCTGTTCACTCTCAGCCAGGGTGCTGTGCTGCTTATTTTGTTTCAAGGTGTTACATTTATTTTGCCACAGAAAACAACTCATTAGTTTGGAGGTGCAGGGTGCTGCATTTTTCTCTAAAAATGCCAGTTGGGAATTGCTCCTGGTCTGCAAAAGGCTCAACAGCCTTTCCTTCTTTTTTTTTCTTTTAAACTATGGTGGCTACATTTAGTGTCTGTGCAGCTGTAATATGCTAGAAGTTTGTATTCAGCATTTGTGTTCTTTTGTATTCCCTGAATCCTGGACTTTTCCAGATACAGCTGTTAATGCACAGAGTGCATTTGTTTCTCAATGTGAGTATGTGTTCCCTGCCTGTCTGAGGAAAGACGATTTGGAAATCTGAAAAGAATTTGAGATTGGGAACTGCTGGCCCTTCCTCCTTGTACCCTCTGATGTATAAAAAAATTGCTCAGTGGGGAGTCTGAAGCTGAGGTTCTGTGGCTTGGTGTGGCACAGTAGTGACCTCACCCCAGCTCTGCTTCCACAGCAAGACCCCTTTTACAGGAGTGCAAGGGGAATGAGTGCCCTGCAGTAACCATCAAGCTGGCTTCTCTGGGGATGTGTGAAGAACACCCTTTGGGTCTAAAGAGAGAGAGGGTTTTCACCTGTGTTTTCTACTTGTTAGTATTGCTAAGATACTTAGTCCTGTCTCCTTCCCAAGAAACCAATAACCTCTCCTTGCAGACCACTGGGCTGGAGAGGAAAAGCTGAGGGACCCTCCACCAAGCTCCCTCAGCACTACCCTGAAAAATGTGTTTCAACCCCTGGTGATTCCTGATGGTGACTGAATAAAGGGCTACAGGCTACTGCTGGCTGCTGTGGAGCTGGGAGCACCCAGGGGACAAACCCAGGACCTCCAACTGCAGCTCAGGTGCTCTGAGAGCTGTTCTGGTGTCCTTGCAGGTGAAGAGTAGCAGGGAAATGTGCAGAGAAGCTGTGGTGTTTGTGCTCTGGGTTCCTTATCTTCAAGGATGTGAATGAAGGAGAATCAGAAAAGTAACATGTAAAATAAGATGATAGGGCATATGGTAGGAAGGATCCTGGAAGCCAATGGTACTAAAAAGAAAAGAAAAGATTAAGGTGCCTCTTGGAAGTCACTCAGGAACAGAGCAGCAGCTCCTCAGAACAAGCCTGGTTGGCATGACAGGGATCCCAGGGAGATAACATGACAAGGGTGGAGAAAAGGAACACGTTGGGCAGTTCGGGGTGAAGAGCCAGAGGACTCTGGTAGAAAAGCAGGGAGTCCTGTGTTTTCTGCACCTTGTCTGTGGTAGGAATGAAAGAATCACGGGGCCTGACTCCCATGGAGCCCAATGAGATCAATTCAGGAGACCAGAGATGATTTAAGAGGCCTCTCCTGCCATCCCACCTACATCCCCAGCACTCTAGCAGGGAGACAAGCTGCTTTCTGCCCAGGGCTTCCTTGACTTGGTTCCCAGGGAGGCACCCAGGCCACTTTTGCCTGAAAGAGAAGAGCAGCAGGATGGAAATCACTGTAGCTTGATGGGACAGGAAGTGTGTCTGCATGGAGTGCTTCCAGAGGCTGTGAGGGCTTTCCAGTGGGAAAAATCTCAGGCACAGCCCTGAGTGGGGTTTTCAGTAGTGAAGGGCTGTCATGCCAGCAAGAGTGACTGGTTCTTGGTCTGCTGTCAAAGCTGCCAGTGCTTTGGGCCAGCCAGAGAGGAGCAGGCAGGCTGGAAGAGTAGATAGCATCAGGAATTATCTGAGACACCTCAGCAAAATACCTGTGAGCTGCACCTGTGTACAGCCTCTTTCCTGCCTTGCACCTCCCCTGCCTCTCTAATGAACATCAGATCTTGGTCCCTGAGGGCACTCCATGAGCTTTTGTGGCTCCTTCCTTAGCAGAGATCCATTGTCCTCATTGTGGAATCACAGTCATGGGAATGCTGCTGACACTGTGATTCTGCTTCAGGTGCAGTGAGCAGCAGGGGAGTTCTACTGATACTGATTCAGATTTTAGGCAAACACATCGTGTGCTGAAAAGTCAAGGAAGAAATTACAAGAACATGACACCCACTGTGGACAGGAGGAGAGTTTGGAAATTATCTTTTATTTGAACAGCTCCTGAGGCAATAGATGCTTTAAAAATATAAATCCAGTGGTGTATTTTTCCTAACTTTGTGGTTTTTGGAAATGCTCTGTTTGCTGTAGACAAAGTGATTCCTCCCTAAATGCCACTGTATTCTTTCCATCCTGCAAAAGTTTTGAGAAACGCTGTGGCTGCAGTATTGCTGTGCAGAAGGCCTAATGTGGGCTGATGTTCTGAAGCACAACTGTGAGGGATTCATAATTTGACGGAAGAAAACCCAATTTCAGATGCATCTAATAAAAAACTGTTCCAGCAGCAGCACTAATAAGGAAGGTTGATGTACTTAAAAAAAATTCACTTCTCTCACCTTCCAGTGTGATGGCCACAGGTCCACTCCACTCTGTGTTGCAACTTGAGTAGTGACATATTCCCTCAAATTTTGGAAAAGGAAAGGAAGGGTTACCAATTGTGTCCTTTACTGGCATCCCTCTGCTCCCAAAAAGATCCAAAAAATGCTTAGAAGTAAAAAGTTAGACAGAAGCACAGGCTTGGCAAAAAGCTGGAACTGGAGGGACAGATTTTGGCAGCAGGTAAGGAACAGTTGCAGGTCTCTCTCAGTACAGGGCACATGGGAACAGGTAAGAAAGGGAGAGATGGGAGTTCTGTTGTTTAGGATACTTGGTTCCTTTGACCACATGGGTATTTTTTTTTCTCTCCTTATTTAATGTTTGTATTGTCCTTCAGCTTTGGCTGGCTCCAAAATGAGGACCAAGAAGACAGATGTAACCATCATATCTCCATTGTTAATTTCTTTGAGTTAATTTTATGCTGGTAATAAAACTTCTGTCTTTCCATAAGTGTAAAAGACATTGGGCAAAGCACCTGTAGAGCTGGGAGGTTTTGGCAATTCAGATCCATCATTTACTATGGGATTTCTCCAACACCTTTTCCCAATGGAGCTGGCACTTGTCATTGTGCACAACTGCAGCTGCTGTCAGCAGGTACTTGGTGATTTCTTGGTGGATTTAGTCTCCAGCATGTGCTGGAAGCCAGCTGCAAGTCACTGAAAAGGTTGGTTCAGAGAAAAGGATTTAGGGTGAGGTTTTTTTGGTTTTGTTTTTGGCAGATGATCTTCACTGTTGCACAGTTGTCTGAGACCACTTCATACTTGAAATTATCCCCAGCCAGTCCTATTCCTGTGTTACTTTGTGAGATGGAAGGGTTGGTGAAAAACAAGAAGCACTGCAAGCAAAGATTATATTAAATGTGAAGATCCCTCCCCTATGTCCAAAGGTACTTTGCTACTTTTAAGTATAAAAGTCCTTAGAAGGAATGGAATTTCACGTGTAGCATTAAGAATGTTGCTCTGAATGTTCCTTCTGTTCCTTCTGCATTGCTACTGTGGTAGTTCTACAGTTAATGATTTTTACTGTGTTTCCTTCCAGACAAAATAAGTTCAGTGATCTAATGTATCTTTTACTTCTTTGTGGGCTTTTAATGAATTTTATATTTATGTGTATTTTATANATATGTATAAATAATATAAAATATAATATAATAAATATAATCTATATATATATATTTATATATACCTAGAAGAGCTCAATGCATTATTTGTAATTACAGCCATCTCCACTGTTTTCATTGACATTTCTTCAGAAAAAAAGGTAGTGGATTTTTGGATTTACGTAGATTATAATTTCAGAATGTGCACAAAAAGCTGACATTCCATCCTTCTTGGGAACAGCTACAGCAAAATACTCAGCTCTGTGATAGCTGTGAGAGCACTATTCTTCACCCATCCTTGGGCTGCTAGAAAGAGGGACCCTGAGGCCAGAAGGTAATTAGCCGACTTACTTTAAGGCTGAGATGCTTGATAATGTCCCCACTGAATCCTCATGAATAAACTTTGAACTCACATGCATAGTATTAACACCAAATTTGTTCCCAGAGTTGCTTCCAGTTTCATCCTTGCTTTGCTTGAGCCACTACCTGTAGGTAAAATGATATGATCCCTTCCAAACCCTTTCTTTTGAAAACCCCTAGTATTTAATGCTGGCAATTAGGATGTTCTGCCGGTTTTCTGCTCCTTTTCCTTGTGTGAGAGGCCCTAGTGAGTCTGCATTTTCTTGTGCTTTGTCCTGTGCTCTGTCTAAGCAGAAGAGGTGACAGCCTCAATCCACTTCCTTTCCCCAAAGCTGAGGTACAAAACACAAGGTGATGGGGTGCTGAGGGGAAAGGAAAATTACCCCAGGCCCCCACACTTAGAGCAACATACACTTTCTGAATCTTAAAACCTTTTCCAAAGGCAGAAAGTAAAAAGAAAATTTAGCCTTCAAAGTAATTGTAAGTCACACCCCTTTCAAAGCATTTCCATGGATTTCTTGAAGTTTCTTTCCAGTGTGTATTCCAAACATTTTTGTGGGGGTGATAAATCTTTCCTGTCTCACATTTTATTTTGGTCCATCAAACTGACCCTCATTTTGGTTTTTCTTCTGGCACTAAGGGCTAATTTGTGTTCTTTAACTGAATGCAGACACTGTGTCCAACGTGACAGGCCCTACCACTCAAAAATGGGATAGTCTTTCCTACTTGTCTTAATTGAGAGCAGCCTCAGCCCTGAACTCTGCCCTTGCTAGGACTTTCACACATTGCTTCACACTAAGGCACAACAGAGCACCTGCAAGTTCCTGGGGGGTCAGAAATCCATTTTCAGGCAGGATACTAGGATCTAGTATATATTCTGTGGTCTGTTAGATATCTGGGTTTCAGGCTTGGAGTTGGATATTTAAACCTTCAGGGTTTGGGGTTTTCATCTTGTGTCCTTTCATGATTAAATTTAGGACTTTGTGTGCTCAGGTCCCAAACCAGCACAGGACCTCTGGTGTTCAGCAACCCTTGGGTTTCTGAACAGGGAGGGTTCAGCAATAGCTCCCCTAGACTGGCCACAATGGAAGCATAACAAATGGAGCCCCACTCTCCCAAACTGGGATACAGATGGTGCAAACCAGGAGGCAGCAGTGGCTGAAGGGGTGTGGGACAGGGCTTGTGGAGGTGGTGGTGAATGCTCCCCTCTGGAGCTGGGCAGCCCTTGTGTGAGCACCGTCTGGGGAAAAGGCACACAGAAGTTGCACATGCACACAGAGTGGCTGTGCTGCGTGTATTTGTTGTAATCATCTATACAGAGAAGCATTTTGCTGAGTCTCCAGCTCCTGGAAGGAAAGGCATGGGAGAGCTCAGCTTTCTGTAAACCACCTTCACTCTCCCACTTCTGGAGTGAAGGTAACCAAGTGCTCTGCATTTATTTGAAAGGATAAAATACAGAAGGCAAACATGGCACTCAGCCTCCACAACAATATTGAAAACCTCAGAACACCACCTGAAGGAGGGGTTACTCTTTCTGTGTTTTCTTGGGAGAGCTTGAGGTGCTCTCTCAGGGTTTTTGGATGCTGGGGTTGGCCAGGCAAAGCACAGGACACGGCTGCCAGCCCTGCACAGCTTTGCCAGAGCTGCTCAGTCTCAAGGGCACCCTCTTTTCTCTGCTGCTCAGTGTGGTGGTAATGCCTGAAGCAATCCCTGCCCCACAGAAGATCTACCCAGGTGCATATGGGAAGGCACCTTGCCCAAGATCCAAAAATCTGATGAAAAAAATTTGATGAAAAAAAAAAGAAAAAACTAACAAACCAAATCCAAGCCAGGGTAGCCAGACACACAGCTGCTTTAAATACAGAGTGTGCAGGTGCATTTCCTGTATCTGGAGCACAAAAGCCTTTTGCTATGTTTCTCTTGAAGTGTTTGGGAAAGTCTGCTTCTGGACTTTTCTTTTGCACTGTCATATTTGTTTGGAGGAGGACAGAACTCTGATCTGTACCTGGTAGTCAGTAGCCTTCCAAATGATAATGCTTTGGAAAAAAACCTAAGAGAGAAAAGCTGCTTTGATTTGTTGTTTGTCTGATGGCCAGCAGCAGTTATTTCAATGTAAACAGTGAAAATGTTCACCAACTAAAAAAAATTAATTTCACTACAGGCACCTACATTGAATTCTTAGGCACTGCTGGTAGCACCAAGGACTTCCCTCAGGCCTTGTGTGACAAAAACAGTCCCTGCTTGCCTGCATTTCTGCCACAGACACGGGCAGAGAGCTCAGTCTGAGCAGTGATTTGCTCCGTGGTGCAGGCTGTCCTCTTGCCTGGAGAGCAAACAGGACCAGCTCAGCTGATGCTTCTCTGCAGAGATCATTTCAGCTTGGGGGAGCAGGGAGGATAATACTGGTGGAATTCTCCAAGAGATGGTATTACATCAGCAGGGCTAAGAACAGCTACCTAGCATTCAAGAAAATCTAGGTTCAGATCTCTAGGGAAGATATCATAAGCATAATCCAAAGTTGCCATTGCAGTGCTGTGGGTAATTAAGGCAGGAGCACTGCAGTGGCAGACAGAAAGTTCCATTTTGGGTTTTAGACTTCTAAAAATTATCTCCCTTCAGCAACCAGGGATGAATTTGGTTAGTTTCTCTTTCAGCATGCCAGCTTCAGCTGGGAAGCATCTGAGCTTCCTCTTAGAGAAAAGAGCCGTGTTTGGCATGGATCTACCAAAAGGACTCTGGGGTGGAAAGATAAGGGGCAGACTAGCTGAAAAGTCAGCATGGAGATAACATCAGTCAGTAAAGATGCTGACTCCAGCAAGAAATTTTTGGAACCCATCACTTCCACTTCCCCAGGCAGGAAAATGCATCATCTCTGCATTTTGTACAATGAAAAGTTTTCTACTTTGGCTGCAGCAAATCCCCAGTGGAGCAAGATATGGGACACAGGAGAAACCTCCTCTGAGGGCTGACTAGGAAGGATTGCAGTAGCTCCAAGCCCAGAATGTCTCCTAACCCCACCCCACAACCTGCTGTGTGGGATGTCATGCAACAGCCCCAGAATTCCTGACTCTGCTGGAGTTTGCATCACCCCTGGCAAGAGTACCCCAGGTTCAGGTAACAAAGAAGCGCAGCATCAGCTCTAATGGTTTGTGCCTGGTTCTCATTCTTCACTCACACTGCAACGCCCCAGCTGTGAACTTTTAACCCTGAACTTGCTCCGGATTGTGAGCCCGTGCAGCAGGCAAGTCCCAGGCAGTAAATCCACTTTAGACAAGTGCCTGAGCACAGGAGAATGGAGCTGATCCCCTCTGTGCTTCACTGCAATTCACCTCCCGCCTGCCTTCTGCCTTCCTGCCCTCTCACACGTGTGTGTTGGGTACAGCATTCTGCTCACCTGTGGGCAGCCTAAGAAGGGGAAGGCCTTGCAATGCTGTGAGAAGAGCCAAGGATGCCTTCTGTGACTCATCAGCCTGGTTTTGGAGAAATACTGGATTTACCATTGTGGATGTAGCAGTAACACGGGATTCCTCAGGGTCTCTAACCACACCAGGCAGCTCAGGGGAAAGATGGTTTATTGTTAACAGGGACAGGGCTCCATTTATGGCTGCACGTCTCAGCCTAAAACGTGCTCAGAGATGAAGAGAGAAAGAGCTGAGCATGAGGGCATGGGGATAGAGGTGAGGGAGGTGAGGAGGGGAGGGTGAGAAGGAGGGAGAGATAGGAGAAGGCCAAAGAGGGCCAGCAAAAGAGAACGAGGTTCTTACAATACGTTGTATCTCTTTCTATAATGAATATTCTAGTTCACACTAACCAACCAATATATAACACAAAATCCAAGGGGTTTTACATAGAGCCTATAGGAGTGACTCTATTATCCTATCTGAATTCACATTCCTCAGATACTTCCTTGTCTGGCCAGGCTTTTGCCAAACAACATCAGTGGCAAACCTGACCTTTATTTCTATTTAGACCTTTGGATTCTCTATCAGCAAAAGGGTTTTGTTTAGTTCAGAGAATTCTCTTTTAGCTGGCTAGGCTATTGTTCTTGGGTTATATAGTAAGTGATTCAGTATCCTGAGTCTCAAAGCTAACTTTCATCTCTACTTTGATTATGAGTTTCATATTTTCAGAATCTTTTGCTGAGCATTCATACTTACAGAGCTTCTCAATCTTAGCTTCTCCAACATACCATCATTTCCTGAGAGCTGAAGAAAAGGCAAGTAAAGTGTTTGGGTTTGACTGAAGGCTGTTTTCTACTATGTCTGCCTCCTGCTTACCCGCTGGAGCAAGGAGCACTGCGGCCATGAGCTGAGACAGAGCTCCTTTGTGCAACACGTGTGCACAGGGACAGTGGGAGCTTCTTACCTGATGCTGTAGCTGCTCCAGGGAATGGCAGGGGCACAGGTCCCACTCTGCTGGGAGCACAGGCTGGCTCCCTTTAACACAGCTGAAACCAGCTGCAGGACACATCCAGCACCCTTTTAAAATAAGTCCCTCTATCACCTGCATAGGGCTAAATGCTGTTGTTGCAATCTCAACACACAGTGAAATCAGCAGGTTTTAAACTTCAACTTGCTGATATAACAAGTACTGATGCTGATCTGGGTGGATATACAAGAAAAATCCCAAGTGGCACTTCTTGTATGAACAATAAACCTCTCCATCTTTTGCAGGAACACACCAGAGGGTCCTACAACAGAACACAAAGATGTTTTTATAAAGATTATTGTAAGATAAAGGCATGGCCAGTCACTCTGAAATACGACTGGCACTTACCCTTGTTAAACTTCACGTGGTTGGGTTCTCTGCCCATCTTTCTGTTTTGCCAAGGTCTCTCTATGGGGTCTCTCTGTCCTTGAGGGAGTCAACAGCTCCTCCCAATTTTCTGTCATCTGCAAACTTACTTGGTCTCCCTTCCAGCCCTTCATCCAAGTCATTAATGAGGATGTTGAAGAGCACAAGGCTGAGGATGGAGCCCTGCAGAACCCTGCCAGTGACTGGTGCCAGCCTGATGTCACCCCAGCTACTGTCACTCTTTGTGCCCAATCCATAAGCCAGTTCCTCACCCATCCCATGACAGGTTTATCCAGCTGGAAGCTGGACAGATTGACAAGAAGGATCCTGAGAGAGGCAGTATGGAAAGCTTTGCTGAAGTCCAAAAACATCCCATTCCCTTGGTCAAACTAAGTGTGTTACCTTGTCATAAAAGGAAGCTGAGCTTTGGCTCAAGGAATATTCTCCCTCAAGTGACAGAGAGAAGATGAGACAAAACACTTGGGAAAAGCTCCATCACATGTTAACTTAGAAAAAAGTTTCCATCTAAAATTTTAATGTTTTCATCTAAAATGTCAAGTGACAAGTAGCATCTCTGTGTTCCGCTCACATCACCTGACCTTGTTTCCACTGGGAACACACCTTCCCTTTTTTGCCTTATCTCCAAAGGAAGATCCCTATTTAACCAAGCTGGCCTGTTGTCTTGCCTGACTGACTTCTGACATTTTGGAATTGCATGTTCCTGTGCCCACAGGAGGTGAAGTTTAACAAGTGACCAGCACTGATGAACCCCAGCACGTGCACAAACACTTTCCATAGGGACTTTACTCACTGGTTCTCTGCGCAGCCTGAAGTCTGCTCCCCTCATGTCCAGGGCTGAGGTTTTGCTGGCACCTTTCCTCCCATCAACAGAGATTTTAAACTCAATGGCTCCATGATCACCGTGGCTAAGACAGCCCCAATCCCCACTTTGCTCACGAGACCCTCTCTGTTGACAAGCAGCAGATCAAGGACATCTTTCCAAGTTGGCTCCCTATTCCATAAGTTGCCATCCAGGTTTCTTAGGAATCTTCTTGACCTGTTTGTGCCAGCTGTGTAATGCTCCCAGTTTATTTCTGGCAAGTTGAAGTCCCCCACAGGCACAAGGGCAGCTGATACAGAAGCATCCCTTGGTTCCTCAAAGAATAATTCATTGGCATCAAGAGTCAGAACCATATCTGAGACAGGGCACACAAGTAAGGCTGGGGCTAAAAAGAGACCTCTTTGTGCCCTCCTTCACCAGCTCCTGGGTCTATTTGCTAACTCTGTTGTCTGCTCCAGGGTGGTGGAAGAGGAACACTTCCTTCTCACCCTGACCATGCAAACTCACTCATCCCAGGTGTAGGTCTTTCTCTTCAGCTCTGCTCTCACTACAGAGGAGGAGATTGGGGTACATGGTAGTGGAGACTCTTCTCATGTCAGAGGAAGAAAAGAGCGGGTTTCCTCTCCCAGCTCTTCACGCTGGATGCTTTCCTCCTGGATGACCCTGACTTACTGACAGTTCTCATGGAGAAAAGCAGCACCATCACAGCTCACCAGGGTGCATTAAGCAGCACAGCCAGTCCTTTCCATAAAACCTGATCAGATAGGTGTTGTCTGTGCAAGAGAACTGAACTGTTTTAAACTCTATATGGATGGTGTGGGAAGCTGGTTTTGCTCACAAACCCACCCAGCGGGATCTCCCTACATGGTACAGTGGATGCATTGCAATACAGTTGCAAAAAGGGAATACCAGATCTGCCTGCTGACTGTTTCAGGGCAGCCTGTCACCTGCTGGATCACCCCCACTTGGTTGGATTAGAGCTCTAAAATCCCAGGGCAGTTCCTCCCCTTTTTGATACCACAAAATATTTGATAACTGAAAGGATACTGTTTGGTATCTAAACAAAATATATGATAAATATAGCCACTTAATCCATATACAACTAAGATCCAGAGAATCTTTTGCTGGATTTTAGACAAACATTATACAAAAGAAACTGAGTTCAGACAAGAAAAAGTTTTCTCATTACCTTCTATGGCTATTGCACCTGGATGCCTTCTGATTTCCACCCTTTCTTCTCCTCTTCCAGTGGCAAGACTCATCCTGCCAGAGCCAGCCTCACCACAGCCAGCACTTAAACTCTTAAGAACACAGAAGTTCACTTACTTTATTTCATATTTTCAGTCTTTCATCAAAACATGTTCATAAGCTTTCACTAAGAAGGGCACTGTACTTGCAGTAGAATTCAATGCCTGTTGTGGTTCTTCATGAGAAGAACATTCAAACAAGTCAGTCTGCTTACAGTTGTGGTTTAGGAATGGTACTTCCCAATACAGTGCTTACACGGAATCTCTTCTGTTATAAACAGCCATAAAATAATCTGTATTTTTTTCATATAGCATTGCATTTTTTCCCCAACCTCGTGTAAAGCATTAATTAGGTAAGATCAGTAAAATGACATGCTGATGCTCTTTTAGCTCGTGGACCAAAATTAAGATTTTGTTACCTGTATAACTAACCCCAAGCACATTTCCATTTTAAGAGGGATTTTCACCACATTAGTGATCCTCCTTTTCCAATAAGCTTGTACATGAAATTGCTAGGAGGGGCCTGGTGCATATGGAACAGCTGAATGGGGGAACACTTGCATTTATCTGTGGAAGAGATGCAGAGGGATTTCTGACTGGGAGGAGAACAAAAGCACTGGAGGCTGCACCTTCCTCTGAGGCTGTTGCATGGATAAGCTCATCCTGGTGCCTTTCCTTCCAACAGAGGAATTTGCTAGTAGGAACAGAAGCACGGACAGAGTGAACTTTGGATTTTCCAGGGAATAGCAGCTTGGAGCTCACATATACATTGCAGGCTTATAGAAGGCTTTTTGTCCATGTTCACTGAAGCTTCCTATTTCCTTCCTGCTTTTCTGGGACCAGCTGACCTCAGAGCAAGAATAGCAGATGGAAAGCTTGCATGTTAAGCATTATTAATGATCTGTCATGCCCTGGACTGCAAAAACTTCAATTTTCGTTTTCTTTTCAAACATACCCCATATCCTGATGCAGAATATATTTGCTCCAACACTGAAAGGAGGGCAGGGGGTGGGGTGAAAGGGAAGTGGTATTTGAGGCCCAGTACAGGGAAGCCTGAAGGGAACAGGAGAAAAAAGAACTAAACAACCACAGCTTTAAAGGTGAACTTTTATATTTTATAGAAACAGTCAGAAAGAGGGAAGTCTGAGCAAAATCAAACTAATGTCAACTCTGCCCCATTGTATCTACCCTGTTCCCATAGAAATTATTGCTTTGCCGTGTGTCATATCATCACAAAAAAGGGAAAAATTGGCCATTTTCCACTTCGCCTTTGTGTTGTCCTTATAACCACAGCTGTATTTATAGCCCTACATAACTTCTGAAATATACTAGGAAAGAAAAACTTTCATTTGGTTTGGTTTTATTTGATTTAATTTGATTTGATTGAGGCAGCACCACTACCCATGGAGCAACACACAGCCACTCACGCAACCCGCTATTTTCATGATCTTCTGCCACTTTCCACCTCAGAATATACCCTTGCAGAAGCCATCCTGGCCATATTTTTAAACGGAAAAACCAAACACAACATCTCAATTCTTTTAAGTCCCTGGTGGTATTTAAGGAATAGTGTGGCAGTATGTGCTTGCAAATTTCCAGCCTTGGCTGCACACAGGGAAAGCTGTAGCAAGCTCTCTTCCTTGGCTGGAGCTCTGGGTTCCTTAAACCTCTGGGTGGAGGGCCCTGACTTTTTACATTATAGAGCAATATAAGAACAGAGAGATTTCTGAATGCATTACAGCCAGCCTGGGTGGATGTGGATGTAAGGGAAGGTGTGATCTGTTTCCTTCTTTTAATTTGGCAGTAGCTTTTTCAAACAAAGAGAACTGGAAACTGTCCCAGATGGACGTAAAGGGGAAACTCCGATAGAGACAATACAATATAATTTTTTATGTGCTTCAATTATTTTTTGCTTCGTTGTGCTTATCCATTTTCATCCCACTGCTTTGTCTCACAAGGAAAATTTATTTCAATAGCCTTTCCTGAAAGAGGAAAGAACAAACATTCTGAATAATTGCAGCATAATTCTCCACTTTCCAGGATGTTCACATTTGGTTTCTCTTTGGCTTCTCAGTCTCTTCATGAGGTTTCTCACATTAAAACTAAAACTAGGTTCTCTATGTTGATTTTTATGACATGTATTGAGCCAAAAGTGTAAGAAGATTCCCCTTAAAAATGGGAAGAGACAGTGAGCTTTGCTGAGAGGAAATATTTATTTCCAGGGAGGAAAAATAAATCAAAGAGGAAAAGAATTTCTTTTGAGATGGAAAGGCTTGAGTTAGGGTTGTTGTTAGCACAACAACAGCGCTGGGGGCTGTCAAGAGCCTTCCTAAGCAAGGCACAAGCGGGTCAGCAGTGCCTCAGCACATCATCTGCCAACAAATGTCAGCATCTCTTGCCCTGCAGAGCGGCTCTCCACGGGCGATAGCTCACGGGGGGATTCGAGCAGCGGCTTCGGCCGCCCGGGGCTGCGGGGCTGTGGGACCCAAGCTCGGCCTCAGCCTCGGCCCGGCTCCCACCCCGACCCCGACCCTAACACAACCCAGCCTCAACACAGCACCGGCCCTGCCCCAGCCCGGCCCCGAGCTCAACACCAACCCAGCCTCGGCCCTATCCCGGCCGCGACCCCAACCCAGCAGCAACACAGCANCCCCGGCGGGAAGAAGGCGTCGGGCAGCGACACCCGGTGGGGGAAGCGGCTGCAGGGCCCGGGAGAGCCGCGCTCCCTCGGCAGTGAGCCGGGCACTCGCAAGCCGGGAGGAGCCGATGGCTGCACTGGAGAACCACGAGACCGACCCGGCGTGAAGGGCTTTGCCTCTTGTGCCTCGCAAGAGGCCGCCTGCCTGCGCTGGTGTTTGAGTGCGTGAAGCACAGACTGAGCTCCTGAGAAGACTGAGGCAACGAAAGGCGGCTGAGAGTCCCTCCTGGCACTTGTCACTGTGCCAAACCAGAAATGAAATGTGCGAGGGAAGATCACACGAAGACACACTGTGCATGAAAGTTTCTGAGCAGTTGCTGCTACCTTTGTTTCCTTAGTTTAGATGGAAAATTTTAGATTTAGTTAACATGTGATGGAGCTTTTCCCAAGTGTTTTGTCTCATCTTCTCTCTGTGTATTGCAATGGAATGATGTGGCACAGCAAGGCTGGGAGTCAAAGAGGCATTGCTGTCCTTCTCTTTTAACACTGGTATTTCCCAGTCCTCCCCAGGGTTTGACACTGATGCTCCAGGCAACCAGACGTGATGCGACTGGGTGACACCAGATGGGATGCCAGGGAAAGGCACAGTAGGAGCCTTTACTGGGGAGGAGGCTTTTCCCTGCTGTGCTCAGGGGTTATATCTTGCTCAGGCCCTCACTCTGTGTGCTGCAGCTCTGCCAGTCCAGACCCTGACTCCTCCTGAGCCTCTTGGCTGTGCCTGGTTAGGATCTCCAAGCCAGCTTACACAGGTACTGGGGGCTGTCCTGTGCCCATGAGGATGCTTCTCTCTGCTGCCTGCTCTCACCTCCAGCTCCTGGCTCCCTTTTCCTATGGAGCAGCCTGCTCTGGTGGCACCCAAGCTGCCAGTAAAAAAGCAATCCTGAACTGGATTTCTTTTGGCACACTGCATGGGGAAAATCTGAGTCCTTTTATTTTTCTTGTTATTTACAGTCACTTCTTGTCTTTCTTCTGAATAGCAGGTCAGCACAGTTCAGGTGGTATAAGGTACAGACACTGCAGTCTCCCACTACCCTGCCCTTTAACCAGTTTGATTCAGGATACTGTAGGCTGTGACTGTCCTGAGTGCCAAGGATATTTTCCAGAGTCTGGGAGTAAGCAAATCATTTGAGTATCATCCTGTTTTCTCCCAGCCTTTTCAATAAGACATTAAGTAGTGTTTCCCTAAAAGCCACTGAGACAAAATGCCTCTAAGCAAGTTTTTCTTAATTCCTTTAGTTTCTATAAGAATAAACTCAAAATACAAAATGTGTAATTTTCTGGATTAATAGTGAAATATGAGAGAGGCATTGACTAAAATATCATATACAGCTGTCTTTGGAAAGTACTTTCATATTTAAGCTGAATTTCCTGACATCATTGAGCTGTTTCAGGTTCATGAATTATCCATAACTGTACATTCCTGTTTGTGAGGGAGGTGGTTCTGTCCTGCTACTCCACCCTGGTGAGACCAGTCCTGGAGTGATGCAGCCAGCCTTCGGCAAGGGAAAGACATGGATCTGTTGGAGCAGGTCCAGAGGAGGCCACAAAGATGGGCAGAAGGCTGGAGCACCTCCTGTGTGAAGATAGGCTGGGAGATTTGGGAATTGTTCAGCCTAGAGAAGGCCCTGAGGAGACCTTATTGTGAATTTTCAGTGTACAGAGGAGGCAAGGACAAATGGAGAGGGACTTTTTACCACATCCTGCAGTACAGCGCAAGGGACAATGGTTTCATATTGAAAGAGGGCAGGTTTAGATTGGACATAAGGAAGAAATTCTTCCCTGTGAGGGTGGTGAGGCCCTGGCACAGGTTGCCCAGAGCAGCTGTGGCTGCCCCATCCCTGGAAGTGCTCCAGCTCAGGTTGGACAGGGCTTGGAGCAAGCTGGGATAGTGGAAGGTGTCCCTGCCCACAGCAGGGGGTTGGGCTAGAGGATCTTCAGTGTCCCTTCTGACACAAAACATTCCATGATTATTCCGTGATCCCACTTAATGGCTAATTTCTTGAGGCACACTGAAAGAGTTTCAGTAACTTCCTAAGTATTTTCTTGACACACAAAGCTAAAAAGATTTGCTTAGAAGTGGAGCTGAGATGGATGTGCAGCTACCATGGCTCAGCAGGCAGAGGTGAGCTCACTGTCTGTCAGGTAACTTGGCCCAAGGGAAAGTTTTATTTCTTCCTGGTCACTGCTGATATTTGGGATGGAATGAACACATCCTTGTGTAAGTGTGCATGGGTTTGGGTTTTTTCCCTTTGTACAGCAGAAAACTTCCTTGAACTTCAAGCAGAATACAGTGTTCTTACACAACTTGACACAATGCAGCTGATGGTTGTGAATGTGAAAATGGTTTTGAGTGGGAAGCATGGGACTGGAAATCATGGGCTGAATGAAACCATCTGAATCAAGAGGCTCGGAGACTGACACAGCTGCAGTTCTGTGTTGGTTAGTTTTCTTCACAGGTCAAATGGAATAAATTCTTTAATCAGTTTTTTTCCAAAAAACCCCCCAAACCCCAGTATTTTAGCAAGATTTCCAGTCAGAGAAAAACATTATATCAGAATAAAAGGCACCCTAAATTGAGTTAAACTGCCATGATTTGCACAGCTACTAGCAAGTGGAAGAAGCCTTGGATCTATAAGCCTCAATAATTAAAATATTATTAATTTGTTATTTTGTGTGAAATTAAGATAATACTTCCCAGAGGAAAATGTGGAATATAATCTTTGACTTCTTCAAAAAGAACCATGGTTTCTTAATTTTGGGATATACATTTTAAACAGTCCTTTTGGGACTTACTACCTTTTTTTAAGATCAACAATAAAAGCTGCTTTTTCCATTTAAGTCAAAACCAATCATCCTTGTGCACAAGGATTTTCCTCTGAGACAGAGATACTGAGTTTACAATCTTCCTACTTTTCTGGCATTTGTTACTCCATTAATCATAAGACTTAGCACTCCTGTTGTGCTGTAAATCTCCAAAATTCCCTGCTACCATGAGGGGCTTCATTCTGTAAATGAATTTAAGGGGGTAGATCAATGAGCTTGGTGTAGCCCTGTGGAAAACGGCATTCCTTGGAATGTCAGTGGCTCTGAGGCCTGGGTTATGGTCTCTCCTGAAAACAGTCTTGTCCTCTACACATATTTCCAGCTGGAAAGTCCAAGATGTAGATGATGGCAAAGAAGAATCAATGTTTGGAAGTTCTGGTTGCTGAAGGGAGAGAAGAAATCTTTAGTGAGCATTAATGACTTGCTTTATTGTCCTTTAAAACTGGACCTGAGGCATTTTGTGAGGGGTATTTAATGAGACAATTTACTTACATGGAGACACAGTGCACTTGCAGCACCTTGCTCACCAGGAAAGCTGGCAAGGGGTTTCTCATTGATATTATTCCAGCTTTGGTGAACACTGAAAAATCCTTCTTCAAGGGGATATGAAATTGAAATTAAATGCCTTTGCCCCCCCAGACCAAACTGTGGTATTTGATTTCTTTGGTCTAAGGTATGTTCACACAGTGTTTTCAATAACATTGAAATCAAATTACATTACAACTGCCTTGTCTGGTGTTGCTTTGCTTTTTGTGCTTTTTCCATGCATTTTGTGCCATGGGTTTGGTTCCCTAAGGAACAACCTCTCCCTTTTGGCTGTGGGTTACATATAGGGGACAATGTCCAGAAATACAGAAATGAAGTTAGATAAAACACTTATCTTTGCTTTGATCCAAAATACTTTATTTGAGGAAAATTTTGTATAGCAATCCATCCAAAACTGGGAGAAAACAAGATACTGAAATAATAGAAATTCCCACGACTTTGAAACTCAGTTTTTCATTTGTCCCCATTCCCATTCTGTGCCCAAAAGTGCTGTGGCTTGTTGCTGCTTCTCTTCTGGTACAGCATAAATGAAATGTTATCTTTGGAGTGCAGAGGGATACGTGCTCTGGAGATCAAGGCTGGAGTTTGGGTTTTTTTTGTGAAATTATGCTGGGTATTTACATTCATAAGGGTCCAAGGCACAAAGTCTCACTTTCAGAAGCAGCTTGCGGTCAGGAGTACCCAAAAAACTGAAAACAGAAATTAGGGTCCTAATTAGTTATTAGGAGAAGACTTTCTATTTTATTTAATTAGTAGGATATCAGTTGTAAGTCAACTTCTGTGCTAAAGTCTCTTGACAGATATGGTGAGGACTTCTGAATTTCAGTGACTTTCAAGTTATTTTAACAGAAATCTGTGCATCTACATGTAAGATTTTTTGCTTTTGTTGGTATTATGTATCTGACAGCTCCGAGAATTTTCAGGTGTCACTCTTTCTGGTAGGGTTTTACAATTTTGGAGGGCTATTATTTTATTTTCTTAAGACATGGTAAAGAAAAAGAGATATGCAATAGTTCTATTCACTGAAGGGAGATGCTGAAAATTTTGAAGAGATTTTCTGAAAGCTGCCTGAGATTAACTTTATAATGGATTCTTGACATGAAATCCAGGTTTTAAATAAGCATTGCTTTTCTGTGTGTAGAATGTGTTAGTAAGAGCAACACTATTAACCAAGTCAGAGCATTACCAGATTCATACCAATCATTTATATTCAGGTTATATTTATCATGTGCTGAATGTCATCCACACACATGGGAGGATGCTTCTCCTTTCCTGAAAATCCTACAGTCACTGGCAAAGAAAAGAGCATTTTTTTTTGCTGAAGGCTGAATAGGCCCTTCAAACATCTGCATGCTTTTAATTAATCCAAAAAATAATAATGGCTACAAAAATAGAGTCATGACCTGTAGCTCTCTCCATGCCTGGAGCATTTTGTTTTTAAAGATCAACCTCCCCATTCTGGAGCTGGGAACAGACTCATTTTTGCACTTGTGACACAGCAGAGAGAAAAGAGCATCTTGTTAATATGTTAATAGCTCTTGGTCACTACAGCCTGAGTAAATCATCTGCTACATTTCTTCATCTCAGGAGGAGGAACACCTCATTTCCCATATCCAAGCTCGCTCCCAGTTCTGCTTTCCTCTGACAACAGACATTTCCATGCCAGGAAGACTGACAATGATGGTTTTCTAATGACAGCACTTGCCCTCGTGCCCTGAAGGTTCTGCCTTGTAAACTTGTTTTCAGTAATAAGATAAATTCTGCCCATTTCTGACAGAAGGAAGGATGATATGAAGGACCTTGAAGGGTCCCTGCCAGCCCCAATCACAGCTCAAGGGCTATGTGACAAATAGCATCTTTTACCACTGTAGGAGATAAAGTGGCCAGCAATTTTACAAGTAAAAATTGATTTTCCCCTCACAAACTCCATATAAGCACCCTGACCATTCATGAACCATTCCAATTCTCATCCCCTTCTCCTCACAAAATTCATTGGGAATTTTCCCTTCTTCCCCACTGAAAAAACAGCTCTAGCACTACCCAAAGATCTCTGTACCACTGCCAGTGAGGGTGAGGCAGTAAAATTCTAAATGGGACCAAACTTACTTCTTTATTTTGTCTTAGAGCCAATGCTGTAATCTCCTGAGGGCTGTAAGGGAATGTGTTGTGATGACTCAAGGCAGGAACAGTCTCAGCTGCCTTTTGTGCCCTCTGCTCAGGAACTGGAGGGAATCTGGGGAGCTGAGCAGCACTTTGGATGCTTGTGAGTGTAGAGTGGGTTTTTCCTCCCTCAGGAAATCTCAGCAGAACCACAGGAGTCAGCCATGAAGCAGAAGGATGCTCAGGAGACCTGGCTGGTTTTAGAAGTTCTGGAGAACTCAGGGACACATTATCCCATTGTAGAGGAGGACAGGGAATTTTACATGATGCATTTCATGCTCTGACAAAATAGAAGTTCCTTACAAAAGAGCCAAAGCTCAATTTGAGATAAAACCAGCAATGGGCATTAAGGAAATGTTTGGTTGAGGAGCTGTATGGGGAGATACCCTGATTTCAGTGAAGCTTCTCTATAGCATCTCTTACAGCACTGCCATTTGGAAAGTAGGAAGAAACAAAAGGACTGCTGGGAAAACTGGTTTAATTGCCAGACTCACAGGACAGTGGTCAGCAGCCCCTCACCTGAGTCGTGCTGGTAATGGGGAGCTCAGGAGCCAGTATTGGGACTGATACTGATCAACACCTCCAGCAGTGGTGGGGAGGAGGGCACAGAGTGCACCCTCAGCACCCTGCAGGTGAGAGATGGACCATAGTAGGGAAAGTGGCAGAGACAAATTCCAGAGCCTTCATCCAGAAAGACCGCAAAATCCTCAAGAAAAAAACAACAAAGACTGCAGTACGAGCTCATATGAAGCTCCACACTGGGGCAGAGTTACCCCACATATCAGCAACAGACTGAGCAGCAATTTTGCTAAAAAGGACCCGGGGTTATGGTGGATGCCTGGTTGACTGTGAGCTGGCAGGGTGCTCTCACTGCAAGCAGACCATGATAAGCTCCTTCCACCTCCTGCTCAGTGCAGCTGGGCCCACACCTGGAACAGAGTGTCCACAGAAGGACATGGAGAACCTGAAGAGGGTCAGCAAAAGCCTCCCAAATGGTGAGGATCCTAGAGCTCATGGTTTACAAAGGGAGGCTGAACAAGGCAGGCAAGTTTAGTCCAGAGAAGAGGAGGCTGAGCTGTTGTGAGCTCCCCACAAAGTACTGGAAAGGAAGAGCCCAACTTCTCTCAGGAGTGACTGAGTGGAATAGTGAGGGCTGTAGCTGTACCTATCGGCCATCCTGTCTCCTGGAAATACCTAGAGCCTGTCCTATAACCTTGCCTCTGGCCCTGTCTCCTCTCCAGGCTTTCTGGATGGACCCTGAAGCTGGTCCTTTGTACCACCTGGCTGAGGGTTGTTAATGATCACTGTTCAGGGTCCTGCAGGACTGTGCCAGAGGGCTGGAGGCATGAGGGAACTGCTTGTGCAGTGCTTGGCCCTCAGCTTCTGGCTTCCTTAGGAAGCAGTTTCTTCTCTTTCCCCTTGTTGGTGTTTTATGGACCTCTGTTTTCAAGACCAAAATGGGCTAATTATATGATAGACTTAGACTTTGCCTTCAGAACAAGGAATAAACCTTTATGTTATTGAACCTTTGATCCTAACAGCCTTTCACTGACTGTATCTAAATGCTTCTAAATACTTTTGGGGATTTTTTTGCTTCGGGTATTTCCCTTGGTTAAATAGAAGGTGAGGCTCAAATCTTATTGGATTTCTATTTGCACCATTTAAGATTTTAGTTGCCCAATAACTATATTATAGAATACTTTGTATTTAAAATTTTATTTATTACAGGATGATGTCTGCTTGTTTTAAATATTGATACTTCATGGTGTAATTTATCTTATGTTTAAAAACCACACACACACAGTCTAACTCAATAGCTGTTGCAGAAATTGGTTTGAGCATTGTGAACAGCCCTTATTCCTTGAAGAGAGCAAGTCTGGATGCCCAGCAATTGCTTAAACATAACATTAACCATATGGCTGCTGATCAAAGATGTTTGAAAGCAGAGGAAATCTGTACATTTTCAAAGAAGAATAAATCTGTGCTGAGCAAATCAACATTTTGGTGTTATGAAGTACTGATGCCTGAGGAAATTCCATCACTTCTCTTTTCTTTCATATGTGTCTCAGAAAGCCAGAAGAGAGCAGCACTGACACAACTGAAGAAACAATTGTTTCTCCAGAAGATGGTAAGATATACTTGTCCTGCAAGTATATCTTACTGTACATATAAATATATATATATATATATATACATTTTATTCTCAGATGGAGCCCAGGACAGCAACCTGATGTTTCTCTCTCTTCATAAACTCTTGCATTATAAGCTCGATTTCCCTGGTTTTTCATAGAAACTGGCAGCACAGTGTGTAGTAAAAGCCAGCCTTGTGCAGATCACACGGCGATAGATCAATCTATGAATTATTTATATGGGAATTGCAAGTATCCTCCTCATCCTCAGATCTGGAGTGTTTATTTAGGTGCCACCATGGGCAGAAATTAATGCAGTGTTTTTTTCCACTGAAGTCTCACGTGCAGCCTAGAATTCAGCACAGGAAGCTCTGTAACTGGGTACTGATGGTTCCAAAGACATACCAAGCTTTAGGCACCATGGCTTTAAAATCATGTTTTAGGAAATTCTCAGCTGAGTAATAATATGGACAATACTTCACTGTTGCAAACACAGATGAACAGCTAGGGCTTGATGGGTGTTCCTGCGGAAGAGATGATCTGACATAGAAGGTACCAGTGCAGTTTCCACTTCAAGGCTTTGGGATGGGAGGTAAGCTCCTTTCTTTGGGGCTTTCCTCTGTGGATTCGGGGTGTCACTCACCCTCATGTGACAGCACTGTGTTTCTTAATACGTCACGCTATTGAGAAAATTCCTAGAAACACCAAGATCGCTTTTCAGTGCTTTAATCCACCATTTACCAAGGTGACACGGCTGCTTTGACAGCTGGCTGACTGTCAGGAGCACTCAGCAAAAGCCGGGACTCCGGCCAAGGATTTGTTTAACTTTTATTATTTTTTAATTGCGTGTCAATTTTTTTGTTTAATTTTGTTTTAATTAATTTTTAAATTTTAATTGACTCGGGAGAGGCCCCGGCGAGGCCGCCCCTTCCCGCGGCGGCGCCAGGTGGCGCCATGGGAGCGCGATCGGAACCGCGCCGGGACATCCCGGGATACACCCGGGACACCCCTGGAATACATCCGGGATACCCTTGGGACACTCCCGGGGCCTGTAAGGGACAGCTGATGCCGCAGGCTCCGGGGGTGTTGGTCATCCCCAAGTGTGGGCTGGTGCTTTTCAGTTCCTCACAGGCACACGTGCCCCGGGCCCCACAGGTCCTGCGCACCCCTCCTCAGTATCTCTCAAACACCGCCCTTTCTCCGTCCTCTGTCTGGAGAACACAAACCCGTGGCGTTTCCATCTCACACTGGGTTGCATCAGTTCAAATCCGCAGGAGAACCTGTGGGAGAAAACGTACGCTGGGTCTGCTTTAGGGAAACAGACTTAGATCCCATTTGCTTTTGCGAGGGTGGAGAGAAAGGGGAGGGCAGGTGTTTTTATTTTTCTACATTGGAAAGAAAAACTTTCCTTGTGTCATGTGTGTGCCTACCCACAGGCAGCTTTTCCAGCCTCTCTGCTCCTGCCTCACACACCGTGGTTGTGGCTGCCATCGCCTGCTGTCTGTTCGTATGCTCAGGCCTTGTGCTTTGCTGTTTCTGTACCGATTTTAGTTGAAAGCCTCCACAGATTTCCTAGCATCAAAGTCTGCCTTCCTCATACCTCTCACGCCCTGGAGGGGGCAGTTTCTACCCATGGGGAGCAGCTGATCCGTCACCAAAATATCGAGGACCTTCCTTGCGGGATGGTGCAGCAGAGGAGTTTGGAGCAGAGCGGGCCCAGAGGGGTTTGCACAGTTCCTGCACAGCCCACAGCTGAGCCTGTCTGATCTCTGTCAGAGGCTCGTGGGGTGCTGCCATGTGAAGTGTCCTCTGTCAGTGCATGTTAAAAGAGTTTGATCTTACTCTAAAAGTGTTTATGTGATACAGTTTTCTCTGCCATACAGAACCCGGTGGGTGTCTGCCTGGAGCAGGACGTCCCTCAGCAGGAGTGAACAATGGTTTTTCTCCTGCTCTTGAGGGTGATTTGTGTGTGCCTCTAGTGTCACTGCCAGCCCAGCTGCTGCCACGGCCACCAAGAGGTGCAGCCCCTTCCTTGCTTCCCACCCTCTACTTGCTGGCACCACCCTTTGTGTGATTACAGTGACCTGATCCAGCTGAGAGCCAGAAAAAATAAAAACTGCAGGAGGGCAGGGAGGAGGGGGGAAGTTAGTTTTCTGTGGGATCAATTCCATGCTCCAAACACTTGCATAAGCGAAACAGAGGACTTGGCCTGGGCACAGGAACAAACAGCGTGGGCACAGAGGGAACACAGTGTCCATATCAGCTAAAACTGGTACTGGTAACTTGTGTGTCAAAAGATACCCTGAGGGTTCTTGACATGAAAGTAGTTGAGACATAATCTTCCACACCTAGACATTCCTGATCTTACCTGGTGAGCTGGCAGTAGAGGAGCTGGCAGTGGTGGTATCAACATGCCTTCATAAGGTGGTCTTTTTTTCCCCGGAATACAGCACTTTTGGAAGAAGGCAGGAAGGAAGGAAGGAAGATGACAAACCAAAATCCTCAGTTTTTAAAATATGGTCTTTCTATTCCTGGATTGCTTTTCTAGTGCTGCACCATTTAATGGAGAAGCCTTTTCCACTTCCCTTTCCTCTCTCATCTTCCTGTGGCAAAATGTAGATGGAGAGATTAAATTAAAGAGAGGGGCGGGGGGGGTAAGGTACCCTGTTGATTCTTGTGAAGATGTTGCTTTTGTTCTCTCTATGTTACTGCAGTATAGGATGAGAACAGATGTTTCTTCTCTTCACAAGACACTGTATGGCCTGTCTAAAAGCAAGGGAAACAGCACTTCTGCAGACCTCACTAAGTTCCAAGGCTGGAATCATCTTTATCATGAGGCAGTTTTGCACTGTGGTGGGTACTTTGATGAAATCTGCATCCAGATGCATGCCTCCATGCAAAACAAACGAATGCTCATTTGTTTCAGAAAAATGATTTGCTAGAGATCTCTCTGCCAGATAGTGGTTCGTATTTAGGGAATACCTTTTGCAGAAGATTAAGTGCTTTGTCTCATGACCAAAAATATAAGGAGTTTTTAAACAGACTTTGCTTTTTATGGTGATGTTTGCTGCTGATTTTGTTACAATTGTTTGTAAGTTGGAATGCTCTGTTTGCAAGGGAAAAGCTCTTTTTGGGCAGGTAGGAGTACCAGAGTGGGCAGTGGTTTTGTGAATAGCAATGCTGAGGACACCTACATATTGGCAGTTTGAAAGCATTGCATCTTGCTTGGCCAGAGTCATCAGTCACTGAGTAGGAAAAATTTAAGTCTAAATTAATACACTCACGTAAACAGTTACACAGAAGTTAAACCTTGGAAGTATTCACACTAACAGTCAATCTTGTTTTTCATTCAGCATTTGAGTTTCTCCACAGGAAGGTCCTGACAATTTGCAGGGAAGTAGCTTTGGCTTTTATATGGAGCTAATTTCTGCTAACAAAAATATCCTTTGTGCTTTTACTTGCTTATGCATAAGTCTGGAAAATCTTGACTCCTGAGCAATTAATATGGGTCAGAGCAAAAACATTTCTTGCCCAGATAGCTGACAGTGGCCAGGTGCTCCTCTGAGGATGTTTGGTGCCAGTGACCCTGTTCCCCTCACCTTGGCATTTTTGGAAGGAGTCACTTGACCCCAGAGGCCACACCAGAGAGGCTGATTCACCACCCAAGGCATCTGCTCCTTGGCAGGCTCCCTGGACGTGGGTCACTCTCCTTGCTCTCACATATACCTGGGGGACACAGCAGGGGACCTGCTTTGCTGGGGTTTTTATTCCCTTTTGGCTTCCTGGAGCTTCCTGAGTAAACCGAGAGGCGTTTTCTTTATAAGGAATTGTCTGTGTATCCCACGTGTCCCTCTATTGTTCAGGCTGAGGGAAACTACACTGCAACAGGATCTTTGTTTCCGGCACCCCCGTCCCTCTCCCTGTACACAGGCTGAAGTCATAACCCTCTCCAGGAGTCCTTAACACTGGTTACTCTAGAAGTAATTGTGTTTTTGTAGACACCTGTTTATAATTTCAGGTCTATGAGGGAATGAGTGACAAATTTAGAGAAGTAAAGCTACTTGAGAGACTTTACCCTATTTGCTGGAAAGAAGTTAAGGAAAGTTCGGGGAAAATAAAACAGCAGGAAGACATTACAAGAAGTGGGTAGTTGCAAAATGAACCTTATAAGGGAATAGATGCACTAGAACTAGAAAGGCATCCTAGATAATTGCATTTTACAGCAGCTTGAGCCAGGGAGCTGGACGAAACAGTTTTTCAGCTCTTGTAATAAGCTATGAGCTCTTGTTGTTTTAGGAACAGAGAAAAGAAGTTGTCCCCTGTTGTCAACCACCTTTCTTTCTCCTTCCCCAACCTGATCTTCTGCCAAAGATTTTTCCTCACTGGTCCCAAAGCTCAGATGCCTGACTTTTCATTCCAGGTTACACACAGTCCCTCCCAGTCTTTTCAGTGAGGGGATGGTGGCACACAGCACTGGAGTTGAGTGCTTAATGGCTTTTATCTGCTGCTCTTTGCTTCCTAGGAGGTGTTCCTCTGGCCTTCCCTGGGTTGCTGCCTTGGGGTGGGGCCCCCACTGGAGGCAATTCAGGGGTATCTCTGACTCCGTGAAAATTGCCTTCTTGGAGAGTGGGTCTAAAGCCATGCCCTCAACATTTTTACCCTTCACATCCTCCTATTGCTCTTCTTCACAAGTCTTTGTGTTTTTCCTGCATCTCCTCACCTGAATACAAACATGTCTCCTCACTTCTGTCCTAAGAGCTGCCAGTCATGCTTAAATATGTTTGAGTAAGGGTGCCATGTTCTACTTTGGTTGGGTATTTGCTCGCTGTGGACTGGTCCCATCTGTTTCAAAGCCCCAGGAGGTGGCTGTGCCTGGCCCAAGGCAGTTAATGGTCTCCACAGGTTGTCCCCACAGCCCCTGACAGTGAAACCTTCCCAGTTTTGCCCAGTATACCTCCTTTCCCCAAATGGCCAGTTTTTCCCAGTTTACTTCTTATTTATGTCTGCCCGTCTCCTTGCAGTGCACTGCTGGCTTCTGGAGAATAGCAGACACAGACTCTAGCTTCTTGAGAATTATAGACATCCATGTCTCTAGGTTATCTCAGGATTTACTTGCAAGCAACACTTACTTTTGAAGTATTGGTGGTTGTCTCATGAGCTATATCTGGAAAAGTGCAGGGATTTTTCCCCATTGCAGCATTGTTCCTGCAATCACCTGATTAAACTATCACTTTATTTTTAATGTAAACATATAACTCCTGTGCTTAAAGAGGAAATATTCAAAATGTAAATTGTAGCAAGTGAATTAAAAAAAAACATTATGGGAATTGTTTTTGTGTTTTAGCTTTTGGAGCCATTTCCTGATGTGTAAGCCATAAGGGTTTGCACTATCATGGAAAGAACTGCTTCTCTGTTGTGTCCATACCTGCAAAATTATCATAACCTCTGTAACTCCTGTGTTATACAGGATCCCAGGATGGGTCAGCTTGGCAAGGACTGCAGTGGCTCATCTGGTCCCATCTCCCTGCTCCACCAGGGCCATCCCAGGGCACAGGATTGTGTCCAGAGGGGCCTGGAGTATCTCCAGTGAGGAGACTCCCTATCCTCTCTGGACAATCTGTTCAGGGCTTGGTCACTGCCCAGGGAAGAAGTTCTGCCTCATGTCCAGCTGGAACTTCCTGGGATCAGTCCCTGCCCGTTCCTCTGGTGCCATTGCTGGGTCCCTGGAGCAGAGCCTGGGCCCTGCTCTGAGCCCTCCCTGCAGACAGGGACAGCCAGGGCTGAGGGCCCCTCTCAGCTGGGGCTCCTCTCGAGGCTGGACAGCCCCAGCTCAGTCTAGTCTCTTAAGAGAGATGCTTACATCCCTACCAAATATGATAGTTTATATTTCAGCACATTTTTGTCTGCTTAGGTCACAGCCTACAGTGCTCTACAAACTACAGGTGAATCCATGCACAGTGGTAATAATGGATATGCTGCAAAACATGGTCTACAGCAATAAAGAAGAATCTAGATTTAAAAGAAAAAAATTCCACTAATGTTGCCCTCTATAGAGAGTATCGCGGAAAATTAAATTTCTCAAAATCTCTGAAAGTATCAACTCTTAATTTTGAGTTTCTTCTGCAATACATTTTTCTTGAAAAAAATGAGCTCTGTGTATTTCCCCGTAACACTACATTCACCTTCCTTTGGCAAATTTAAAACTGTCAAGCATAACTCAGCTGCTCACTCATTTCAGTCCCTTAGTTTAATAACCTCAAGACAGCCAAACCTGTCATCTTCTAATGCTAAATCTCTATACATCAGAAACTGTTGACTAAGACACTAATTTTTATTTCAGGGGTGACCATGGCTACACTTTAGACTTCCTGGAAGTCTAGAAATGGGTCTAGAAATGGGTCTTTTACATCCATGTTATGCCCTCAAGGTTTTTGTCACATGTTGAAGCCTTGACCACCCAAATAGTATAAACATAAATTTTACACACAGTGCATAAGGTAGAAGGTACACACCAGGCTGCTTTTTACTGCTACTTTTTGCTGGATAAAAAACCAGCACATCTCAGCTTGGGGCCTTGCAGGAGGACATCAACACAAGTCTTCATGAATAAACATAATGTTGTCAGGTTTTCCCTACTTTTGTTGTGGGGATTGTTATGACTATACCTGTGGAAACAACCTCTGGACAAGGCAGGTCTGTGTTCCTTTATTCCCTGCTTAAAGCCAGCTCAAAGGGTTGTTTACTTGTGATAGCCCCAGGGGTGTGGCAGCCTCACCTTATGTTTCTCTTGGGTTTCTTGGCCTCAGCCTCCCAACGCCTTCTGATGGCAACACCCCCACTTCTGGCAGCTGTCAGGGGATATTTGGAAAGATAGATGTGAAGGCATGGAGAAGTGTGGCTGGGTCGGAATTCAGCTAAGCTGCACACTTGGGTCAGAAGCTGCGTATTCACCACTGAGATAGATGTGTAAAGATCACTTGGATGAGCAGAGAGGGAAACCAGGCTTGAAGCTGAAGGCTACCAGCCTGGAGCTGTGTAGAGGGACCACTTTGAAATATTGTGTATGAAGATGTAGCTGTTGAGGGCTAAATTTGCCACTTCTGGTTCTTAAAATTGAGACATTTGATTTGACATGGTTTAATGAATGTGTGTCCTCAGTCTGCCATGAACTGACTTAAAATCAGTACAATTCTGAGGTATGAACCAGACATAAAATAAAAAGAAAATAAAATGCTCAAGAGATTATGTCTCTTCTTAGTCTTTAGGCAGAAATTATTTCCTCTGTGCAGTAGGTGTGGTCCACTACGGAACAACAGAGGAGTAGAAAAAACTTTTCAAATATGAAGCATGAAAGGGTGGCCATACTGTCCTGAGCATTACATGCTGACAAACAGATCATTAGTTCCAGCTTCTGGAGTCAATTAAATATGGAAACTAATCCGTGTACTCATATGTAAAAAAAAGAAAGAGTAAGCAAGGGCATGCTTTGGAAACTTTGGGAAGTTGAAGTCAGATTTGAAGTTTCTGAAGCCCTGATTCACAGTTCCTGAATGTGTGGGATTGCTGATGTGGTCAGAGATTTGACCCTTGGAACATGACAGGCAAGTCATCTCCTAGCACTCTGATGAGGCTTGTATTGCTTGTGCTGCATACTGGAAGCCCAGAAACACAAGTTCCTGATGTATGGGGAAAGGAGAGGTGTCCCCATTTTGTGAATTCTTTTTTTAACACTTCAAAAGCAATTCAAGCCCTGGTTTCTACCTTACTTCTTCCTTACAACCTGTCTTCCACGTAGACCTTGCATCAACAGGCCAGTTTGTGCCTCGGCTGCAGATGTCACCCAGCCCTTCCATGTCCTTGACAATGTCCAGGCTGTTCCCAAGCAGTAGTCATCAAAGAAAGTCTTTATTTCCAGGGGCAGTTAAGTGACTAACCCAAGATCAAACAGTGGGTCAGTAGCAGAGGCAGGAACTGAAATCAGGTCCTCTGACTCAAGTTTCTCTTGGCTACAGTCTCTGAGTTGCACAGCAGAATTCATTTGTGCTGTAAGTTTCAGTTGCTGAGACAAACTACTTTTTCTTTCCCTGCGATACCGTATCTGTGTCATCCTGTTCTCTGCTCACTAGGAAGCAGCTTCTTAGCATTGGACTTTAAAAAGGGAAGGCAAGCAGGAGATGTTTCTTAGCAGTTGAACTCTTTTGATCGATGAGAGAGGTGAGCCAGAGTGTGTTCCAGTGACCTCCTGCTATATAAAAGCTTGGCCTGCCTGACAAGACTTCTGGCTGCCGAGTTGCTGTGAGTCACAGCCTTCACTGTTTGGGTCTGATGCGGATTTTTACATGAGGCACTGCAGAATTGAGGTGGCCTCTCGAATATTTGCATTGCTTGGCAAGCAAGGGTGTAACTGGGGGTGGATTCAGGAAGTTCTGGCTAGGGCAAGCACAGCTGGTGTTAAGGTCTTTGCAGGGCTTCTTTGTGTGTGTGTAGGAAAATAGCAAGGCCTCTGGATTTTTTTTTTCAGCCAGGGTTCCTGGGAAAGGATGAGTAATCTGGAGATTTCCTGTTACTTTTGGAGTGAAGAGTAAAAACATTTCGCCCTTTGGGGGAATCTTCTTGGATCTTCCACTATCCCAGTTTTTCCCTGAGTGGCACAGAAGCTTCCTCCCTGGACTCAGCTTTGTTTGTGGCAGCACCATGAGCTGTGCTGTGCAAATGCTGTGCTCTGCCCTCATTTGCCTGGACAGTCCACTATCCAATTGGTACAATTCCTGTTGCCTCCTTGAGTCTGCTTCAGGAACTAAACTCCACACTCCACGTAGGGCACGGGTACCTGTGGTCAACCTGTGCCTGGCCTGGGATGCTGAGAGTGTTTCCCTTTCATGTCTGAGAACATCAGCCCTGCCAGGGAGGGACTATGTGGCCACAGAGTGTTTGCACAGCACCTACCATGGCTGGGGTCAGGTTCATGACTGGGTCAGCTGGGTGCTGATGCCGTGCAAATGAGCAAATAGGAATGACAGAAGTAATGTGGGGGTTTCCTGTTGGCAGAGGTAGAAAGGAGTGAGGTACCTCAGCTCTGAAGTTATTACTATTTAGTATTTCATTTGCAATACTCCCTGCAGGCTGCCTTCAGGGGCAAGGGCTGTGTTGTGCAAGGTACGTGTAAACAGCAAAGGCAGAGCCATTCCCCACCTGGAAAAAAGGTGTTCTCCAACTGAGGCAAGTTGTTTGAGCCCTTTGAGAGCAGAGATTCAGGGGCTGGAGTGTAAAGTAAGGGGTGCTGCTGCAGCCAAGAGCCATATACAGGCAGTTTGAACATCAGGTGCATGTCCAAACACCTGCTGCTATTATTTCTGTATTCTTGTCCACCACTATTTGGCCACAGCTTTCTCTAACTGGTATTTCTTGATGTGTGCTCAGCTATTTCATGTGTTAAGTGTTTTACAAATATTATGTAATTAGGAAAATAACTCTCTATTTGTGCAGGCAATTGCACAACCACATGTTCAAAATTCAGCCTTTAGCCTTCAGAAATGCAACCGAAATTTCCTAGCTCTCCTAGCTGCTCTTCCCAAAATGATTTTTCCCTCTTGCAAACCCAAAACTGACTATGATAATGGTAATAAAATGAATACAGCCTGGGCAGATAAACTGCTCTCCTCTGCAATGTAAAATGTAACGCTAGTAAAAGAAAGTAAGGGCTGGTAAGGAGTACATGTTTTAGATTCCAGTGTCGGTCTGTTTGCTAAATATGATGGCTTTTAGTGGAGGAAAAGCAGCACAAAACAAACAGGCACATCCCTCAGTGCCTGATCCCTGGCTGCTGCAATAGAACCACAGACTCAGGAACAGCCCAGTTGCTTCCCTTTCTCACAAGCTTTGGTGTTGGGGCTGGGGAAGGATTTATCCCTGTGACTGCCTGTATGAAGTGTGAGCCACTGACACCAAGCTCAAGAATTTTCTCCCTACCAAAATCCAGGGTATTTTTGGTTTGTTTTCCCTTTATGTTTTTTTTTCTCTTCTCCTCTCTTTCAAAGGTTAAATGGTTCCCACAGGGTGCAAGAAAGGGTTATTGAAAGCAGCAGGTCCACTTTTGAATATTGCACTTCTGGTAAATCTCTGATCCAGCATCTAGTGGTTAACCACTGATACAGGAAATGACATTTAACGTTTTATCACTCAGCCAGAAATGGAAGAACAAGGCAAGTCTGTATGTGGTGAAGATGGATCATTGCCTACTACCTACCCCTTAAAGGCATATAATGCCATTTAAAAGGAAACGATTTTCAAGCAGGGACTTTTTCCCCTCTTTGTGTACCTTTCTGCTTAAGGCAGACCAAAAACGTGGAAAACAAATCCCCTTCCTCCCCGCCCCCCCCTCCCCCCGCTCCAAGTTTTGCCTGCTAAAATAGGCGTTATGGCCTTATAAACAACTTAAATCCTCTTTCCTGCTCTTTTGTGTCTTTTGGAAGTGTATCCCAGGCCCTGGAGGAAGCTGGCGGGGGAAGCGGGGTGGGCGAGTAACCGATGATGGGAAATTCGTGTTTCAGTAGGTGGCACTCGCTGCCCTGGCTCAGGGCTCAGCTCCTTCGGGCTCGATGTGCTGCTGCCTTTAGTCCAGGCACTCCTGAGCAAACGTGCTGAAGTGGCAAAGGAAGAAAACAGTTAAAAAAAAAATATCAAAAGATAGGGCCGGAACTTCAGCAATGATAAATTGTTGTGGGTTATTGATTTCCGTGTCGGTGCATTGGTTTTTGGTTTACAGCAGCGAGTACCCCTCCTGTTGTCACCACGGCAGCCGTGCTTTCTGTGGGAGCTGCTAAAACTTGGTCTGATTGTCTAGTGCATATTCAGGAAGCAAGAAAGCAAGCTCAGAAATTCAATGGTTTTGTACAGTTCAACTAAAAATCAAAAGGCTGACAGATCTGCTTATATGCAGTCTATCAGTTTCAGATATTTTCCTCATACATGCTGCAGTGAAAAAAAACCACCAACAACAAAAAGATGCAGCACGGCACTTTCCTCCTGCAAATAGGATATGTGGGCAAATGCTTTGATTTTTCAGCTCCTCCAGAGTCTATTTTGACCTAATGACATAGTGTGAGATATTTTCCAAAGACTGAACTTCACAGATTGCCAAAACTTTCTTGGAAGTGAGCACAAAAACACATTAGAAAGCAACATATTAAAGGTAGGCCTGGTCTCCTGTGGGGTTGCATAACATAATTTTCAGGAGCCCAAGAGCCACAAGAAGCAAATTCTTCAGAGAGCCAGTGAATGGTAGCAGCAGCAGAGTCCTTCATGAGGAGTTCAAAGGCTATGGATGAGGGTAGCTCTCCAGAAGTCCTGCTGTTTTCAGGTTTGGCTGCAAGTGAAGCTGGATGACGAGGTGAGCACTTGGATGCTGGAAAGCTGGCTTGCTCAGTCCTGCAGTAAGGATCTTGGATTCAGCCAGAACCTACCAGCTCTCCTGTAGCTGAAACACCGGCTCACTCAAAGTGTTTGAAAGCCATTTTTGCAGCACCACACTGGTAGCTCAGGCAGAGAAAATCAAAATGTGTATGACATAGAGACAAGCTCATATTTGTGTTCTGGCGGGTCTGATGTGGTACTGGAAATAGGGAGTAAGGATCTGCAGTTAAACTGCCAGTTGGCATAAAAAATGGAGGAAGTGTAGTTGTAGTTCTCAGCACACTCACTTTTCACTTAGAGAGTCCATTCTTCAGCATCCTGCTTATTTTTACAGTTGTGGAAACCTGCTTAATACAGAATACAAAATGAGAAAGCTCTGGAAGACGCTTGGAGCATGTGGATAAGGGCTGTGCAGAAGCACACATGCATCTTCCACAGAGTGAAGATGCACATGCATGAACCAGATTCTCAGTCCTTAAGGCTGCATATTTTTGAAACTGTTATGATGTATTTTGTGCAGCTGAAATCCCACCATGCTCAGGCATGCTGGTCGCTGTAGAATATTCTTCTCTTCAGCCTTACAAAGCAGTTGGACACTGGTTCTGCCAGAAAGTCTGCAGAGACTTGAGCAGGTCTTTGACCCTTCTGAATGTTTGCCAGCAAACAGTGACTGTCGGGATCAGAACCTTGAGCTACACCTTGGGAAGTGCTAGTGTTTATCTCTGCATTTGAGTCCACCCAATTACTTGCTAGGAACGTGTTCTTTGAAGAAAGATCTGGAGCCGGATCCTTCTCTCATTGTGACTCTGCCAGCTGCCGTCCCCAAAGCTATTTTTAATCAGACAAGCTTCTCCATCCCTGCCAAAAAAACCTCGTAACAATTAATAACAATAAAATGAAGGCAGCCTGGATAAATGAATTGTGCTGGCTCTATAAATCAGCAGGAACAGCAGCTCAGGAAGATCAGTGCCACATTGTTAATGTGCTGTCTTCCATTTTGGTGTAGCCTTGGTCTCCTGGTTCATGCTTGGTTGTGCTGCTGGTCTCCACACTGCCTGTGGCAGGTAGGCTGGCAGATGGGCACCAGCACCTCTGCACAGCAGGCTGCTTTGATTTGCCTTGTTGAGGATGCAAGGAGAGTGTGAATGATCCCCTTTACGTGCCAGCCGTCTTGCACGACAGTTCATTAATTCTGATGACACAGAGCTGTGCCCAAGACAGGCCCGGGGCTTGGGTTAACTCCCAGCCCTGTCACATCCCAGCCTCTGGTGTGATAATTTGCCTGCAGGCACGTGTGTCCCTGTGCTGTGATCCTGTCAGAAGCTGGGCCATGTTGGGCTGGATCAGAGTGTGGACAGGAGGCCTCCAAGGACAGGCTGCCACCGAAGCCACTGCAGGCGGTGATGCCATTAAGCAGGAGGTGGTACTGCATGCTCTGCCAGAGGACCCCATGGAATGGTGCAATGCTGCTGGAGGCATGCTTGCATGGGTACAAGCTGTTGTTTCTTTAACCACATGTTAACAAAACACTTCCTGGCAGTTTACTTTAGGAAAAAAAGAAGAAAGAAAAAAAAAAGGGCTACAAGTCCAAAGGTACTGTCTTGCCCAAGTCTCAGGCTGGGACAGTGCCTGTATTTGGTTTGCTTCTTCCTGCTCGACAATATATTTCTTCTCAACCCTGTCTCCAAACTGTTGATAATATTGCTCTTCAGGTGTTATTTCCTACTCCAGAGCTGGAGGCCTTCTCTGGTGAGGAGCTGCACAGTGTTAAGGAAAGATAAATAGGAAATGGAAAAAGGAGAGGAAAAGATAGAGAGAAAGTAAATGAGCAAACAACCTCCACCACCTGTAGCATAAAACCTGTCCCCCAGAAGAGTGTGACTGCTTCACAAACAGCAAGGATAGCTTTCCCAGGCCTTGTGGGATGGCACGTTCATCTCCTGAGGAGAAAACTCTGAAGCTGCTCCGTCAACTCCTGAGCCAGCGAGGGCACTGCAGAGGTCACTGAGAAGAAAAGAATGTGAAAGCAGGGATAACAGGACAGCAGCCTGAGGAGGGCCCTGGTGGCCTTGGGAGAAGAGAAAGCTGGCTCCTGTTTCTCTTGCCTGTAAATCTCACATCCTTAGGACCCATTTCTAAAGTGTGCCTGTGAAACTGAACTGAAAATGGTGTCATTTCTGAAACAGCTGCTGGCAGTAGCAATCTCCCTTTAAGAACCTGTTAGACTTGCCATGAGGAAGGATGTGGAGAGACCCTCTTGCAAGCCCAGCTTCCCCAGCTCCGAGACTTGCACAACAGAAGGGAATACACACGTTTTTCACAGATACTTTCTTTTCCACAAAAAAAACCCCAACAAAACAAAAAACCCCAACCCCCTCAACACTATTTTGTGCTTCTTTCTGAAGAATAATTATCAAGGACCTTGGGAGGTAATAAAGGTGAGGTGAGTGGCTAGCTTCAAGTAACAGTGCTCATCAAATAGGCTACTGCAAGGCAAAGCAGAAAAAATTCCACTGTGCCTGTCAGCTGGGGAAGCAGCTAACTCTGGAACTGTGTACTCAGAAAACTCTTACTTTGTTCACCTACCCAGGGTTTCTTATTGCCATCTATGACACAAGTACAGATCTATTTCAGGCAGTGGTTTTAACGTAAGGTTATGAATATCTGGGTATTTCCCACTGGAAATGTATTGCTTTGAACACTAAAAGTGAGCTACTTCTCCTAGGCTACTCTGAAACTATCCATGGACCTTTCCCAGCCTCTGCTAGACAGCAGCCACTGAGGTGGGCTTTTAAAGCCAGAGATGTAGTGTCTAGATAATTGTCCTGAACCATAGTCTCTACAAGTTAAGGTGCTGAGCACAAAGACCTGCCAAACTGGCTGAGTTCTCAGCTTACATGTGCCAAATGGGTTTGTATTGGTATGCTGGTGCTCCAAAAAGGCAGAAATGGATGTGTCATTTCATTCCCTGATATGCAGCTCCTTCCCTGGATATGAAGTCTCCTTCACTGAATACTTTGATAGTTGGTGTCAACCCTCGGCAGAGGTGCTGAGAAGACCTCAAGATACTGATCCGAAAAGGAAGGTGACATGACTGAGGTTGTCTATGTATTTTAAGAGATGAAAATGAGGGTTTTTTTGTGAGAATGGAGGAAGGCAAGCTGCTCTCATTCTGCCTCATGTGCTTTAATCAACTGGTGCTGCAGCAAGCTCTGCACACACACAGAGATGCTGTTGAAGTCACTGTGCAGGCTCTGTGCAGCCACACATCCTTTGGACAGTCTCAGCTCCTGCCATCAGGTGAAGAATTCACACCATCCCAGTTGAAATTATCCCCAGATGGTCATCTCAGCCCTGAAGTCAATGCCAGCCTGCAACACCAGGCCTGGGAGTGTGGTGGTCTGGCAACAGCCAGTGTGGAGCGGGTGCGTAAGCACAGAGCACAGGGTTCAGGGACAAAGTCAGGCTGACTTACCATGTTCTGCAGGGAATACCCAAGCTTTATTCTTAAAGTTGGTATTGTAAGCTTTTGGGAATGAATGCTACCAACATGAGTGTCCTTATGCTGTTGGAACTAGTGATGGTAATGGCTTTCCACTGTGAAACAGAGTAAGCAGCACTCCAGTGAAATCCATGGGTGATCTTATGGTTGTGGTGTATTCACTTAAGCATTGCATGAGCCCTTTAGTGGTGGTTTGAATTTTAGAAAACAAGCAGAGCAGTAGAGGAAGAATAGAGGTAGATCTTAGAGCTGGGCATTGTGTGTTATGCAGATGAAGTCTCCCACTGCAGATATCTAAGTATTCTGATGGTTTGTGTAACTGCACTTCGAATTTTTTTTTTTTTCAGAAGTGAAAAACATATCAATGCTGCTCTGGGAAAGGCTGTGAACACCCTTATAAACAGGAAAGTGATATGAAGCAATTCAAGAGAGATTAAAGAATGTCTGGAAAACAACAATACAAGTTCCAACTTGGAAAAATGCAAACTGGAGAAAAACAACTTGAAACTCAAATATGCAGCAGGAATAAATTGTGTTGAGGAGATCTAGGAGTGATAGCAGCTAGCTGATTGGACGTGGTATTTCTTAAGCTGTAGAAGTGGGCAATGTGTGGGAAGGTGCCCTCTTACATGTGGGAAGGCAGAGCATGTGGAATATTGCCCTGAGTCCTGTGTATTGCACTTCTAGGCAGTCAGATGCATACTGGAGGGGATTCAAGAACAGCAACCAAAACACAGGGGTAGGTTGTCTGTGAATAAGCCATTCCTCAATTTTTCTCCATGAAGTAGTCAGAAGATGACAAAGAGGGAATGTGGTAATTGTCGCCAGTGTTGGAAAAAAAGTAAAAGCTAAACAGATTTACTTGAGGATGAATGCAGGGGGAAAATCAGGGGGAAAATCAGGGGGAGTGCTCCTATAAAAAGAACATTGAACTGAATCTCAGGAATCTTCTCAATGGAGAGATGTGCAATGCCTTGCAAGGAAGTGGTGGAAACTTCATTCCTTGGGGACATCTAACACTTGACCACACAAAGCACTGGGAAGTTTATTAGGGGAAATGACTGCATTGGATAGGCAGGGGAAGTATGATACAAAAGATCACTTTCAATTTATCTGAATGTATGATATGAATGGGAAAATATGTACCAGGATGTTTGTGATTTCCACATTCAACAGTCTTAAGCTGCCTTTCATTTACAGTAATGAGAGACCAATTTATTCCCAAAAGGTTCCTCTTTTTTCCACTCTGCCAACTGTACCTTTCCTAATTTGTGCTGTGAAGCATAACCTTAGAGCACAGAGGATTGGGAGGCTTTTTCTCAGAATAAACAATAGGTTTTTTTGGAAAATCTCCTTTTTTGGGTGGATAATGCCAAAACATAGGGCAGAAGGTAGTCATGTTAAATTCTATATACTGGGTATCACCTCAGTATAATGTTAGTTCACTGGGAAGCAGCTTGGTGTTCTTCATGGAGGCACCTGGCTTTTATAAGTTCCCACATGGGTTGTAGAAGCCACTTGCATTTCCCATTAAAACTGGCTGCCATAACGAGTTGCCCTGGTTGTTTGATTGGAATGCTTAAAAGCCGTGCTATCCCTACAAAAAGACAAACAGAAAGCTATACACACAACAAAAAAAATTTACACAATATTTTGCCAAGCACACCACTCCTTCTGTGGAATTGCTACCCCATCCCGCCGGGCACGCAGCAAGCACCACATTCCTGTGGGCTCTGAAGGCTTTCAGTGTTGCCTTGGTACTTGGAGATCAGGTGGTCAAGCCATACCTTCAGAGCAATAGAAGCTAACCAGAGAGAGTGGAAAAAGATAGAAATGTGCATCTGGCTGTGCTGCAAACCCAGCCTCGAGCAGCTCCTCCAGAGGTGTCCCTTTGCTGCAGCGCTGGGTTAACCCTGTGCTCATTAGCCTTGACAGTCTCTCTTGACAGCGTGCCCTCTCTATAATCTAAAGCTGTGCTTGGGAGATAAGGGCTTTGTGTACTGGTTATAAACAGTGAGGCTGGAGTGGAAATTCACAGGGCTGGAAGTCAGAGAGCAGTTTTGCAGCTACATTGAGAAAGCCTCAGAAAGGGTGAGGGTTCCTTCTCTCTACACATTCAAAGCAGCTTCTTCTCCAGTCTCTCACAGGGCATTTGTTTGTTCTTTGTGTTCTTCCCCCACCTACACAAGTCCTTGTGCTGAAAGGTTTTTCATGTTTTATTCTGGAGTCACTTTGGATGCATTGTCCTCTCCCAAGTGCTTTGTACTTTTGACAAAGCAAGGTGCTTGTATAACATTGCTGAGGGGGAGGGAAAATAGTGGGATTGGAGGAAAAACACCTACCTTGGGAAACTTTAAAAAATCTAGTTTTATTTTGTGTCTCATATCAAAGGCTGATTTTCTATTAAAATGTTCATAGTTCCATGGTATTAGTCTTGCACTTCTTTGGCTCTTTACTGGTTTGGAAAATTCTCTTATTTATTCACTATGAGAGCACTGAGAGCCCTCCCACCACCATTCTTGCCCTGCATATTATCAGATCTTAGGGAGAAGCTGGACTTGGCAAGTTCTTCTTCATTGAAACGAAAAGGAAAATCTAGCACTGCTATAGGTGAAATGAATAGAGAGGCAAGTAGTTCTTGGTAAAGGATATGTGTAGGTTTGTTTAGAGAATATTGTCTAATAGTCTTGAAGTAGTCTAAAGATACAGCAGTAAGTATAAAGACATCAGCTGTGAAAGGGTGCACAGCCTTTGAGCTTCCTACCCTCCTGTCCTCCAGCTTTGGTGTTGTCACAGACTAATACTCCTTTTTACTCACCCACTTGCTTGGTGGTTTTCAGTGGGCTTGTCAAGGCAAACAGGGTGAAGAACATGGGAAGCTAAAGAATAGGTTTCTAACTATTATTCTGTTTAGAACAGAATTTTATGACTCTGAAGCAGATGCAGGATCTGACTCCATTCAGCTCTGTCCTCAGTGAGCGCATACTAAGTATTACAAGAGCAGCTGTAGCCCAGGACCTGGTGGGGACATAGAAAATCAAGCAGAGGAAATACCAGAGGTGTACCCAGGTCTGCAGATGGTCTGTGGAGGTCTCCAGAGTGAGGAATTGAAATAGCAAGCTGTTCATCTTTGATTCAGTGTTCTTACTGGACTCCAGCATCCAAACGGTTTTCCATTCCTGAGGTTTCTGTGTACCATCTCTCAAATCCAGCATCTCCTTGTCTGTCTGCCAACACAGTGAAAACCTACACCTTGGGACTTTGGGACTTGGTATGGCCACCCTTCCTTCACTTTTACTGAAGCATCCTCGGTGCAGGCAACATTGATTCTCTCAAGTCTCCTAAACAACAATCTCTTTTGGCTCCTTGCTGTGACCACTACATCACTCATCTCTTTGCTTCCTTTTGCTGGATGACTCCTCTCCACTTTTGCTGGCCCTACCCTTCTTGTCAAACAAATCTGTCCCCCATGAGTGTTTTGCAAAGGTGACCTGGCTGTCACACCCATTCTGGCTGGGACACATACATTCTTCCCAGGTGTCTGCAAAAACATTTTCATCTCCTTTGGATCTCTGAAAATCTGCCACTCCCCACACTCCACCAGCACCTACTAAATATGTCAGGAGCTGAGGCTGCCTGGTCAGTGCCAAATATTGTCCTTGTGTTACTGATATTTTGTCCTTCCCTCTTTCCTTCACATGAACCTAAACAAAAATGAGATTGTGCAGAGGCTATTCATGTGACCTTATTAATTTCAGGCTACTAAATCACATGGAGTCAGTTAGGTTCCCTACAGAATCAATAAAGGAAAACAACATCTAATAAACCTCCTAAGTTGTCCTACCCTTCTCCACTGATTGCATAAGGAGCTTATTTATCTAACTTAGGTAACAAATATATCCCTCAGAATAATAATAAAAATATCACCCTTCCTCTCTATGCTCAGCCTCCTCTCTGAGAAAGAAAGTGTTGGGGAATTATGTGCGTAGCAAAGAAAGGCAGGCACAGGAAGCAAGGAGGAGAAAAACTCAGGGGAGATGAGGATGAGAGACTGGGATGATGTTAAAGGAAGAACAGGAGATGAGATCAAGTAGTTGAAAGTATCCTCAGGAACAAATAAACTTAAGAGGTGGAAGTAGAGGAAAGATAACTGCAGAAGAGAACACTGAAGGAAAAGAGAAGAGAGCAGCAGGAGGCAATATGATGCTTATCAGAGAAGTGTTTGTGAGTGGGCAGGAAGGAAGCAGCCACCAGGAAGGAAAGACATTTGAAGTGATACCAAATTTGAGTCTGGGGTAGAAGGGCCAGCTGTGATACTAAAAAGCCTGAGAAGGGAAGGAAAGGGGAAGAGGAAAGGGAAGAGGAAGAGGAAAGGGAATGAAAGATAGTGAATTCAGGAAACAAAGTCTTACAAACTTTTAAATAATGAGACTGTGCCGGAGGAAGGTTTGGTTGAACCAAATGACAGAAATGGTCAGACAGGAAAAAAAAAGGGGAAAAAAATAAGCAGCCCTAAGTGGAAGACAAATAAACAGAGGAAAGGCACTGAAAGGAGAGTAGGCACAGAAACCAAGGGTCTTGGCTTGCTGTCTTGGAATCTTTCCAGGGACTTTAGTTGGGAGCATGATTTGGGCCTGGAGCATTTGAAATTACTGTTACACAGACTGTAGCCAGAACTCATAACTCCTATGTAAAAATTATGTATCTTCAAAGATTTTGAGTATCTGTATGTAGGCAACTCAACCCTGCCAATCCCCTGTAAAATCCTAGATGATTACTGCACCCTCTGGGGACTGAATAGGATTTGACCTCTCCAAGTATTTAAACACTCACTGTTTGGGTTGCACCTTGCCACTGCAAATAGAACCACTGACCTACAAAGTACTGCAGCTTAGCTCTCTGTAAAATAGATACAGATCCAAGGTGTCACAGAAGTGAGGACTGCTCACCATCCATGCAAAGCAGCAGTTTCCAGCTGGAATGGTCCCCGTACTTTCTTACTGAATTTCTGATCTGTGATTTTGGAAGGCTGTTCTCTGCCAGACTGTTTTTGCCCTTTCTTCCTTCATCCCCTTTCCTCCTAAGGAATGACCACGGTGCCTCTGAAAGTAAACAAAGCACAGGACAGGTTTGGCAGGACCTTTCAAAAGGAAAATATTCCCTCTCCATCTGAGTGGTTATGAATAATAATCTCCATAGCACATTTAGTTCAGACTTCAGAGCCATTGTCACTGAGGTTGTGTCAAAGTTGATTTGAAACACAGACTAACGAAATGAAAGCACTCACAGGAAATACAATTCTTGCCCAGAACAGATTGTCAGAGGCCTGTGGCCACCTAGGTTAAGCTGCTTTTATAAATTATTAGATTTCTCTGCTCAACATTCCCTACTGGCTTTCTGTTCATCATTACTCTTCTACAGGGAAGTGTGGCTTTTAATGCTGCCTTCAAGAAAGACAAAGGGTGCAAATCTGCTGAGCATCTTCCGAAATGGTCCCTCTGCAGCATCATCAGTACCTGGCACTGCTGCCCCAGGCACTGCTGTCCCAGTGTGATGACTTTTCCCTGGGCTGCAGTAATTTGCCTGCTATCAAGCTGTGTTTGATGAAGATCAAAGCTGAAAACAAGGCTAGATGAAATCTGCTTGGCTAATTTGTGTACCTCTCCCTCTACAAGCAATCAGCCTCTTGCCCTTTGCCCTCCTCCTAGGAAGAGAGCACTTGCTGAACTGAGATGTATCACCTTGCTCTGATGCCAGGGTGATGATCATGAAACAAAAAGCACATGAATGCAGGCACCCAGCAGCCCTGTCACAGCTGGATGGAACCCAGTCACTGTTAGGCTATTAGCATGTTATGCTCCCTGGGAATGACATTGCCCCTTTCCAAGCTCTGGCAATGTGTGCTCCTTCTCCAAGCCAAATAGCGACTCCATCCACTGGAAAATAGAGGCTTCATCCACTGGAAAAAAACCTTCCAAAAGGCAAACCTCCACAGGTAGACTCTGCAGACTGTTGATACAGAGTGTTCTGGAGTCCAACTTGCTGTCAGAAGAGCAGGAGGTGCTTTTTCCCCCTTTCTTTTGGCCACAGATTGATGGCACATTGTCTGCATTTACCTCCTTTTGCTGTAGCTTTCTAGCAGCGATAACCCTAAGGCTGCAGAGTATGGATGGTCAGTACCTACCCATGGACAGAATGGGTTCTTGTTTAACTTCTGTATGTGTCTGCTCTTCGGTGAGACTTCTGGGTGTCTCCTGTAAACTGGCTGCTTCTGTGTTTGGGTATCAGTATGCATGGCCTGTAATGTGTGTGGAGCGATTTTAGTACCTCTAGACTCCAGAAAAAATGGCCTAAATCAGGTTAAAAAAAAAAAAAACTAAGACAAAGAGAGAAGACAGCAGAATAAAATTTCTCTGCATAATTCTAAGAGGAATTTTGTGGGATTTTTGTAGAGGTAGAAATTGGGTTGAATTCTGTCAGGAGCTGCTGAGGCTGAAATCTGCTTTTGGCTCAGATGCCACCTCAAATGAGAGGTGCAGGCCCAGATTTTAGAGAAATGCACGTGCCTCTGCTTTTGGATGCCAGCAGCCTGTTTTTACAGAGGCACTGAGTTGTTTTTTTGATCTCAGTAGGAGTTCTGGGTGCGTTAATGCTCATGCAAATAAGACTAGGGGCATCTAAAGTCAGGAAGCCAAAAGCACAGGCACCCCAAATTTTCAGGCTGTTTATTACATAATCACAGCTGAAAAACCTCTCTGCATTTAATTTTCCCATGTTGATAATAACGTGACTCTAAAATTTTCCTCAGATGGACCCTGGGACAAGAGTTAAGCCTTCATTTAGATGGAGAAAAAAGGATCCCTGTCAGTGGCAACCACGCTTATGGTATTACAGGAAAATGTGTATCAAAAGCTATAAAGGTTTCTTCTTATTCTCCTCACCCATCCTATGTCCCTAGATATATTGAGTAAATTCTCTATAGTCCTGGCTGTGCACACCAAAAATAGTAGTCTTGAAGCCGTGCAATGAACTGTTCTTTGTGTTTGCAACACTCAGTAGGGATGTGATCACAGTTTGCTCAGTGGCTAAGGTGAATGGCTTTGGGAGAAGTGCTGGTTCAAGGCAAAGAAGATCAGGATGTTTTTCCCCTTGAAAAATAAAAAATAGAAAGCCAAGCATTTCTTATAATGCTATACATGATCCAGACTGATATAGTCTGCTTCTTATTCCTGTTAATTGATATCTTCCTAAGAGAAATTTAGGTCAATCTTTAAATGAAAATTTCCATCCTGAAGTGAAAAAGCAAAAAATTTCCATTTGACATTTCTGGAACAAATAATTTTCAGGGATGCCAGGCTAAACCTTTTCAATGCTACAATTTTTTTTCCTACTTGTTTTCAGCTGGAACTCTTTGCTTCACTTGACCTGAACTTGAAGGTCTTGACAGTCCATCTGCAATGGCTTTTTCCCAGAAAATACACTATTCACAAAAATAACTCATCCAGCTGAACCCAGGCAGAGGATTTTAGTCTCACTGGTTGGTTAGTGATTTGTAAACTGGCCAGCAGCCTGTAGCCTGGTAGCCAAGTTTTCAAATTGTTCTTTATTTCTCCTGAATGAACTTCTAGGAACTCCAGTGAGTAAGCAGGGCCCTATTTCATTAGGCAGCACACATCTATGTAAAGCCAAGGTCACCTGTGCTGCAAAGAGCACGTTTCTACCAGGTAGTGAAATCAGCTGGAACAAAAAGGTATTTGAGGGCTGCAAATAAACTAGAAGCTTCTGCTGAAAAGATAATTGAGAGAGAATGTGCCCTGTCCAAAGGCATTGAAAGCAACAAGAGCCTAAGAGTGAGAGACTGGGAGGTAACATGAGCTACATTTGAATGCTGGCTTGGGATTTTGTTCACAAATAACAGGTAGTAAGTTCTGGGGAGCTCCTGTGCAGCCCTCTAACAGGAATCTCCTACCTGACTTCAGGGTGGTGTTATTATTCTCCTCAACTTCCTCACTGGAAACTTGGTGCTGGTGATAGAAAAGATTCGATGTCAAAATGTGGCCAGTTAAATGACTTAAACTTTTACAGATTTTTTTCTGTTGTGTACCTGATGCAGAAAAGTCTGTATTGTTGGTCATGATGAGGAATTTCCAAGACGATTTTTTTGGGACAGGTTCAAGGGATGATGGTTTAAAAGTCTGGGCACTGGAGAGCCCAGCTGCTCCTTCAGGCCAGCCACACTGCACTCGCAGGTAGCACAAGCAGCAGCGACCCAGGCAGCTCACCTGGGCTGCCCAAGGCGCTGGGGGAAACCCACCTCTCACCCTCTGAGATGCCACCAAGCCGAGGCACTGCTGCAGTGCAGTCGTGTTGTGACAAAAACTCGTTTTTTTTTTCTGATGGAATAGAGATCCATGAGAAGGCTTCCATGGGGGTGCTGTTGGCCCCCAGGCAGGTTGGTGGGGAGAGCCCGGCTCTGCAGCGCACACGGGGAAGGAGCGGGCGGGCCTGTTCTGGCAGGCTGTGATGGGAGAGCGCTGGAAGCGCCTCAGCTGTGCCGCTCTCCTCGCCCGCCCGCGGGATCCCTGCCCGGCCTCCTCCTCCTCCAGCCACAGCTCCGGAGCAGGGAGAGGAGCCTGGCATGGCACAGCTCCCTGAAAGCACCATGTCCTGGGGACACCAGGCCCAGCCGGGCCAGGGAGGGATTGTCCCACTCTGCTCTGGGCTGGGGCAGCCTCACCTCGCATATTGAGTGAAATTTTGGGTGCCATAATGTAAGCAAGACATAAAGCCATTAGGCAGTGTCCAAAGGAGGGCACGAGCATGGTGAAGGGCCTTGAGGGGAAGCGTGTGAGGAGCAGCTGGGGACACTTGGTCTGTTCAGCTGGAGGAGACTGAGGGGAGACAGCGCAGTCACAGCTTCTCCTGAGGGGAAGAGGAGGGGCAGGCCCTGAGCTCTGCCCTCTGGCACCAGGGACAGGCCCGAGGGAATGGCTGGAGCTGGGTCAGGGGAGGGTCAGACTGGATATCAGGGAAATGTGGATGTCTTCCCCCTGAGGGTGTCAGGCACTGAACAGGCTCCCCAGGAATGGTCACGGCCCTGAGGCTGCCAGAGCTCCGGGAGCATTTGGACAATGCTCTCAGGGATGCACAGGGTGGGATTGTTGGGGTGTCTGTGCAGGGCTGGGAGCTGGACTCGATGGTCCCTATGGGACCCTCCCAGCTCAGGATGTTCTGTGATTCTTCTGGCCATGAGCAGGGGGACATTCCCCTTCCTCAGCCCTGCTCAGCTGCTGCTGAGCCCCAACTCCACAGTGGCTGCTGAAGGCGGGCACTGGAGAGGCAGCCCTGGGCATTGCTGTCCCACATCGGCACATGGATTGTCCTCTAAAGACAGGGAGCCCCCCCCGTCTAGCGAGGACAAGGCTCCTGGGACAAGGCCTGCCACTAAGGGTGGTTTCAGAGGTTGGAACATGGATCTGGGCTTTGAGGAAGCCGTGATTACCATGGCATGTCCTCCTCTGCCCTGCTGTGCTGTTGGTTTCCCCCCAGGCACTGTGTGAGAAAGTGAGCATGGATTTAATTGCTGTGGTGGCACAACATCCAAATGTTTTGAATACTTCTGTAGATTCCTCCTTGTTTGTGATGTGGTTAAGGCTTCTGGCAGCAAGGTGGGGAGCGTTTAATTTTGTGTCAGAGGAGAGAAATTGATATATCCACTGTGATAGATTGGTGCCTGCTTCTTGCTGGGGCCACCACTGCTGCCAGCAGTAGTAGGTGAGAGGGTGAGGGCTGGAGATGCAGGGGACCCCAGAGAACCCTTGATGAGGGGAACACAGCCTGTGGCAGCTGCAGCAGCTTGGTGGTGAAGGCTGCTGGGCTCAGCCCTTGGCAGGGGGCTGAAGGTGTACATGAGCAGCCAGCAAGGGCTTCTGCCCTGCTCTGCTCCACCTCATCACAATCATAGCTCTGGAATACAGATCTCACACGTATTTGATCCTGAACAAAACCTGATTTGGGTCAGCACACCAAATGCAATTTTCCTGGGGGATCCTGAGTAAAGAGCTGGAGCTAAATGTTGCCTCTCTGACCTCACCCCCAACTGGACACACACAGCCAGTGCAGCACTTCCCCTTGTGGCCCCTGGCAGCCCACAGCCCCATGCACTGGAATTACTGACTCCAGTTGGACCCCTCAAGAATGCAGTCCCAGCCCTGCAGTTCAGCTGCTGCTAACTGGAACTCCTGTGAAGTCCTGCTGTGTTGTGGACAGGGCAGTAGTGGGATCAGGCATGCAGGACAGGTCTGAGCACTAACCAGCATTAAAATGTGATCTGCATGAAACAGGATGAAGCAACTGTTTGAAATATTTGCTGCAATTTCTTGTGTAGGATTATGCATTGTGCTTTTCTTTGGCCTGGACATCCCAAGACACAGCTGAGATTGAAGCACCTCTTCAAGATGAGGATGTTGCTTTGGACAGGCACTGCCTGCACCTGCCTGAATGTCTAGGTATGAACCATGACTTACTGCTCTCAGTCTGTCTGGTAAGTGCCAAGCACTGATCTTAGCTGGGCTCTCATGCTGATGATGGCGGCTGAGTTGGTGCATGTAATGTTGGTAATGGATGTTCCAGTTCCCATCTAGGGTCAGGTATTTAATGTCCATCTGGTTTCAGTCATGCTGTGCCAGTTTATCACACTGAGCTATGGTCCCCTGCTTCCTGGGAAGGTCCTTTGGGGAACAACACACCTGGCAGAAGCAGAAGTAGCTGCGGATCTAAGCTGTATTTTCTGCAATCATTCTGTGGTGAGTGCATACAGCTGTAACTTTCAGAAAGCTCTTTCTCCTTTGTCTTCTTGATGGAATGGACAGACCCCAAGCATCCTATGAGATCAGTTCTGCCTCTCTGGCTGTAGCTATCCCACTAAGTTCCTCACCTTATCAGCTGAACTGTCTCCCTAAAAATGAATCCATATAGGAGGTGGGATTTTGTTTGGCTTGGCTTTAAAGAAGAAAAATGTGTGTGCATTTTACATATAAGCTAAGGGCTCACACAAGGAAGAAGTTTTTTAATTGTTCCTGATGCAATGTGTTTGGCAGTGAGAAAAAAAATGTGGGTGGGGAATACAACACCTACTGCAATTATCCTTGCCTCCTTGTAGGGGGAGGGAAGAGAACGAAAGCAATTTGTCTTTGGCGGGCATTTGTGCTTTCCTGTAGAGCTCTGAAGTTGTTGATTATCAATGCATGCAAAGATCTACACACCTAGTGTCATACTTGTATAAAGATGTAAAAAAAATCAAAACAGCTTGCAGAGTTAAATTAATTAATGACTCCTCACATGATGCTAAATGACAAAACTGAACACCCAAAATCCCCTCAGTGTCTTTCTTGGACTTTGCCAGGCAGTAAAGGACTGGAAAGGTTCAAGGTGAGGGGAAATGTCTGAGGGGCAATCGGGGACATTAGGAAAGTACCTGCTGCCTCTGTGAACAGAGCAACACCCACCTATCTTGCAACACCCATCATCTTTCCCCAGCCATCTTCACTGAGGCTGCGAAGATCAAAATACTGGTGGGAGCTGGCAAGCGAATATCCTGGGGATTTCAGAGCCTGGGAATTTCAACAATCTTGTGTGGAGGTGGTTACTCCTGTGGCCAACTCCTCATGAAAGACGAGAGGGTGCTGGAAGTGTGTGTCACACTGCCAAGGAAGCAGCCAGCAGACTATGCTGTGTTTTGGATAATCAGATATAACATGTACTGAAGTGAACTTTCTCTCCAGTGGATTTTTATCTTGGGAAGGACGGGGTTTCTCTCTGTGGGTGGTCTTGACACGGGAGGCCACCTGTGGTAGACAAGAGTATTATTTGAAGATACATTGTTCTCCCGGATGAATAAAGGGCCAGCACCAAAGACAGCAGGGTCTGGCTCTGGGATCCTGGGCATCCTGTGTCAACCACAGAAGTGCTACTTGTCTTCCATGTTCCTCTAGCCCACTCTCATTCCTCTGCCCAGCCATGAACCAACCAACAAAAGAGCTACAGACTCTTGAAATAAAACTCTTGGGTCAGATGCTGCACAGAGTAGTTGGGGAGGTCATAACTGGAAGGTAGAAAATAAGTGGTGGGGGCTGCAGCTGAAAGCCTCAGAGAGCTGTGCTCATACGAGCGCAGATAGCAGGACAGCCACGCTGTTTGGCAGTGTGCAAAGACTGTGCCGTGCCCCAGGAATTCAGTTTTCCAGCCTGGTTCGCTCAAAAGTGAAAATACTTGTGGGTGTGTTGGGCTGGGTCAGATGTCAGAAATCAAAAAAGGAATGGCAGCATGGAGCACCATGGGAAGCACATGGCCACGGAGAGCTGATCCAAGTGGGATCCAGCTGGGCTGTGGTTTCCCACTCCTCTCCCCACTTTGGGATGCCTTTTCCCACTATCCATCTTACAGCAGCACTGCTGCTTGTGTGGTTGGGCAGTGAGTCAGATTGAGGAGCTGAAAACCAGCTGCTTCCTTCTGTGCAGGTAATTTTCACCAGGTCAGTGTGCATAGCTGCTGCCAAAGGGCTGGTGCTGGCACCATGAGGGGTGTGGGAGTATGTGGGAGGACCTGGGTGTACCAGACTAACATCTGAGGCTGCAGAGAGAGTATTGGCAATTAGGGAGAGGCAGGTTGTGTTGGCTGCTCCTGAGGATGTGTAACAGGAGCAGAAAGAACTGGGGAGCTGGTTCTTTACTCTGTTTTTGTCCTTTTTTCCCCTTGTTAGTCTCAGGTGGAGCTGTGTTTTCTTCTGCTTTCTGCAGGTGCTCCTGGAAGCAGTGTATTTTCTCCTGCTGCTTTGTAACAACTACTCACAATTGCCCCTGGGCTGACACCTCTTCTTTCCCATACAGGCACATCCATTCCTGTGAATGGATGGATTGACCAATATGTTCTCAATTTGGTTACACATTAAGACACTGTCAATTTTCACAGAGGCAAAAGGCAGCTGACAAACTCAGAGACAGTTCCTGTGTCCATGGTGTCCTGGTTTAGGGCAAATTTGGGAGAAAACCTCCAAATGGGGTCCCTCCAGAAACCAAATTCAAGTGGCTCCTCTCCCAACTGGTTCAGGAAAAGACTTCCTTGGAGAAAAGCGGAGAAAACTGTTTATTTAATAAGCAAAGTATCCACAAGCAGAAAGAAAAAAAGAGTACTGTTGAACAATAAAGCCTCTTGCTGTTCAAAGAGATGGCCAATCCAGGAAGTCCTTGCTGTGGGGTGCAGCTCGGCTCGCTCGGTCTCCTGTCAGTCTCTCTGGTGCTGCAAAGTGCTGAGGCTCAGGCCCTGGTGGGCCACAGGAGTGTGAGCTCCTGGTGTTTGTCTGGGTTTTCAGTCCAGAGCAGGTTTGAACAGATCCAAGAAAAAGGAAAAAAAAAAAACAAACCAGCCAGGGAACTTCCCTGTCTCAGCTAGCTAAAAACTTAACTAAAAGCAAAGGAGAGCTCTGTCCCGCTGTCTGTCCGTGCTGTTTCTGAACACAAACTGCAGCTTTTTCTTTACCCTCTTTGGTCTCAGAACCAGTCTTAGAGATACAGAACATAATATCCAGCATAAACAAAACAGTCAACTGGGAATACAAGCATCATAAAGCCACCCCAGGATACATGGCCTGTGATTTTTATTAAATTTTGTTTTGTTTCAGCATCCATAAGATTTAAATTACAAGGAAATTGTTTGCCTGGTTGGTCACATTGTTACTACAGCTCTTAGTCAGGAGCAGATGTCACCTCTGAGATGTGCCCACTCCTGTCAAAGCTGGGTTTAGGGAGAGACTCAGTTATAGCACTGAGAATTTTTCATGTGGCTTCCCAGTGATGCTGGCAACACTGCAGTGAAACAGGAGATCAAAAGAGCAAAAGACAACAGGACATTTATTTTGTGGATTGGAAGTCGCTCACTCATTGCATACAGACCACATGTGGCTGTGACCCACAGGAGGCATCTGTCTTACATAAAAAGAATCAAGGTGGAAGAAGTAGAAGTGAACTAGATGCTTGTTTTCTGATTAGGACTGCCTGAATGGCTCTTGAAGAGGTGAATGAATTGATTTTTCCCCTTTGCTTTTCTGGCAGTAAGCCTTAGGATCTAATAAGCTCATTACAAATAGCCTTGTCCCCATTGCTAACAGGTGAAGAAGAGCAGAATTTCTCTTCCTTGCCCTCACCCTTGCCTGTGCCCTCTGCAGCAGCAGATACAGCTGTTCAGCAAAAGCCTCACAACACTTTTTTTTTCCCCAAAAATTACTTCCCAACCCAAGATACAAGGCTTGGTTGACATTTTTTTGGAGGAAGGATGAAAGAGGACCGAGCTGAAACACTGCCTTCTTTTGTAAACAAAAGTTGGGAGAAAACTAGTTATTTTGAATTTAAAGAAGATGTTTTCATTTTCTTTACAACAAATAATTTCCCGAAAGACTTATGGCTGAATGAAAAATGTTTCCTTCTTTGTGAAATTCTCTTGGATAACCATTCACCCTTTTGCAATTGCCTCTCACACCCACAGCTGTGTTCTGTTGCTGGCTTTTCAGCAGGACAGAGTCTCTCTCTCTGCCCCTTCCCATGCAAAATCCATGAGTTTTGTTGACTTCAATGAAAACTGTAGGTTAAGTCCTTTAGGAAGTTGGACCATAGGTTCTTAAGTCTTGAGGTGGACTTGGCTTGTTTTTATGAAGTGGGTCCTTTGTTTTGTACAACAGCCTTTTGCTGTGAAATTGTTTCTTTTGAAACTCTTCCAGTTGGAAATACATGACTTGACAATCCTGGATGCCTCAGTCCTTGAAAGGCCTAAGGTCTGAGGCTGATTTTGTGCTGTCAGTTCATCTGTGTTGGGATCTGATGGATGTCAGCACTGAATACAGGTCTCTGCAAAGTACCATCAAAACAAATTGTTGTGGTTTTCACTCCAGGGTGGAAATTGACTTGGTTGAGAAGGTTGCTGCAAGGGTTAAGTTTTGCTTTTGTAGTAAACCCTCAATTTTTCCTGGGTAGGATATTTTTTGTGGATGCTGCTCCCTCTATGTTGCACAGATTTTATACAATTTCCAAAATTCCTAATTTCCATTGGCTTTAGCAGAGCAAAGGTGTCACTTCATGCATGAAATTGTTACTGTGGGATGGCAGCTCTCTCTGGCCCATTTTCCTCCCAACATTTCTGTGAAATGTTGAGGAAATTTCAGTGATGGGTCAGATTATGTGAATTAGCTACTTGGTGAAGTCCTGTCCATGTGAAATTTGTCTGCCCGTTAATTTTTCTTGCTTGCTGATTCCACGCAAATTTTAGGAGTGATCTGGGATGTTAGTTGGGGAGGAACAATCTGAGAGGCAGCATGTTCCAAAGAGCATTCACCAGCACTAAGAATATTTTGAAAAAGAAATAAAGACACAGTGACCCTCTTTTTCTAACGTGTTTGCTACTGTATTTGCAGGCAATCTCCCCAGGGTCATTCCCAAATGGAAAGGGAACCTCCCACCCTAGCTGGGGAGTTGGAAGAAGCATGATTGTTGGGTTACCTGGGCTCTCATGGGACCAGAAAGATGCCTCAATGTGTGTTCCTCCCTTTCCCCATTCTGTTTCATATCAGCCACTTCCCCAGAGACTGATGTGCTCTCTGGAGCCTTTCCTGCAGGAAAGGGCTGGTCAGCACCCCAAGAAACAAGTGTGGATGTGTCCTGCAGCTCTCTGGGCCAGGAGTAGCTCCTCTAGGAAGCCACTAAGGAACTTCACTTCCTCTCTTGCTTACTTATCTGGAACAAAGAGTAAGGATTGCATTGATTGCAGTCAGTAAGGATCTCCATGTACATGTGGGAATACCGTGGTTTACAGAAGTTAGAGAAGAAATGGTTGGAAGCAGAATTAAGATGGAGTTAAATGGAAAGAAAGGGATACATTTTAAGGCAGGAGATGACCTTTGGTACAGAGGAGGTGGGGTCTTCATTCTGCAGGGCTTTGAATAGAGACCTGCTCAGATCCTGCAAGCATACGTTGGCCAAGTATAAGTTACTGACCTTTGCCCTTCCCTTGGTGGAAACTCCCAGCTTTTCTTGTCATGATCATCCAAACTGACTCTTTGCTTGCCTCAGCTTTCATGCCGCCTCTGCTTCTTTTCCTCACTTCCTTCTGACGGGTCATGCACTCACATCTTTCCAGAGTCTAGTGGAAAAAATACCTGCTTTGTTTGAGCTGTCTTCAGTTCCTTCCCTTCACCTTGTCAAACACCAGGAAGGGCTGAGTTGGAAACTTTGTCCATTTAGCAGAACTTGGCTTCAAGTCAACAACCCCAGGCTAACAATATTTATCAGGCAGTAGGAGATCAATTCTAATTCCTGAAAAGTAATCATTCTTCCTGTTGTGGCTGTTCTCCAGCACTTTGAGATACTGGGAAACTTTTTGCAGAGGTGTTTGCAGGAGGCAGAGAGACTGATGTGTCTCTGCAGGTTTGATCATATCAGCCATAACTACCTCTACTGTCTTAAGGGAGGGTGCTGTGTTTTCCTTTTATTCCCCTAGATGTTGGTTGTAGTTTGTGACAGCAGCTCAGAGCAGTCACACAAAGAGGTCTGGTTTTAAATGCACATCTCAGCCTGGTTCCTGTGCTGGCACTGAAGGCAGTGATGCACTTGCTTTTGTTGACAAATGGACAGCGCTGAAGTGAACAGGTATACTGCTCCAATTCTCTGTAGCAATTGCCAGTTTATTTCTTTCCCATTTGTACGTTTAGCCTGCCCCAGTCTGCCAAGAATCACAAGAAACAGGTGTGTCCTGCAGAGTGACAACCTAAGCCTTACCCTTCAGAGGACATCTAGTAAGGAGTGGAGAGACAGTAAGTAGACAGGTTGCCCAAGTTATGATGACTAACCCTGGAAGATGGTCATTAAGCACTGTTAGCCCTGTCCTTTTGAGCAAATGAGGGCTGTTACAGGAGGGATACAATAGTACTGCCACAGAGGAGGAGGAAAAAAGCTATTTCGTTCACTGGTGACATTGGAACTGTTGGACCCAGCTCAGGCTGAGCTGGTTGCTGAGCATCCACACCCCATTCTCCTTTTTTCAAGGCAACAAGGTGAGGAAAGAGCAGACTGGAGGGATACGTGGGAAGACAGGCTCTTGCCCCTCTTCTTCTGCTCTGGCTTCAAAATGACAGAAAACTATCCAGCTGATTGGGGAAAGCAGGTAGAAACACACAGAATGAAGAAACTGATGTGATTTTGTTCACCATTGGCACAGTCCAGTCTTACATATTGTGCTGGAGTTCTGGCTGCCCTGGCATTGATTTCTTGGCACCTCACGTCCTTGCTTATTTTGGAAGTGTGTCCTGGGAAGTTCATCCTCACCTGGTTCTCTGCTGTGCTCTAAGGAGCTGCTCAGCGGGGTGAAAGCCTGAACTAGGCTGCAAACCTCCCTTTCCTCCCTCTGCAGCCTCCCCCTTGCTGGGAATGGCAGGATGGAACTATGCAGTGGGACATTTCTTCTGAAGCAGTTCATGAAGTTGCACCTTTCTCCCATCAGGTGGACATAATTTAGCTCAGCTTCCAGTTCTGCATGATGAGAAGGCTGCAGCAGAACTGAGCAAGGTGTGCCTGGGGTGAACTCAATGGAACCAGCAGATCCCTGGGTGCATGGGAATCCAGTATGGATAGACCTGACACGCAATAGATCCAGCTGTTCCTTTGCTGTTGGAACACTTACACACCAACTATTTCTTTCAGGTGGTTAATGATGCACATTTGGTTTTGGTCTTCACGCTGTGGCAGTGCATCCTGTCTCTCCTCACCTTTCCTAAGTGGCTCTTTCTGCGTTGCTTTGGAAGCTGCTTGGGTTTCAGACTGAGGTCAGCATATACTGTTTGCTTGTGCCTCAGAGGTGGCGTCACATCTGGGAGAAGTGAAAACCTTTCTTCTTACATAATTAAAAAATGTTGCTATCAGCAGCCTCTGTAAGTCGTCAGGGTGTGTGGACAGCCACTGAGGTCTTCATTGACACTCTTGCAAAATCTCTCCTGGCCAGTGCTGGGGAGCCAAATGGAGGAACCGTGCACCACCATGCTTGTGGCAGCTGTAGTCTGCAAACCTCTTCATTGTCCATGCTCCCTGTGCTGGTGTTGGCCTGGGAGCTTTGGGTGCAGCTCAGTCAGTTTTGAAAATGCGAAGGAAGATATACTGGACATGCACTGCTACGCCTCTTCTGTCCCAAAGTCTCCAAAGGATGTTCTCTGGTCTCAAGACTAGTTCTTCAGCTGAGACTAATCCTCACTGGAGCAATAGCCAAAACCACTGAGAACCTCTTCCACTATGCCTTCAACCTGCAACACTTGCTATTGTTCAGAGTGCAAAGGAAAGCTGTGCCAAGGTGTAGGATTCACGTATTTCCTCTTCTAAAAGTAAAGGAAAATGGCCTTAAGGGACTGAATTGTGGAGGAACACACCTTGTTTCCTTCTTGCTTGATGTCTTGGCTCAGAAAGGGGTTTGCTTACTGCTTACTCTTTGCCTTTGTGTTTTAAAAACGAGTGAAACAAAAACAAACAAACAAATAAATATTGAGCAAGGAGCAGCTAAGTGCTCCTAGCTCACACAGCAGCCATGGTAATCCTGAGCTGTGGATGGGATCCAAACATTTTAACCTGCCATGAAGACATGGATCTGTTGAACAAGACCAGAGGAGGGCCACAAAGATGAGCATCATTCCTAAGAGGACAGGATGACAGGGTGGGGTTGTTCAGCCTGGAAGAGGTTTCAGGAAGACCTTAAAAAGTCTTGATGTATTTGAAGGAAGCCTACATGAAAGTTGAAGAGGGACTTTTTACAAGGACATGGAGGTGATAGGATGAGCTGGAATGACTTTAAGCAGAAATAGAGTAGGTTTTTATTAGATGTAAGGAAGAAGTTCTCCCCTGTGAGGATGGCAAGACCCTGGCACAGTATGCCTGGAGAAGCTGTGGCTGCCCCTTCCCTGGAAGTGTTCAATGCCAGGGTGGACAGAGCTTGGAGCAGTCTGGGATAGTGGAGAATGTTTGTCAATGGTGGAGGTGGAATGAGATGAGCTTTAAGGTCCCAACTCAAACCCTTCTGTGATTCTTTGAGGTGCTCCCACCAGAGAGCACTGGCTGTGGGCTGTGTGCTGCTGACAGGATGTGTGCCATGGCCATGGCATTTGGTGGCATCTCTCGAGCACGGATGTGTTTGGTGTGGCTTTTGGTGGCACCTCTGGAGCAGGTTCAGAAACCCTCCAGATGCCTCATGCTGTCAAAAGCAGCAGGAGCCCCACCATGCAGGAGACAGGGACAGCGAGGAACAGTTTGCTCTCCCCTAACCTCCTGGTTAGGGATGACCACTTGAAAATACAGTCCTGCTATGCTGGAAGAGAGTGCCTAGGTTTCTAGACTGGTTTGCAAACATGAATATTCTTCAAAACTTCTTGCTCTTAGAGTCTTTGATCTGGCCTTTTTAGCAGGCTAAAAAAAGATGCATCACAGCAACTCATGTTTTGTTTCTCTTTTTTCTTCTATAGAGGTCCACTCCAAGAGAAGGAAGGAGAACCACGTACACACATCCAGTCATTAGAAGAGTACTTGGCTCATCTCTCAGGACAAAGAGCAAAGTAAGTATTTCAAGGGGCAGCCTTAACTTTTCTGAGCAACACTTCCCAGGGAAGATCAAGGCACTCATACATGTTTCGGAAGAGGGAGCCTGCAAGTTTCATTCCCTGACTGAAAGCAACTGCTATGTGCTATGTACTCTTAGGTACCATGGCTATTAAAAATAAATGACCTTGTAGCAATGATTGCACCAACAAATCTGGCATTCCTGCTTTTATATTAAATTTTTTTATTGAGATGATGTAATTACAAGCATTTTAAAAATTATTTGCAACTCACTGGCCCTGAGAATAGGCTTGTTTTTGTTCTGTTACATTCATTTGATTCAGTCCCTTAGCCCCACACCTTAAAAAAACAAAAGCCATCATTAATAAAAACACTAGAATTTTATTTAAAAAAAAAAAGACCTCAAACTCTGGATTCGCGTACAGTTGCAGTCTGACAAAAAAGATCTGGAGAATGCATATGTGGATTTTGAAATCTGGGGAGGATAGCAGAAACTTAGTGTTCACAGAAAGGGCCCCAGTAGTGTTCTCAGGATGGAGGGATAGTCAACAGGTTTCAAACTTAAATCAAGAAAATATTCTGCTGTGGAACTGCAGCATGTCCTACCTGACTGGTCTGTGGCTTGTTGAGGCTTGTAGCAAGCTGATGACAATGAAGGTCCTACTTAACCTTTTCTTAACCACTTAACCACTCAGAACCTTAGCTAGGTGCTGAGGTTGGCAAGGATCTCTGATCATCTGGTCAAACCCCCTCTGGTCAGGCAGGGCCAGCCAGGCCCAGCTGCCCAGGACCATGTCCAGGTGACTTTTGTGTATCTCCAAGGATGAAACGCTTTCTCCCTTTCCCACTTGCTCTAGTGGCAAAGGCAAAAAGTTTGGCTGTTTTGCTGCTGGCAAATTAGACACTGGGAAATCAGAAGCTGGAGGAGGGGAGGAAGGCAGGTGTCAGTGTTGGGGGAAAGACAGTGTTACCTTTACTAGCCCTGGCAGGCAGTAATGCATTCCTACAGCTCAAGCTGTTAATGCTGTCTTTGCACTCTCATGGATCTGCCAGTGGATATGAGGTCAATAGGAATCTCCCTCCTGCAGCAGCTCTAGCCTGCCACTACTTTTTTTAGTCATACCTGATAAACTCACTTCAAGTCCCCAAGAGCAGTTCAAATCCTACAGTTCCCACAACAGGCCCCAGGCCCCTGCAGTTCTGGCAGCTCCATTCCCTTTGGCACCAGGAGACCTGGCAGGAGACAGGAACGGCCTCTGTGAGAACTCCTTCTCTGTGGTTGTGCTGATGTTGTCTTAAGATGTCCTTTATGTGTGAAGTGGGAAGGGTTTCCAACAGCCACAAACATTTTTTCCCCCTTCTGACTTAGATTCTGCAAGTGGAAGTGCTTGCATTTCTTTGTAAAAGTGAACAATTCCACTATAATGCTTCCCTACAGGACAACACATATGATTTTCCCGTCTTACCCAGTGCAGAGAATGAACTTAGTTTCGTAGATAATGGTGAGGAAATGGGTGGATTGTCTCAGGTTCTCTGTATTTTGCAGTGTGCATCGTGGCCATGACAAAAAGCTGTGACTCATCGGAGCACATTATACAGAAAGTCCCTATTAGCTTTTTTTTTTGTCCCTGACAATCTTATTACAGCAGGTGAAAGAAAATAATGGAGTTATGCAGTTGTCTAGACCACAGCAAAGAGAATGAATCATCCTCTGCAAGAACTTGGCTTCTTTCTACCACTGGACAGCCAAGGATACAGCTAGAGCCTTATTTTTACATTGGTACTTCTGATCACACTCCATCTGTCAAATTCACCACTTCACTCCAGCTCCTGAGACCTGGCTGCAACTTAGGGCTCTTAAGGAACATGACAGAGTAACGCCTTGGGCCCTTGGTCTCAAGGGACCTTAGGTTGCAGATCTGTGACTACTGAAGTCCCACAGTGTCTCCCAATCTGTTTCCCAATGCCTCATGAGCTCCAAGGACTTCAGAGTCATGACAGAGACAGGTGACACATTGCTGAAAACCATTCCCCTGTCCATTATTTTGAAGCAGAACAGATCAAGTATGTGCTGTGCTGGGACTTGTAACTTACTGATTGTAATTTTATAGAAAAACATGGCTGGGAAAAGCTCAGGGAGAAATGTACACCTGTCATTACTCATCAGATATTGGCTCAGAAAAATCCCTCCTTGTTGTACGATGCTTTCTACACCCTTAACAAAGCTGTTCCTTCTATGATCTGTGACTCAGTGTTTAGTCTTTGGTGAGATTGGCTTATCTCTGTTCAAACACAGGGGACACTGTTCATTGCCCAGTGCCATTTTTTCCTGGATAGATTAGCCCTCTTGTTAAAATACATGGAAAGATCAAATGTTGTGTTGCATTAATAGCTGATAAAAGCTCTATCATGAGAATGTACCTTGTTTTTTGCTTGAAATGGATTAGATTAGCCTTTTGATTTTTTTCCAGATCTAGTTTCTTTTCTGTTTCCATTAAAGAGGCTTTCTGCTCTTAATGCACTGCTGTGGATGTGCTTTCTTTCAGGCACCATGTGATTCTTGCAGTTTTCCTATACACCTTCTCCCTCTGCAAGCATCATTTCTGCTGCTAGATCTTCCTTCCATTCAAAGGACTACTGCTGATGGATTACTGGACATAACTATAACGTGGTGACCCAAGCTGTGAAATGAAACAGGCCAGCAGTTTCTCTTGTTTGGGCATCAAGGACTGCTGAGCCTTCTGTGACCAAACTAGGCATAGCTCTTTGCCTCATGCCAAGCACTCTCAGTGCAGCAAACCAAACTGAGGCACCCTGCAACCAGAGCAAAAACTCAAACCAAGAAAGCAACACAGCTGTAGGGTTTGTTCCTCTCTTGTCTTAAATCATGTTAAAAACAGGCACGCTGGGACAAGCTTCCTTGATGGCAGAGCTGTAGGATGGGGGAGGGCAGTGGGAGGCATAAAAAGAAAAACAAATCCCAAAACAAAGCCAAAATCAATTACAAGATATAAGTATAGCTATTTGGTCTCTAGTTCTCTAACATCAGCTTTTAGAGTGGTGAATCATCTACCTCTCTAGCAGCACAAAATGATCCTGGAGGCTTCTGAGTAATGCAAACCATGTGATGAGTCCCTTTGCTTTCTCCCTGTGATGTAAGGAACAGTCCTTCACCTTTCACCCCAAAACTGCTAGCAGGTATGAGAAACACCCCTTCTTTCTGTAATTACAGATGCCTCAAGTCTTCCCTTTTTATAGAAAACTCTGATCTGAAATTCACAACTGTGAACATACTGGGGGGATTACATATATATTTATATATATATATGGAACTTTTAGATATATATACACACATATATATATTTGTCCCCACTCTCCCTTCCCCCTGCTCCATGCTATCACTTCTTTGCTAGAAGGAGGGAAAATGTTAACTGATAGTCACTTGCAGAGGCTTGTCACATTTATTTTTCTCCTCTCTGGAGCACTTAGGTGATTGGTTTTGGTCCATATTCCAGCAGTTAACAGCCATTCGAAGTACTCTTTGGGAGCCCAAGCTATGCTGGGATGACAGCCCAGCCTACATGTGAAGGGTGTCTCCTCTTCATTTGACAGATATGTGTGAGAAATTCTTTTGGTAGCTTCAACACATTTCCCAGTGGCAGCACATATAAATTGATCCAAGCAAACTGGAAGCCTTGAGCAAATCCCTTCTGTGTTGCTATTGTTTATGCGGTGTTGTGTCATGAGACTTGCACAGAAAATAAGAGCACTCTATTTCCATAGGAAAGCCTTCCGAAAACAAAAAACCAAAAAAGAAGAAGCATAATCTGATGTCTTGTCCTATGTGAGATAAGGAAAGTCAAACTGCATGTTTATTAGGGAAAAAAAATGACAAAAAACCCCCAAAACTGAAACAAACCAAAAAGAAAGAAAAAACTCAAGGGAGACTTTGTAGGAACAGTGAAGTAGTGCATAAGTCCAGGCTTTTTCCCCTTTGCTTTCCTGCCAGCACCACTTCTGCCTGTTAGTTTGTTTTGTTAAGGTGCTTCAGGTCCTGCGTGGTCTTCAAGCTAAGCGGCGACCTCAAGTACTGCTCCTGTGTTGTTGCTTCCCCTCTCAAACCATGCTGACCATCAGGCAGATGTTTCTCCCCTGGACCCACAGAGGGGGTGCACCTGTTTTCCTTCAGCACTCATCTTCTTGGTATATTTGTTCATCCAGTTCCTGGGATTCAAGGTGCTCGAGGCGGTCTGTCCGGCCACTCATGATCTCATCTGGGGTCTTCATGAACCTGCAAAACAGAGACACAAGTGCATTTCTCAGGGGTCTCAGCCTTTATCTGCCTCAAGTTGTTGAGACCCCTGAGCTCTACAGCTCTCAAGATAATCTTTGCTGTGTTGTCCCAAAGCCTTTGTATTTCCCAACTTCTCTCCAGGTGTCCTCCCTCCTCCATACCTTGAAAGGAAGCAAAAAAATCACCAGCATTTACCTCGGCTTCTTGAAAGCCCAAATCTGAACCAAACCCCATAGTTTTTTCCAAAGAATGATATTTATTTCTTCTCCCTCATATTGTTTGTTGTTGTCATGTCAGATGACAGCTTGGCCTAGGTACACTCATGTGTGGTGTCTGGTGACAGAGACATGAAAGGTCTTGATGATCAGCATATCTTAAAGCACAACCCTTGCAAGGTGTGGGGCACAGGGCTACTGGATGTGCAGGCCTGCATGTAGGTGAGAAGAACATGAAACACTAAAGGAACAGAGGGGGAAAAAGCCAAGGTCCAATCCAGAACAAACTCCAGGAAACAGAAAAAGCCCTGAAGGAAAAAGGTTTAGGGCTAGGGAACTGTAAGCAAAGACAGTTTCTTCCGGTGTGCTTGTAGCAACTGTGACTGCAGTTAGGCAGCATCCTCTGTAATGAATGCCATGGCTCCCAGCACCAGTGTCTCAAGGCAGTAAGTCTGCAGGGTTCTGGAGACAGAAACTGCCTCTGGGGAGGCATGGCAGCAGCAGGAAACAAGAAAGAACATCCACCAGCCTGCAGTTTAATTCTGCAGTCTTGGTTTTTGCCAGGATACTTTTGTGTATTACTGCACAGAGGTAGCACGGAAAGGCTCTGCTTTTTCCTTTTCAATTTAATGGCGTAGGAAGAGAGAGTGGCACAGGAAGGATGAAATCCTGGTTTCAACATAAATCAGTTTCCCAACACCCAAGAACTTCTGGAGAAATTAGGATGAAAGATGTTTTATGCTGGAAGTGGTACAAAATTTCACAGTCTTTCATTAACAACATACTGGTTAACATGCAGCAGTATGAAATGCATTTATCATAAGAGCTGCTTTTACTTCAGCTTGATGATATGTTCAGTATCCTTTTTCCCAGTGAAAACAAAAACAACCAACAACTATCACTGACTCAGAATGCTCACTGCTAGAGCCTCTCAGCAAATACACAGCATAGCCTGGAACTAACCTTTTGCCATCCCTTCTAATTTTGGAAATCATGTGCATATATGCATTTAGGGAAAGAAAAAAAAAAAACAAAAAAGAGGGCTATGACTCACTGCTGTGTCACTGCTGCAAAAATGCTGCTGCTACAAACGGTGTTATGGTGGTGAAAACCTCATATGCAGGAGTGGTGAATCAGTGCCTGGCTACACACTGAAAACACACCAAAGCCCAGAGCCAGACTGTGCCCTGATTTAAACCCTATGACTGTCTTGTTGATCTTGCATGAGGATGAAATCAAAACACAGAGTAGTCCCACTGCCCTCCTCCTCTCCATGTGGGGCACGGGCCGATGCGAGCTGCTGTGCAGGATTTTGGGTATTACTGCTGGTCTGTGCTTTAAGTCACATCAAGGAAACCACAGTATGGGTATTTCTAATAGTATTTGATTACATTAACAACCAACCACCCAACCCAGAACTGCACAAAAATTAAGAAATACTGTCTGTGACCTATTTTGCTGCAGAAGACACCGAGCCAACCTATTAGAAATCCTCTTCTTACTCCATCTTACTTAAAGCTCCATAGAGATTATCTGCAGATGACAATTGCCTGCACGTTAAAAGTCACATTTCCTATTATTTCTGTGCTTGCGAGGAATAGCCAAGAAAGGCACATTAATTACTTGATTTTTTGCAGCTGTTCTTTTTCTCTTCAGATATAAATAGGTCTAAGAAAACAACATCAAAAAGTTTTTATTGGGAATTGTGCAAAGAAATGTTTTCCTTGGTTTTTTTTCCCAGTTTCCAAAGGAAATGAAGTTTATATAGCTCAAGTTTTACGCTCTCTGGTGACCTTTGAATTTGTTGGTCAATTTAGCCAATTCTTACAGAGGAACTGAGGTCTCCAAGGGCATTAAGTTACAATAGTTTTGAGAAAATAGGCAGCCTGGTTGAGAAGAGATGGACTCCTTCTTTTGTGTATGTCCCCACAGAAGGAAAAGCTTCAAGAGAAGCACATTCAGTATTCAGCATCAGGAATCCCGCAAGGCAAAGCAGTCTTTACACAAGAACATGGAGATACAGGTACCTCTGGTACTGATGGAGCAACCTTGTTTTAACTTTCCACCAGAAAAAAAGTTGCCGTCAAGCACTTGATTTTGCCTGTGACCGCTAGCTTCCTTCACTCTCCTTCCTGCATCTATGTTTCCTTCTAAGCCACAGCACCCTTTTCAGCTGAAGATAGTTTGAGTGCTAATGCAGTTCTGTTAACTATTTAAGAAAATAAATTCCAAGACTGCCTTCCTATTGTTATCATTTCCAAGCACACTGCTAGATCCAGGCCACTGAGAACAAAGCAGTCTTTGGTCTGAGCTCAGTGCTCTGAGGGTCAGGTGTGCACTAGGATTTGCTGGTGTTGTCTGAAGAGAACTGGAGTGCTCTCACCTCGTGCCATCTGCACTCAAGTTTGTACAACTAGCTCTCTGCTTTAATGCTGTTTCAGGCACTATTTCCTGAATTCTTGGTTGTATCATCCAATCTAATCCATTGGGTTTTATGAACAGCTCTTGCAGCTGCCTCTCTTCCTTGAAGGCAGCACCAAAGATGGGTCATCAAGTGCTTCTCTTCTGCGATGCCCTTGATGAAATGCCTGATCCCTGCTCAGCTTTAACTGGGAGCTGTGTTTGATAAGTCCATTTGGAGTAGGTTTTCCAGCAGTTTGGCTGAATCATTTCTCTAAGGTCTTAAGCAATGGCACAGCCTGCACGAAGTAGTGAAAAGACTTCTATTGATTCCACTTACCATTGAGACAGGCTTGTGTTTTTGCAAATTTGTGTGGCTGCCTTGAAAGCTGGGAAGTACTGCTCTAGACAGCTTTTACAAATGTATGGCCATCTTCACTTATAACTATGGCAATGAGGTATCCCACACACAATTCCATCCTCAAAAACTAATTGTCCACAGAAATAAATGGCAAAGAAAGAAAATTACCTGAACAAAAGCCTTTGTCCTGGCTCCTTCCGGATAATATTTAGTTTGTAGTAGTGGCGTAGGGCTCTGGACATTTTCTCGTAAGTCATATTTGTTCTGTTCTGTTTTTTTCAAAAGAAAAAAGGAAAAAAAAGTGGTGAGATGATTCATTAAAACCTTTCTAAGCCCCAAAATGAACTGCAGAACTATCACAGCTACCTAAAGTAAGCAAGACAGTTGAAGAAATTACATGTACCATTTCTTGCTGTTTGCAGGCCCGTTCTGCACCCACAGCCCTCATCACCAAAGTTTAGTGGGTCTGTTTCAACCCAGGGCAATTTAAGCAAGGAGTCTAACAAAAATTCCAAGCAAGGCTTTTCTACAGTTTCTTGGAACAAAGTTAACAAAAGACTTAATTAACTACAAAAGGAGAAATTAGGTGGAGGGAGATGCTCATGCCAAGTGGGATGTGACAGGCCTGTTCTTAAAGAAAACACCTTTTGAAAAGCCTGTGAGTGGTGGCTAATATGCTGAATCTGTCAGCAATCCCTGCCTGGAGCACTGTTCCTCTGGGATTCCCCTACATTAACTAGTTAATGCTCACAGAGCACTGTTTCGCCTCTTGTTACACCGGTGTAAGTCAAGAAGCCGGCTGGGTTGTACACCTGCTTCTGTGACACATCCCTTCATTCTAGGAGCTGTTGGCCTCAAAGGCCATGGCCAGAGCACTGAGGTATACTGAAGTGTGAGATGATTCATTAAAACCCCCCTAAGCCCCCAAAGGAGATGACCCTGCTGAAGCTGAGTGTCACAAGGCAGAAGTGATGGGCACTGGAAGAGCTGAACATGGGTAGCTCGCAAATGAGTGACTTGGAAGACCAGGATCAGCCCCTTAGGCTATGTCTACACAAAGTGCATTTTTCTGGTCCAAGGAGCAGCGGTTTCTGTCTGGCAGAGACTCCCAGCAGAGAGACAACTCTGCTGGCAAAACTGTGTGTGCATGAGTATAAAGCAGCCACCCTGCCATGGGCAGAAAACTCCAAACCAGTAGAAGCACGTTTTTGTTCTGGAAGCTTCCATGTTAGGAGTTTGGCTTCATCAAAGGAGACTGATCCACCTGCCTGAAATGTCTAGTAAGAGCAGATCCCCTCTGCTTGCCCTGACTACAATAACTCTGCTAAGGGAGGCCACATCAAAAGCTCCTGTGGCAACGAAACACTAATATGGACAAGGTTTTCCCTGTAAAATTTAGACTCCTGAGTGAGAACCTTCCCACTAAATAATGGGTGTGCTTCTTCCATTTCTAATATGATGAAAAGGCCACTGTGTTGCCCAAGTGGCCAATGGCCTGAAGGAGCCTCAATTTTAGACACCCAGCATGATGGCATGGCCCAATTATTAACGTGTAGGTTGGGTAAGTTGGTACGTTTCATAAAATTCCCATTAGCCCCTATCTCCAGCATGTTCAGAACCACGTGGATGACAGCACAACCCTCTGGTGTGGCAGCTATTCCTCCCAGTTTTGTGTCATTTGAGAATCTATCCCATTACCCAGGTCATTAATGGACATGCAGTACTGCCCCTAGAATCAATCCCTGGGGTAAAATGACTAGTGACTGGATTTTGTGCCATTGATCACCATCTTTTCAGCCCAGCAGATCAGCCGGTTTTCAATCTACCTCACTGTATTCTCGTCTCTTAATTAGTCTGTCTCTGAAGCTGTTATGAGACAGTCTCAAAAGCCTTAATAAAATCAAGATAAGCTATATCCACCATTCTTCCTGAATCCACTTAGCCAATCATTTTGTTGTAGATGAGCATCACAGTGGTCAGGCATGATTTTCCTTTTGTAAATCCATGCTGATTGTTCATACATTCATTTCAATATACTTACATACATATACAGAAATACCTATACATAAGTCAGCCCCAAACTGTAAAAATCACTAACAGCTTTCCAGAGAACAAAGCAGGAACTGCCCTCTTAGAAGGAAGTACATAATCCTGCAGCACTTGGTGTCTGTCACAGGCCAGCATGTGGACTCTGGGAGTTGCTGCAGACAGGGACACAGAAAGCTCCTGCTCTTTAGTACAGAGCTCCTTGCAAACTACATCTCATCAGAATATCCTCAGCATCAGATTTCAAGAAGAAATTAGATGCCTTGAGAGACAAGGACTGTTAATTCTTGCACTCCTTGTAATTTTATAATTATGAGCATTTATAACTAAAGGCCTTTAAATCAAACCAGTAAGTTCTCTATATGAAGATTAGGTTTTAGTGCTTCAGGATGGATGATTTGTATTTCTAATGTACATAGAACAAAAGATTACAGTTTTCCAGCAGCAATTTATATGCCATCCTTTCTTCTTTCCCCCTGTTTATAACTGAATCTGGTGATGCTACAAGAGGCAAAGTGCTGCAGGAAGAAAATGGCATTGCTTCCTTACCTTGTGGTTTCCCCACAGACGGGCCAGCCCGTTGGGATCCACTATCCGAAATATTTTGGATTCCTTATCTTCCCATCGGATGAAATTTTCGTACCGGCTGTCAGAAAGCAGCTGATAAACATAATCCCAAAGTAACCTACAGTCTGTGAAGAGAGAAGCAAGAAAATAATTAATTTTCGTTTTTTTTTTCTCTTGGGATTAATTGTGGAAACTTTTTGGGTGAATGTGTAGTGAAAGGACAGCTGGGACTAGGGCTGAAACAGCTGCCGTGACCTGAAATGAAAATAGCTTGGCTGGTATCAAGTAATGTTTGCAAAATGGACTGGAATATACAACCTCTTCTGATGCATCCCAGTCCTCCTGACACTGACAGAGCATCTCCATCTCATCAAAAGCTGTGTGAGGTGGCCTGCTGGTCTTAGTTGTGTGTTTATGGTTGTACTGTAGCACATATGGCTCACACTGTTGGCCCTGATGCTGTTGCTGGCTGTTTAAGTGGAGAAATCATGAATTCTGCAATCTGCTCTCCCTACTTGAGGCTGCCTCTTTCTATGCTAACATGTGAGTCTACAGCACGAGCAATATTACAGCTTTCCTTTGTAGACTCCATGTGATAAAACTGACAGCTTCTCCCATTTTCAAGCTGATTTTTTGTTTTACTTTTTAAGGCTCCTGAAAAGAAACAACACCTAAGTATTATAATTACTTGAGTGCTATTGAGAGGTTAAATACTTTCTATTTGGATAATTGAATTCAAATTTCCTCTTGGCAAACACTCCTTAGGTCGCTAATTAAAGGTCTAACAGACACTTAAGTTTTAGTTTAGTGTTTTTCAGTTTCATGGCAGTCTCTTGAGACCGAGGAAGCCAAGAGCTGAGCTGCTTCTACTTCCTGTTTGCAATGTGTGTGTGTGGCACAGAATAACTGGAGATATGGAATGTGAATTGTGCAGAGCTGGAGGTACTGCTGCTCAGAAACAATAGGGTTTTCACAGCTCAGCTATTCAGATTTCTAAGGTGGCGGTGAGGTTGCATTTTACTTTGAAAGCAATACCAGCCTCTGAGAAATGGCTTGTTAGAGTTGTTTGAGGGGTGGCAAACGAAGAAATACAGCTTCTAAGTGCTAAAATGGATTCTTGTCAGCCTGTCTTTCTATTCCTGTCTGTTTGTCTGGGGCTGGCTTGTGTTACAATGGAGATGATGACATGGGAACATAAAATACTTTCTGAAAAAGGATATGAATGACATATTTAGTGTTCTCTCCTGAAATGGAGAGTGATTTTAAAGTTATTTTCCCAATTTCAAACTGCAAAGTTATCTCTGACACCAGTACTGTCTCTAAAACCAGACCTTGGTTTGCCAGTGCCCTGCTTTAATCTCTCCCTGCCAGTCCTACAAAGAATAATGCAGTTTGTTTTGAAGAGATGACATCTGGCAAAAATTGCAAGTTCCCACTCTCGCTGAAACCTACCCTGATGGCCACCTCATCCACGACATCTACAAGAGGAGGAATGTGAAAGGCAAGAGACAGGACTTTTTGGTTGGAAAAACCTTTTTTTCATTAACATTTTTCACAGAAAAGCATTTTCCACAGAAAAATGTCCATCTCCATTCAAGACTTTTCTAGGTTTTAATTTAAACAATGAAACCTGGGCACAAGTTTCCCTGGACTAAGTGAGAAGTCTGAAAACTAAAGCTGAAGGCTATCACTTGAATTTCTGTCATCCTCTTTTTCATAAATTCACAAAAACCAATTCTCACACTGCCTTTCTGTCAATGTTTTTGCACACACAGACACACACACACATTAGGAAAAATAGCTTATTTTCTAGACTTCATTTGTGATTCAAGACAAGGGATACTGCTCTTCTGCTTTGTGCCTTTTAATATTGTGGGAAGTTTTCATATAAAAGGGTAGTAAGGCCCCACTTAAATGGTTCTTTGATACACCTGCAAATCATTCCAGAACTCTTTCAATGTAAGAAATGTATAGAAAATGTCTTTTTCAATGCAAGAATCCTAGGGGTCAGCTGGAAGGATGGTGTTCCTACAGAGGCCAGTCAGTGTCAGGCTTTGTCATATTCTTAAATGATCAACCTAGAGCAGACAACCTCCAATTACAGCACCTTATAGCTCATATTCACAGTTCTGCAGAGATATGATTTATACTCCTCTTTACTTTCACCTCATTATTTGCAATAGGCAATGTTGTTTTAAATCTCACGCAGATTCAGACACACACCCTGGGCCTCACTTCTGCACAAAACCAAAGAAGCACACAAAAAGCAACCTGAGATGTCTAGGGGGAAACAGAGAGAGCTTCAGATGCTAAGAAGAGGTAGGATTCAAGCATAGATTTGGTTTTTTATTGTCCTCTTAGTTTTTAGGATGGATTTGGGCTAAACTTGAATATAAATACACCTCAAATGAAAAGAACTCACATCTGCATCTTGAGATCTTCACAAGAAAAATCATAAGTGATCAAGGGCCCCAACCCATATCCTCAATTGACTGAGCTGCTCAGACTTGCAGAAGTATTTAGTAGGCTGGTGGAATTTGCAAAAAACCCCAACCACCCAAGTATCTGAGACTGCTGTTTGCTTCAACAATAAAACCGAAAATCCTTGAAAACTCTGCTTGGTTCCTACAACCACTTTAAAACTTGATTTCAAACCATATGGCTGTCTATCAGCAAATTCAGATATGTAACTCAGTTGCAGTACTTTACTGAGCATCAGGGCAACTGTGGTAACTGTCTCAAGCCACAGCAAATAGGAAATAAAAAGGATTAAACACTAGTAGAAAAGATTCAGGCTCACTGCATTTCTTCTCCCCAGAGCTGAGAGCTCTGAGAACACAGTTAGTTATCTTGGAGCAACTGATGCTTTGCAGCACACTTTAGTTATGTATGAGTTCTGATTGCACAGGACCTAAAGCAGCTTGCCTTCCTTCTAGTTCACTTGGGACACATTTAGGAATTTGAGCACAGGCACTCAAGGGTTTTTTTGTTTGTTTTTAACCAGAAATGGTTGCCCTACATATCTTTCTCCACAGATTGCACAGTAAAGAAATATGAGGTCCTGGAGGGTTCTCCCTGACTGACAGAAGATCAGCAATTACATAACCTACCAGTAGAGACCATCTTTAATAGGACATTAGAGACAATGAGTTGAGGCTACCTGTTAATTCTTAGAGACTGTAATGAACTTGGATTATAGTAGAGCCCATTTGCAAGCCTGTGAAATTGGTCAAAACCCAACAAGAGGCAATGCCAGAAAACACTTTTAAAAGGAGTTTCTCTGCTAGGAAAAGAGACACCTCCACAAAAGGCTGCTGGAGGTGATAAGACAACGTGCTCAGGCACAGCAAGAGCATGCCACAGATTCTTGGGGCTGCCCTGTGCTGGGCTAGCAGTTGAACTTTGATGATCCTTATGGGTGCCTTCCCATTCAGGATGCTCTATGATTCTATCACACAGAAAGCTGCATTCTCCAGGAAGGTCAAAAGTGTGATGTGTATTTTTAGAAAGGATAGAGGAAATGGAGAGAAGGACTTGTTAGTGGATGGTTGTTTTGTAAATGTCAATTACTTGTATGAGGAAAGTCTGGATGGTGGAAATGACTCCATGAAGACTCAGCCACTTCCTTGTCTGCCAGAAGACCTCCAAAGGAGCTGCTGCATGAGGGGATTCTCCACAGGGTGTATGTTGGCTAGTGAATAATATCTAGAAAGCACATGGATATTGCTGAGGCCAAGCAAGTTTAAAAGTGTGGGAAATTTCAGTCAGGGAGCTGAGTAGGGGCTGATACCTAAAGTGTTTGGGCATGCTGCGATTTCCTGCCTTTTGGCTAAAATAAGCTTACTTAGAAAGCAACTATGTCTCCCCAGTACAGGGAAACATCATTTTCCCCTAGCACACACAAACTTTTTTTAAAAAGTGAACTCAGATGGTTGAACTTTGTACAGTTTGCAGCTACAGAGATTCAGCTGTGGATACAGCTGGGACTGAGAGGCTTTAAGGTGATGTAGTGGGAGTGGGAAGGTGGTGAATGGCCCAGCAACGTGGAAAGGGCTCCTAAGCACTGGCACTTCCATGCCCTACCATTTTCTCAGCTGCAATACTACTGATGCCTGGAAGAGCTGGACCAGAGG